>BLKR01000026.1:600000-1198342 GCA_011170035.1 Teleogryllus occipitalis
GAATTAATTGATTCGACCAATTAATTGATAAAACCATAAGCAACAACGTCTGGATGTTTCATCGATTAAAAAAATCTGAGATATTGCTGAAAACACTCCAAATAAAGTGCTCTGTTTGATTTTTTTTAGAGATGCTTAATTCAAAGAAGTGGCGAAGTCGGCCTATCGTAGGATGATTTACTCTGCCTCCTGTGCTCCATGAGGGATAAAAATAATTTTCTTAATATGCCTAACGACGAAAGGCCAAGTGGGGGCTGGAAACACGACGACCCCTTCTTTGCACCACTTGCAATGTCAGAGGCGCGCCATGCATCGGTGCTCGGCGGGAAGCCTAACTTTGCCAAATCGCAGTGTATCCAAATCGCAGTCACTTTTAAAAACTGCATTAAAAATATATTTAGAACAATGCTTTCAAAAGATGTCGAAATCCATTTTGTTTACAATCTAACCTGTCTGAAAAAAGTTCCAACTATTGAAAGGAATCACCCTGAATTTCATTCATTCAAAAGATGAACGTTCTTTCTTTTTCTGTAAGTGGTGGTCGCCAAACTACCGAGGCATTACGGCAACCGAAAAAAAATGCTTATGTGAGCTTCCAAAAGAAAAAAAAAACATTTTTTTGTAACATTTGGCGATCTCTGCTCTACAACATTACTACAGAGAATGTCGTATGTAGTATCGTATGAACACACTGATTACAGCAATAGATTTGTGGCACGCTCCTAATCAAATTGTTTCTATATCGATACAATATCCAAAGTTATATCGATGTAGACATACATATTGTCGATTCTCTAATACCGATTACGAAAATGAAATATATTAATACTTATTTCAAGCATGGTAAACATAGCAATGTCCACGGTGGAGCAACGTCTACCAATACCAACAAAGTCTCAAAATGCACGCTCGACGTGACACAACTCTCCAAAGATGTCTACACTTCAGTTACGTAATCAGCTACACTTTTGACGTTCGTTATTTCTCAATCAAATCAACACAATTCCACCAAAAATATCTACACGTTACGGTTCAATTTTCGACGTCTCAGTTACCAGCGAACACAGTCCCGAAAAACCTGCCGAAAAGCGGAAATGCGATAACCGAGTGCCCGACTAATCGAATGTTTCCGCACCTGGGCGACTATCGCAGTTGCGACTAACGAGATAGCCGTGTGCAGGAAGGCCGATTGAGCAGAGATGCGATAGGGGGAGAGGAGCGATAGTTGGACGATGGGGACGGCTATAGCATCGGCGTCTACGAGAGTGAAAGCGGCGTCGGCAACAAGTACTATTACGGAGAGGGATTTTAAGCATTTAGCAGGTCTAAGCGCAAAAAGCAGCACACAATTATATTCAGTATTCAATTTTAAAATAACTTCAGTAAACTGTAGTAAGGGAATTACTATTTTTTTAAGAGATGAAGGAAACTCCTAACGAAATCATATTTCAGAATATAATGGAGATAAGTTTGCAGGTATGTACCAAGAATCAGTAGCTTCTCCATGCAAAGAACAAACTAGATTTATATAGATAAGCAAATCCCTCAGGTTTCGGTTGACTCACATCTACGAAGACCTGGAGACTCGCTCGACTGAAAATCTATCTCTAATACTGATATTTTCTTATTACCCAACTGTGGTATCATCGAATAAAAAAGGGACATTCCAAAACAGACCGTCGTCTTGCGGCCACCAAGATACCTAAATTTCATTTCATAAATCAACGAAGACCCTACGTCTTTGGAATAAAATGACAAATATTTTGTACCTACGTAGCCCCAGAACTACACCACCGTTGTACGAACAACAATTTTGAATTCTAGACTTCGGATATTTAGGCACTAAAATTCCCTTTTTATGTAGGCACTTGTTTATGTAGGGGAATATGTGCTGCATTATTGGATAAATAGATTTTATTAATTCTACCTATAATACCTAATAATACCCCTACATTTTAAAATTTTATTAAAACGTGAATATAAATTATGAAAAATAACCCAAATGTAAATGCTCAAAAAAGCGTTTGTTTTTTTCCTCTTTCTACTTCCATAAAACTGCTCTCGACTTTAATCCTTACGCGTGGTCAAATGTTCTGTTCCGAGTGTACTTCTTTTGATGAGTGCACAGAGGTTAGTCAGAATAATTATTACCCCTTTCAATACCGATTTCATTTTGTCTAGGAACGTTTACTAGTTTCTTCTACCCGATTTTGATCACAACGAACAGGTATTTGTACGATTTAGCAGGTCGAATAACTAGTTTGGGGTAATGGTGAAATAAGCATGTTTAGACTGTAATAATGAAAAATGTATTTTCAGCAGAATTTATGGGATTCCTTATTACGTAATTATAATGCATAGTCATTACATATTTCGAATGCCTATTTGAAAAAGAGAAAATGAAAATTTATCCAAAAACCTTCAGCCAAAAACCTACGATTCACGTTCTTTAAAATATTACTGCGACTTTCGAATACATTGCCACCCCTTCGGTAAAAGAAGAGGCTGTCGCCCGGGGCGGGGTCAGGGGCGTGGCCACGACGCCAATCGCTTCCGCTCCCTCGCTCGCCCGCCCACCCGCCCGTGAGTCGCGCCGGGGCCCGCTAATGACTGGAGAAGGCTGCGGCCGACGAGCCAACGGTGCTAGGTGGCCATACGTCTCCTATTCAGACCCAAACGGAATTCTCACGATACGGAATATTTTTACAAAACTGGGCCGCACAAGTGGATTGCGGTTTCAACAAAGGAATTTGCGAATAACTCCCAAACCTTAAACATTTGGAACCAATCAACGGATTTTGATCACCCGAAGGACCGAACGATCCCTCCATCTGCCTGCCAATTAAGGGACACACCCACACCCATATAGTGATGTACACTTATAGCCAGAGTCCATGTACTAAGCCAAATATTTTAGGTCACGTGTTTTGTTGTTTGTATTTTGAGTGTGATTTGTATTGCTCGAGGTGCTGCGTTGTGCGTCGAATGAGCCACGCGAAGGGGGAAGTTCACCCGCAACGACGCCAACGAACGGCAGAGGCGCAACGGCTCTCTGGACCGTGTGGCATGGTATCACTTACCAAGTTACCTGCTCAATTTTTATTTTATATTGTTCTTATTTTAATTTACTTTGCAAACTAGCATTGTATGTGATCACGTATGTTCACATATTTGGAAAATATCATTTACGAAACTGTACGTAGACCACCATCAAAAGATGCAAACCCTTCTTAAAAATAATTTCGATATCCTTTTATATATTTCACGTTAGAACGTCAATAACGCAACTGAATTTATATAATGACTCCTATAACATGCATTCAAATTCGCTGTTCAGAAAGCCGGCGTTCTGCTCGTCAGGAAAACGATTTCCAGCGGCGCCGAGTCGGCGTTGGGAGTGGCGGTGCTCGACGCCCTCGCTGAGAACCGAGCGGCTTCCCACTCCCACTCGACGCGTTCCCTTTCGGGCGCGAGCAGAGGACACGTCGCGAACCGCTGCGGCCCCACCATCGGCCGACGACAACGGACAATTACGACGGTCAACGGCGGAAGAGCAAAGAATGCGATAGCGTTGGACGGTTTCGGCGCACAGCGAAGCATACAACAGACTGCCAGCAAGAGGCCTCGGGGAGAAAGTGACACAGGACTCGAGCGACTAACGACATCTGTCACAGGGCGAGAGTGACGGCAAAAACCAAAACACACACACACACACCCGACTCATTCGGCAGTTTGGACAGTACAACTGCATTGAACAATTCATCCAAAAGCATTGAGGATAGAGCGGCAAAAGCACCTGAAAACGACAAGGCAGAGAGCAACGCCCGTTTCGCTTTGCGGGGAGCGCGCGAGGCGCCCTCGGGCTCGCGTCCCCCGCTCGCACGGCTCGGCACTCGCGGGGGAGAGAGTGCTCGCTTCCGAGGTTGCGCCACGACTTCCCGGGCCAAGGCCGCCGCCGCCCACCCGCTCCGTGCACCGACCTTTGGATTCGCAACCCATTTCACACTGCACACCCACGCCACTTCCCATGTGCTCTGTAACGGTCAGTTTCTGCCTTGCACTCAACGAACACAGGGAAGAAAGGAATCATCATAAATGTATTAATAGGGAGGAATGAAAATGTCTGATTTTTCTTTGAGAACTGTATTGTAATGATGCCTCGTAATTGAGAGTGGAGATGCACCAATCTTTCGGATTGGCTCCACTGATGCTCTGTGCACCTTCAGAGACTCCGGCTGTCCACGAGCGCCACCGGCAACGCTACCGTACGCAAAAGCTGCGACGTATCCACCTCGGTTTCAACTCTTAAAGCGTCATGTTAAGGAACATTCTGCAAATGCCCAAACCACACGGCAAAACACTTTTACCTTCGCAAGTTCTACAAAGGTAATTTGACAATTTTGACCAACAGCAGTAGCGAACAAATGAAGTCGAATGTCACAGCTCTCTTTTCAAAATAACTCTCTCGCGAAAGAAAGCCTTCGGAGAATAATCATGACACCCATCAATCCAAGGGGTTGATGATGAATAAAAAGAAAAAAGATTTCAAGAATAATTAAAAGAAAAGGTCAATCCTTAAATTTCCTTGATGCCTGCCGCTAAGTTTGCGTGTTCGTAAGTAGGCTCGAACCTTTCTTTAGCTACGGAAAATTAAGTCAGATCTTCGAGCCCCAATATTTTCGAACGCCGTTATCGGTAAATAACGGTCACCAACTGTAATTAAACGTATTTGGACGAACTTTTACTGGCATCAACGAAGAAGCCTTGAGAATCAAATAAACGCGCGATAAGTCGTTTCCATGGCAGTCAAAATATTGTCAATAATGCCAAAGACGTATCTGCACAGTCGCCCGGACTTCCAACGGTGTTGAGCTACCATTTTCTCTCGAGAGCCACTCTTCAGTGAACAGGACACAAAACCGTTTAATATGAATCAGACGGGGACCAATTGAGGCCACATTTTGGCTACACAATTTGACATCTGAAACGCGAGAATCTTTAGTATAATTAACAATATGTTTTGCCTAACAATAAAAAAGTAGTGAACCGTTTGTAACTGAAAAAAACATGAACCAGTGGCACCACATGATGTGAGATTCATCCTGGTTAATGTGGAGAACAGAAACCCCCTTCCCTACCCACGCGAAGGCCGTCTGTAAGTAGAGAACTTCTCCCAAGGCGGCCGTCTGTAGGCGTAAGTTGAGCAACTCCTCTACATAGTAATGTAATTCAAAATAAGCTAGATGAAACTATTCTCAATAAAGATGTTCACAATTTAAACGCTTTTGGGGATCTTTCAAAAGCCACGACTCATCCAATGTCAGAACACGTGTCATTTTCTATATTTTAATATTAGATCCACCAAATCTGGTGACACAATTTTCCCGACAAATATATTTTCCAAAAGTATGCAATTTTCCAACCAACGCATTTCGACACCAAATGGTCCGCGACGTATCCGTGTTGCGTTCGCGAGAGCCTTCCGGTCTCCGCTCTCGTTGTTTAAAATACCTCCCTCACTTTAGGAGAATTTCTTTTAAAGGGAATAATTTTCGTCTGGCCTGCACTTCCACTACCATAAATATACACTTGCTCCACAAGTCACCATGAACAATTGCAAATATAAATAACACTTCGTGTTGCATTTCTGTATTTATAGTTCACAGCAAGCTTTGACGCACGGTTTAGATCGGCTTTCGGGGATTGAGGTGGGGAGCGCTCTACTTCACTCCAACTTTAATTCTTTTTTTTTTTTTCGGGAATGTACCTACTACCTACTATCATGACATCCAGCCCACTTAATATTGCAGCAGTGTGATCTTTCAATAAATAAAAATAATATACTGAATCGTAATGAGTGTTTTGTTCTAATAAAGGAGAAAAAATAATTTAAACAATTAAATTTGCCGTTTCTGAAGTTGAACTAAGTTTAATACAAAATTACCCAAAAATTATGATAAATGTTTTGGACACACAAAAAAAGGAATGTTTTAATGACACTACAAATTATAAATTCCTCCAAAATATAGTATAGTTTTAATATTACAGCTGTTTCTTCCAATTAATGTTATTTCTGAACTACATTGAACTTTGGAAATTAAATTTTAATTGTAAATTTATAAATATAATAATACAATTTGCCTTCAAATATATTGAAAACTAGTGAGGAAACTTGATATCTTTTTTTTCTCACATGAATGCATCATGTTTCAAGCCTCTACTATGCAACAATCGTTTCTTGTGCCCAATTACAGGCATCAAATCTTATTCCTTGTAAATCATCTTAAGAACCTCTATTTAAACAACAAACCTCACAACTTGTGTGTGATTCTAAAACAGCAATCCTTTAATTGAGATCTCACAGAAAATTGTTTCTAGAAAAATAAAATCCTAAGTCTTCACAAAATAAATCATTTTGTTCAGCGAATGACTTCCACACTAATTCTCATTTACAATAATTTACATCATTAATTTTTAGAATGCACAGGTAAATCCTAAATTCTACATAACCTCTTCTTCCCCCTCTAAATTCTACAAGACTCTTTAATGACGAACAAATGTGTTTCCTCTCCATGCAATTTCCTGCCTTTCTTTTCATTACGGTAAATCTCACAGAATTAAAAGAAAAAAATATTCACATTTTTAATTTATTATGCCGATGAAAATATATACACATTTGTGAATGTAAATATAATACTCGCACATAAGAGAATGAAAAACATTCAGATGAAATCCATACACAACACAATTATTCAAAAATAAACTCTCCTCAAGATCATAATTCTCCTTTTCACTATTCTCAAATATTTTAGACTCCCAAGACAATCTATTTTAGCCAAGTTACACGTGTTCTTAAAATGGCAGATGGTAGGCAGGCACAATAGGCAGCATAAATATTGATGAATATTTTCTTCTTTTTTTCCAATTTGTTTTATTATAAGTGTTGAGTAAACAACATTTAGATAAACACAGAAAAATTAAAATGAAAAAATAGCACTATCTTTCTTCACTCAAAATTATTTTATAGACACAAAATGATATTTCTACCTCATCCATGATTGATGTGTATTGCCAAATCCAACAAAACTACAAAACTCAATAACTGGATGATTAATGGACAAATTTTTAGGTACAGTAAGTACGGGTCCTTTATATTGTATAGTCATGAGACGTGTCCAGAACTACAGCAAAGCCTTGTTAGAGTAACTAAGCCTTCACCTCTTCATCAGAGGATTCATTTTCTCTAAGTGCAGCTAAAAGGTAGTTTGTACTCACTCTCATCTGTTTGAGGGGCAGACAGAATATCACTGTGCTTCTTCTTGACTTCTTCGACATTGTTCTGGATCTTGTCTATCATCTCCCTAATCTCCTCCACCTACGTTAAAAAAATAAGTTGCATGTCACATTCCTTGCTAATCTGAAACCACATACAAATTACTACATCCTAATGAACTTTTTTCTAACAATTCCCTTCTAGTATTTCTAACACTCTTCCTTCAAATTTTTAAATAAATATAAAGTACCAGTAATTCTATTACAATTAATTCCATAACATTTACTTGGAATGAATCTAGTAATACAATTAACTACAATAATTTCTGAACAATAAAGACATGTCGAACACAGATAATGAAATAAAAGCACATTGCAACTCGAATAATCATTGAAACAATACTTCCCATAAGGAATGAGTAATATCTTATAAGTTAGCAACATTTGCAATTTGAAAACAAGATTTTTACACCAATCTTTTTGATAATACTAACTTCACTGACTTTAACATCTAAAGGAAAATGCAAAAATGCCACTAACTTCAATGACAGCACATGCCAGTATTCATTTTAAATAGAATCAAAACTTTAAAAAATACTCTGGAACTAATTGAACTGTCACTACATCTGAGAAATAATAACTCAGAAACCTACCTTCTTCTTACAAGATTACATGTTGACAAGCAAATATTATCAAAATTCCAAAATATGAACATTGTCATAAAAAAACAACAAATTTTTATCATTTATTTATTCTATGCAACATTCAGTAAAAAATCTGTACTTTACATCTGAACTTATGATGTCAGACCGTTTCATCTAAAGAATTTTCATTCTGTCAAAACTCAACAAGTAAACATTTGACATTAAAATATCATAAACCGTCAGAAACTTATTTTCATAACCCAGACCCTGTAATAAGTTTTGTTTCTCTTATCTCAAAAATATGTGAAAGGCTTACTTAGTACTTATTTATGATAAATTTTACAATATAAATGTAAAATTAGCAGTCTTTAACATTTGCAAAAACAAAAAACACCATGAATTGATTGCACAACGTTAACTAGGATTATTTTAATTTTTGGAGTCCCCTTCCCGTAGCTAACCCAACATCAGAAACTTTACAAGACATTGTCATTATATCTTTCAGCAAATACACTTCAATTTTCCTGACAGTAAATGCAGATACTGTCTAGATTTAATATCCTGAAAACCTTGTCTCACTGATCATTTATATTAACAATAAAACACTAAATAATAAATATTTAAAAATAAACAATGAAAAATGATATATACAAAGATCAATGACTGAAAAAACATTCTCAATGAGATATTAGTCATTACCCCTAGGATTTAACTTTATTTTCACTTTCCTCTTCATTTCTACCGCAAATACTCACCTATTTACTGTCACATGACACTAATATTGGTAATGTCTGATCATATATTTGACATACAAAAACATGTTATTTGAATTTACTAAAATAATGTCCAAATCCCAAATATAGCTGAAAATATCTCTGCCCGCAACATACTTCTATCAATTTGAAATAGACTAAAGTTAATGGGAATTTAAATTCAATCACATAAACTATTTTATATTTTGAAGATGCATATTCCTTGTAGAATATAACACTCACTTCCGCGAAGAATTCATCCATAAAACCGTCTCTCCCTTCCACATCGACCGCATGTTCATCTGGTCCAACATCATCATCGTCACTCTGCGCCTGAAACAACACAATTAGTTATATTGTAATGCATATACTACATCTACAAACAGCTGACAAAATCTTTCATTCAATAACATGAAGTTGAAAAACTGAAGAAAAACTTCTTGCTAAAAAACCCCATTAACGAAAGGAATATATTTTACTAACAATTAAGATTCCAACAACGTAAGGGTGACTTAAAATAAAACTGCCAACGTACACATCGTTGATACTGGTATCTATAACCCTAACAATACACGATTCCTTCGTTCAAGTTTTTTTTTACACATTTTCAAAAGCTCTGAACTAACTCATATTAGAACTGAACATCTCTTGACACGACTGACACACAAACACAATGATAATTACTGTCAACAAAATTATGAGCTTCACTTCAGTGACATTTGCTTCGTGCATGGGGTGGGTTAGGCTCTGCGTGTTAAATGGAAATTGCAAAACAACTTACTGCTTTTAGAGCTGCTAATCTATCCTTGGTCATCTTCTAACTTTCCGATTCACGCTCTGAGGACTCGTCTTGCTTTATATACACATTCCATTCACAAATATCTCCATGAAACGACACTACATCTAACGAAACGGGCACTAAGTCATAAAAATCGATACGCTCGAGTTCACTGCTTCTGCCTGCAGTGCTGTCTATCAGTCTGCGCATGCGCGCCTGACGTCACCAGATGTCGCTGCATGTACACTCCAAAATTATTTAGTTTTAGAAAAACAGGTAATTTTTAAAAGAGAATTCATTTGTAAAGGATTTTTTTAATTTTAAATATTTAATATCACTATATTTTCATTAAAATTTCAAAACACAGTGTTTCGAGTTTTACCCTCGATTCGAAGAGAACCTCCCTTCCCTAGCTTCAGCGGAACGCCATTGTGAACCGTAACGACTGAGGAGGTAGGTAATATTTATCCATGAATTTCATTTGCATCGGTGAGTGCTTTGCTTTTTTGCTGAAGTATTTGGTTGTTGGTATTTTTCTTCACGTACTTTGTGAGAAATTTTGTCGCTTACTAGCTTAGTTGTAGTATAAATTTGACCCAAAGTCGGTGCTGAAATATCAATTTCGTATGAGACAATGAAAGGGCGCCATTTCCTTAGGATTTGTAAGTTATTTATTTTGTGTAGTACATTGTTCATTCTTTGTGGGGTTTTATTTACTTTAATACACTCTTACTAATGTTTTATGTATTCAAGTAGTATTACAATCATTTGTTTGGGCCAGGTAAAGTTTTCGCTGAATAACGAACATGTGTCCGTCGATACGGTCACTTTCGCAGTATGTCCGCGCGTGCATATAGTTGCTGAATGCATGTAGAAATGCATAGTTACAATAGCTCTGTTTTACAGGAAAGCTTAAAAATTACTAGACATGGCTGCCGAACCTGATATGCCTACTTTCAAGTGCGTATTGGTTGGAGATGGAGGCACAGGAAAGACAACTTTCGTGAAAAGACATCTAACAGGAGAGTTCGAGAAGAAATACGTTGCAACGTTAGGCGTGGAAGTGCATCCTCTCGTCTTCCACACTAATAGAGGGCCTATCAGATTTAATGTATGGGATACAGCAGGGCAGGAAAAATTCGGTGGTCTACGAGATGGTTATTATATCCAAGTGAGTACCTGGAAATTGCACAAGGTTGCGCTTGTATTTTACATTCCATAGAGGCCCAAGTACATTGTACCTTTATTATTTTAGGGGCAATGTGCTATCATTATGTTTGATGTTACATCGAGAATTACCTACAAAAATGTACCAAATTGGCACAGAGATCTTGTAAGAGTCTGTGAAAACATTCCAATTGTCCTGTGCGGTAACAAGGTGGACATCAAGGATCGTAAGGTTAAGGCAAAAAGCATTGTCTTCCACAGAAAGAAGAATCTGCAAGTAAGTAACTAAGTGTTAATGTAGTAGTTGTCTTGCTTATATTTTTGCAACAATTAATACCAAATTGTGTGTGCAGTATTATGACATCAGTGCGAAAAGTAACTACAACTTCGAAAAGCCTTTCCTGTGGCTAGCTAGAAAACTTATTGGAGATCCTAACTTAGAATTCGTAGCTATGCCTGCTTTGGTGCCTCCAGAAGTCACCATGGATCCATCATGGCGTCGCCAGATTGAGCAGGACCTGAAGGCAAGTTTGGTTTCATTAATAATTGGTATGCAAATAATTATCTTTATGAAATGAGGTGTGAGTAAGGTCTTATTTTGTTATAGGAAGCTCAAGAGACTGCTTTACCAGAAGACGATGAAGACTTGTAAATATCTTATGTTTGTGTGTTTGAGTTAATGCAAAATTTGAGATTTATAGCTAAATTTGGCTACATTCTGGTTGTTAAGAGAACGAGATGTTGATGTCTGGTGTAGAATGAATGAAAAGAGGATTGTTTACTATTTTTATAGGAAAATGAATTGTGCTCCATTAAGCTGTGTATGTTATATGTAGGGCGACTTTCCGATAACCTCGTATAATTGGAGCAATTCTTTTGCTTAAGCATTTCATGAATATTAACACTTTAACTTGTAATTTGTTTACACATAAGTTCTGGTTTATCAATAAAGTATTTGTAAGAACAGTGTTCTGTACGTGCATGTGTGTTTAGTATTAATGACCCAGAGAAAGAATTAGTGTGAAAGAACAGATCACTTGGTCACTGCACTTATTTGCTCGAAATAGCATTAATTTTATTTGTAATTAGGCTGCTTGGGTCTCGGCAGCCCCAAACCTTTCACTTTACAGGATATGTTTCATTGTACTTTTTGTTTTGTATAATGTCTTATATCTTGATATGGACTAGCGCATTCAAGCTGTAAAAAAAAAAATCATTGTGGTATTCTCAAGGCACTAGTGTCATTGAATTCAAGTAAAGCATGTTTATAAATTTGATCTTGCTTATTAATGAATTATCTCCTATTGGTCCTTGTAAGTGGTGAGGGTAAATGCCACACAGTGCATTGTTCAATACAATAATAGTTGTTGAAAGAGTAAAAAATTGCAAATGCATTGTGAAAGAAATTTGTTTCTTGTGTTATATTATTGGCTGCTGTTATACCAAACTTGTTTAATCCTTAGGCCATGTTTCTATGCTATTTAGTATTGTACTTGTGAATGTAAGAATAGTTACCAGGGTGGTCATGCGTTTTGAAAGGTCAAATTTGGTGAAGGTAATTTATATATTGACAAACTTGCTGTAAACATTGGATATTCTGGAATCTGCATAGGCAAGAGAAGACGGTACACAATTGCATTTCAATATTCAAATTAAAAAATATAAACTCCATATTTTGTATATAAAAGTAATTTGACAAAGCATTCAATTTAGGCAAAATCTGAAAAGAAGAAAATTGTGTAGTTTACTTCAATATTAAGACATTTAGGTACTCCAAAATTTTCCTGGTAGGATAGGTTTGGAAATGTCTTCTGAATACATTTCATGAATTCAGATAAGTCAAAAATAATCCAAGAGACTAGAAACTTCATAAACAGAAACTTACTGGCATGGCCTGAAAGGTAACTGTAAAGCATCAACTTGCTAATACAGAAGTACGAATCATTTACCCACTTGGCAATGTTAAAGTGGATGTGGCCTTAATTTTTTTGTTTTAAATATACAAAAATGCAAGGAATTATATTATTCTGATATGAAAATACATTTCTTAAGCTTTTTGAATTTAATTAGCTGGATGATCAGGAATTCTAAGGCAAATTTGAAGATGGGTTTGTACAGGTGCGTTGTGAATTTTGACTTTTTTGCATGCTCTATAGGGGTGCACCTTTCAATAATTGATTCACCAATGTCTTGGGAAGGGGGATTTGAACTTTGAGTATAAATTATTGAACTAATTTATACATAAAGTGGGGAAGAATTCTTACTTGGATTTATCCAAGATTGACTGAGAAAAAATTAATATTAGAAATTGGGGAGGAAAATTGAAAACTCAACTTTTCTGCTGTGATGGACTCAATGTTACTTTTGAAGAAGCGGTAATCATTCAAAAAGAATTAGTTTATTTTTCTGTATTAAAAGATTGTAAAAACAATAATTATGCCAAGAAAATGTACAGCCTTGTGTTTCCAATGCTAATGCGTAGGCTGTGGATTTTGCATATTTGCAGGGTTTTTTCCCTTAAATGTAATATGCATAAAGCACACAAATTAATTTCTTATTGTTTTAGATCGATAAACAAGTTCTTATAGTGCATATTTATGATGGAGCACATTTTTTATTTTTGTTCCTAAATAAAATTTGGAGGAACATCGAGATGGCTTTCGAGTTTCTACCATATCTGAGAGACTAGTGGTACAGTTCATGAGGAAGTCGATCCAAACATATCCGACTGAACTAGCAAAGTCATTCAACAATTTGCCAGGACCAATAGGATGAGTCTTAACAGAATGTTTAAGAAAAAATCCTAGTTTGAGAACAGTGCAAATGTGTGGTATTTTAGAGAAGAAGCTTATGGTGTTGAAAATTACACAACTAAAGAAATTCTGGAACAAGCTTTTAAGTATTGTCCCCTAAACTCAAGGTAAGTTAAAAGAACTTTGTATAAGAACATTCTTGCAGGTAACAAAAAATGATTCATCCCAGAAAATTTGGAAAATGTTTTATAACCTCTTGCAATTGAAATTAAACTCGGTGGCATTCAACAATTAAATTTAACTATTATATAGAGACTACAACAACCACTTTTCTCTGCATATTTTCCTATTTTTTAAAGCATATTTGCATGCACATTTTCAGGATTTTTAGTGCACATGAATCCGCACCCTACTAATGAGATCCAGGTATTTGGGCTATTTTGATGCACTAAAAATTAACATAGAGCCAACAGTAATACATGTAATTTTTTATTGTTTTAACAATACATTACACATGTGGGAATCTGTAAAGTGACTAATATTTTATTGTTCGATAACAGTTTTCTGGAACAAAAACTCATTTCAGATTACAGAATAAATATCAAAACAAGTATCTTAAAGCACATTTGCTGCTTCTGGTTTTTCACTGGAAGCACAAGGAGCTGGGTTACAATAGAAATCCTATCGTTCCAGGCATCAACAGTTCCGCACTGGCTACTATCTTCTTTGGAGTTTCGAGATATTACTCTTTGAGAAAGTCAATTTAAAAAACCAAACAAATAGTGGGTAGACCAAAAACAGTAAAAAGGCCAAAGAAAATAAGCAAACATTTGAAAACACTACAATTTTTTTTCTTGGAAGGAGGTAGAAGACATTTCACTCCCTAAAAGAAAAGGTGTTAGAGAGGGAGTTACAAATCTTTTGATAATTTCAAAATTCAGATTTTTATTATATCTTTTGATATTACTCTCAGATGTATGATCTAAGTTTTTTTTCATGATATGTTGCATTAGAACAAAATCAAACTGATTTTTGACTATTTTAAAGAAATCATTTTGAACTTTCACAGAATGATCAGAAACAATGCCTTAGAATTCAGACACTGCACCCTGGGGTGTCCTGCTCTTGCTCTTTCTTCCCATTCACAATCCATTGACATATACTAATGCTGTATCACTTCAGCCCATCAGACAGGGCTAATTTGAAACAAGTTTGAAATTTTTCTAGTTGTGGTGTACCTCAAGTTCTTTTCACTACATAGACATTGCAGTATTGAAAGACACATTCACTATTTTTTTTTCACGTTTGCTACAAATGGTTTAGATCAGGTAAAAAGTTTGCATTACTGTTTACTTCAGGTTTCATAAACTTACTTTGATAAATATAAAATTGTATTTCTAGATGATTTCAAAAAATACTATCATTTAAAACAATACAATTTTAGTATAGAAAGTACTTTGGCTGTCATGAAGTTTCACTGGCAACTCCCTTGAATCTAAAATGCTGGCAACAAATCAACCAGGTGGCATTAACAAATCAATTTTTTATGCAAATGATGGCATGTATTCTTAAAGTAAATGCTTACATGGAAAACAATTAAACATATAGTACTATATTTTATCTCATTGAAATCAATTTTAAACATAAAGAGTTTTAATTATTTTAAAATCTTAACTAAAATACATTGTTAAAAGCAGATAACGGAAAAATTTTAAACAGAACAGAACACAATACTGCTACATTTCTTTGGCAATGTCAGAAAGTGCTCCGCATCAAGCCAAATCAGTTTGAATACAAATTTGTCATGTTCCACAATCTTTCTAAAGAGATAGTAACAATCAGATTTCAATCCAACGTGAACTGTAATGGATTTTGAAACCGCTAATCAGTTGCATTCTCAACTGAACTTTATGAACATAATTTTTGGAACAAGCTGTGATATATTAAAAGTAAACTACAATTTTGTAATATAATCCTGCATAATTTTTCTTGTATACATGGAATTTAATTTTCGAAAAAGGCTTTTTCTGGGCCCAGTACATACCTCCATTTAGTACAATGTATTGATGCATATTAGTTTACAATTATGAACTTATGAAAAATAATAAGTCTGTGTTCCACCCAATTTATAGCACCCGTTTACAGAACACATTGCTGTCATATGACTTCGTTAAAACATGGGAAATAACAAGGTTTCAGTGTGTTTGAAATACGATTAACATCAATTTCCCTTGAAGCAAGATCACATTGTAGGTACCATCATCTCTTGAAAAGGGAAGCATCAAGACTGGGCTCAAATTCTAAAATAGATAAATTTCTAGTTCATAGTCACAAACCATCAATTGGAAATGGAAGAAAGCCATCAGTGAGTCAAGAAAGAAGTTCCAAAACTCAAATAAGAAAAACCAAATTAGTACAAGAACCAGCAGTAATAGGTAACTTTCACCTCATCCTGGAATGAATGCCCTACTTCACATAAAAGGATGAGGAAGCAAGATACACTAAGATATTTCCAGTCTCATTTTTAGAAATCATTTCTCTGGATTGAATAAGACAAATGCTTCAGTTTTATGTCAAGTTAGTCAATTAGTATTCAATCAAAAATGTATGTCATTCTCTTCTTAATTAGAATTGAATTAGGCTTCCAATACTAGAAAAAAAGCATTGAACGCTTTAAAATCATAAGACATTGGAATCGTACAGAAGTAGCGAGAAGAATGAATATTGTTTGTCAACTTTCCAATGCTAAAAAAAAATTAAGATGGAGGTAAACAAGTTGATGGTGATGAAGATACTGTCTTCCCTGTAATTTCTAGTTACCCGAGGACTTGCAATTTACTTGCATACTGATGAGTCTAGTAACTTTGTTATCTTTTTGAGATTGCAATGTGAAGATTCCCCAAGTTGTGCATGGACAGAGATGTGTGTAAGTGGTGCTCCCAAGAAACTAGCAACATGATCATGAGCTAAATAACAAAGAAAACCATAATTTCAAGTTGATAAATATCTTTTGAATTACTCAAGGTTTAATTTCAAGACAAGCCATTGTATCTCTCTTGGCAATAATTTTACATGCCTTGAAAGAATGATGTTAGAACAATTATCCACAATTATAGAAACAATTGTAAATATGTCACAACTCTTAAAATTTTAATGTTAAACACCCCATAACTTACATAATCTACATAATAAATCAAAATCTACTTACTGATTCTCCATTCAGTGAAGCAAGGGGGAAAACTTGGCTATGGCGTGCTCGCCGGCCACTTAATTGTCTCCAAACCTGACTATACATTTTAAAAGGAAACTAGACACTGCTGGTTGGCTGCCCAACAAGCCAAGCAGGGGACTATACAATTAGTACTCCAATTAACACACTATGTGTAATTAACAGCTTTATTAAACCAAATTTGCTTGTCACATGCTCATACCTTCTAGGGAAACATTGAAGCTATGGTGATCAAACTATAAAGAACATTGAACTGGTGGTGAAACTGAGACTCTAACAGGAATTAAATTATACAAGTTGTTTTTTTCTCAAGGAATTCAAGACGCATTACTTTTCCCTAAATAGTTACACCAATGTTTCAAACCAACATAACTTGATGTTTCTCCATTTGGTTCAAACCAATATTATTTGATGTTTCTCCAGAAATGTCAGTATCTACGATAAAATATTTGATACTTATATAAATGCAATTTTTACGTAATAGAACAAAACCCAATTGAAAACATTTTATTTGTTGGAAATGTATTAGGAAACACTATGCAATATTATTCATATTCAACTACCACATATAAGATGTCACTTTACGATGCTCCACAATTATGACAGATCTTTCAAACACGTCCGTTCTCTTATAAAATCTAGTATTCTATGGACTTGCAAGATGACACAAAAGAGGAAAATAAAGAGACATTTGCAAGTCATTTGTCCAATTGTACAGTTTTAACATAGTTCACTGAACAAAACTACCCACAAAGGTTACTTCAAGTTTGTATCCAGATGCATCACTTTACTGTTGCTGAGCTTTAAGCCTTTGTTCTCGAGCTTTCTTGCCTTCTGTCAATGATTGTCGCTCTTTGTCTGTTAATGCCGGTAGAATATTTGTAATTACACCCGTGCCCAAGGTAAGGGAACCATCTCTGAGTGTAAACCTTTGACCCTTTTCCACAACCATTGGCCGCATTAGTCTTAGAACCAGTCTGGAAAATAAATAAATTTCATTTATCACAAGAAAATGCTCACATTCTTTCTTTCACAAAATGAATAGGAAAAGAATTTTTTAAATATATTTACACCTAATTATTAAAGAATATGTACTGTACTAATAAAAATTACGCAAAATTTCAATACCTTGGTTTCTGCACATCACTCTCTGAATTGTAAAATACACTATCTTCTTTTACAAACATGACAAGAAAAATTAAAAAATAGAAAACGAAATACTAGAAATTCAGTAAGTTTTTCATATATTTGAAAATTACATCCCAACTGGCAATTCAATAAATAGAATACCTTTAAAATAAAATCAAAATAACTGGTTGTAATCTCAGATTCAAAATGAAACAAAACATAGTACAAAAAGAATATGAAATGTAAAATGGATAACCCATCAACAAAATTAGAACATTTGTATCTAATGTGTGTTCTTGCATACGATAAATTGAATGAGGTACTTTATTGGTTTATAACAAAACAGCACACACAAAGCAAGAGACTTCATTTCTGGGCTGATATTTTGGCACACACTCAGTTTCCATATTAACACTTTTCATCATATCCATTTTAGTAACTAGAAATAATGTAACTGATTTCTGCTGAGAAAATAGAAACCAGGTATAATAGGTAGAAACCACAACAACAGATGGAAGACTATTACAAAAATGTCAAAATCTCAATTTTCAAAAAGGAGTGACTTACATCCTTCTCCAACTAGACAAGCAAATAAGCCTTGCTTCTAGAAACAAACAATTGAAAAGAAAATAAACAGACTTGCTTGAAACAGTGCTCTCGACTTGTAGATTACAGACTCTTCTCCAATTCTGTTTGCTAGTAATAAAAACAAAATTACAAGAAAAATGTATGACAAAAATACTTAAGTCTCTCACTTTGTATCCTCCCCAGGCATCACCATTTCCTTGTTATCTGGGATGGTTACTTGCGATGCACAGTCCCATGTTCGAGAAAACATCTGTAACTGAATGAATGATGTGAAGGGTCTGGAACGACCTCCTTCTTCTTTGGTTAATATATATACCTGGAAGGACATAAAATAACAATCAATGGATCATAGTACAAAGAATTTTAAATATCTTCACAAGCAATTCTTAAATCACTAAATTGAAAATATCAAGAAACAATTTATTTTTCAGCACCCAAAAGGTCAGAAGTAACAAAAGAAATTGCTTCAAAACTATTTCTACTTAATAAGTAAACAAGCATATTTTCATAACTGTGTACAAAAGTGAAAAATTACTAATGTTCTTTCAAGATTGCTTCAAGATTTTAAACCAGTAATTCAATAACACTATTTACTTTTGAAAAATAACACGTATTCCACTTGGATCCATCTTGCCTCGTAAAAACTCATCAAAGTGATTGGGATCTATTGCTCCTCTGGAACAGTAGTCACTACTAACTTACATGCTTTCTCATATTGGCTATAATACTATTTCAATCAATGCTTGAAACTGTTGATTTGGAGAATATACTCCTTTCTCACCTATGTTTCTTACTTTCATCATCTGAGATCTCACTACATATTACTACTACAAGAAAGTCAAACATATCTGGAGAACAAATCATGCATTTTCTAAAGCATTTCAACATTATTATTAAGTCAATTATAATATTTAGAAAATCCTAGTAAATTTCCAGCTCCTTACCCTATCACTTATGAAACATCACAAAAACACCACATTGGAAATTTGAAACCTTTTGATACAAAACTGTACTTGCCTGGGCCTCAACTTGATCACAAGCTTTCACAGTTCCTGGTTTGCACATGACCATTCCACGTTTAACGTCATCACGCTTAACTCCTCGTACTAATGCACCAACCTGGTCACCTGCCTGAGCTTCTTCTAATATTTGATGGAACATTTCTACACCTACAAAAAATAATTTAAATTTTTTAAATATGTTCATGGCCTACATTCATGTGACTTTTTTTTCATTTTATTACAAAGGATGATCTACAAAATATATTATCTTCCGGGAAGCCATTACTCCAGGCTCAGAAAATCACCGTTTCCTTTTGTTTCCTATTCTAAACCTCAAGGGTATAAAAGTGAACCATAAAAAATTAATTTAGAAATAATGTCTCAATTTATTGTCATATTTAAAAACTCCAGAGCTGCATACTTCACTAAAATTAGAAACTGCATACTCACGTAATCTTTTCATAAAAATAAACAAAAATTTAAAAACTACTTATCCAACACAACATGTTTTACAAATATTTCACATTTCCCAGACCAATTTCTTGCCAGCCAAATCCTTATTAAATCTGATACGTGCATTAAGGGGAGGTTGTGCAAGTCTTAGGACCAAAATATTTATTTTTGTTTTTTGTGTTATTTTCAATCTTAAATATGTAACACAGAGCAATATACATTTTTGAGAGATTATGTTCCTTAAGGCTTTTAAATGACATTTAAATGTCTAGTGATGCCCATTATTACATCACATGCCAAAAAAAATTATTTGTGTTTTTGAAGGTTTTTTCGGGAAATTTCTTTCATGATTGTATTTAGAGTGGTGTGGCAAAGCTGCCTCGTGATAATCATTTGTTTCCTGCCATTTTGGCAGCATTGTTTATGTTAATATCGTGCGTTGTAGATTGTATACTGTGAATGTTTATGTAGTGTCTTAGTCACTACAAAACACTGCTATAATACACTACTACTTAGTCACCGGGGGAAAAAGGCAGAACGTTGAATCGTTATGAAAAACATACTGTATGTGAAGAACATTGCTATAAAATAATGTGTAAAATTTCAAAGAGCTTCATAAAATAGTTTTAGAGATAAAGGTACATAAACACAACTCAACTAACATTATGGAGATAGGCTAAATTATATTCCATTGTGAAAATATTACCAACATATTTTTCTCATAAATATTGCTGGCCCTAGAAACAATTCATTACAAAACATTTCCTTTTTACCATTTAAAAGCTTTGGTAGCAATAAAAATTCTGGTTTTCTCAAACACTACTCAAAGAGTCAAGTTATGGCAGCACTTTACAAGTAATAATTCATTGTCACATTTTTAGATAAGGTATGAAAGGTCACAAAAGGGCAAAATACATATCAATAATACAGGAGAAAGTTAACTTACCTGTAACAGTAGTCTTCAGGACTTTATTATAGCCAACAAATTCACATTCCATTCCTTTCTTTAAAATTCCTCTCTCCAAACGACCTGTGACAACTGTACCTCTTCCTGTAAAAACAATTCAGAAAGTATAAAACAATGTCAAAGAAGATCTGCAACAACCTGCATTAAAGATTCTAAAAAAACAAACAAACAAATCCAAACCTTGAATGGAATATGTGTTCTCTACAGGCAAGAGGAACGGTTTATCCAATTCCCTTACTGGAGTTGGAATATGTTTATCTACTTCATCCAGCAATTTCAAGATCGCCTGAGCACCTGTGAAAAATATTGTTTCAATGCAAAGGGTCATTAAAAACTAAAAAGGGATCACTGGATTAATATCAATCAATTAAGAAATAAATGCTGAATACAGTCATAATTTTAAATGTTTATTAACAAACATTTCAATCTCTAAGTGTGAGGTCCTCTTCACAAACTCTTAACTGAAATAGTTACACTATGTAACATATTTGTAACTATTTAAATTAAATAGATATTGATATTTTACATTCTGAAAAGGATCTTACAATTGAAGATCAAAATGTCTATTATTAAAAATTGTAACTGGAATCATCGATTATTTCTTAATTCAGAGTAATATTGTCAATGTTCAGAAGGAACATGTAAAATATCCATATTACCATGGGATTTTACATGAAAAATTAATCTCATTATTATATTAATAGTTTTTAATAATGTCCTTTGTTAAAGATAGAGATATGAATTATTTTAAAGGCACTTCAAAACATATTTATCATAAGAAAATATAAATGCAGGTTAAAAAATACATAAAAATGAGATTAAAAATACATCAACTAACACCCATCACATTAAACAGATATCACTTAATTGAAATGAAAGGTTCTACAATAGGAATTTGCATAATAAACACAACTGTCATAAAATTGTCTTCAATCACTTGAAATACAAGCAACCAAAATTAACCACAATAATGCTCTAATCGATCAAAAGACACGGCTAGAACTCATATCTAAACACATATACAATATTCAATAAAATTTATTGCCAAGATAACATTCAGTGTACTTCACAGTCACACCAAGCCTTGGTCGCATTTTCAATTTTATTTCAAGAAGAATTAATTAAACAAAAATTGGAATGAGTGTTTTTATAATAAATATCTTATACAGTACAACCTCTCAGAATCCTCTTTTCCCCCATGAATTCTCAACTCCTACTTGACAACAACCCTTGCACATTGTCGTTGTACTTCAATATAATATAGTATATGTGTTAAGGGTATCTCAACATATACTATACGTAATCAAAATAAATATTACTATTAGGGTATTATGTAATTATTTATTTTTATTCTTATTCATTATTGTTCTATATTTTGTACCAGCAAGGTCTTGGTTCTGTGAGTTTTGAGGGGTTCTACTGTAATTAATATGGTGGGCCAGGAAAGTCTCTCCGCACTGAGCAGAGTCAGGGCCTCATATTAACAATTGCATTTATGCTGGTAGCACCCAGATCACTGGGACACGAGTAAAGGGGGCATTTCCAGCACCTGTTATGATAGTGAAGAGTTCGCAATTTGCTTTTAACAAACTACAACTCATGCTACAACAGTTTCCAATGCTAGCACTCTCATCAGCAAGGTGCCACTGTGCAGACACCTTCCTGACATGCTGTATTATTCATTTGAAAGAAATTCTAGCAGAATAAATTGAATTGAACCAAATTGTAGTGTTCCAATTATCAAATTGGCTTAATTTTGAATTCTGTAGTATCTATTTAGTGAAAGTATGTATATATACATTTATATTTTTCACAAAAACATCTGTATCACTTGCTTCCAAAATTGGCACCTATACTTTTTAAGCAGCTAAGAAAAAAAAACCAGTGGAGTTGCAATTCAACATGTCACATCAAAATGAGAATTTTGTATAAATTATGAAACTGCTTTTCAGTATATGAAGTCTTAACTCTGGCCATTATGACAACCAATTTGAGACAAGTGAACCAAGAGTTGGCAGGATCTGTCTCTAAAAAACTAAAATGGAATATGGCACAGAGTCCTATATAGAATGGAGGTGAAACAATACTGAAACTACCCATGTAGGAATGTTGTTCAAAGATACATTACTAGAAGTGAATTCTTTCAATTTCAATCTATTTTGGTAGTGTAATAATGGTGCTTTCACAATTTTTAGATTTATAAATTTAGTTCACAAAAACCATGCAGTAGCTTGAGTACCTTCAAGCATATAATATTATATAAGCCTTTGGCAGAGGCATAGGCCTGTGTGTGAACCTGTATCAGACTAAATTATGTAATAAAAGAATTAAATAATGAAGGCTGTTACTTCAAATGATATCAACTATTTATAATGAATACTACTCCTGTTGAGTACTTTTCTGTGAAAAATTCCTGCAATGACTAAGATATACAAGAATATATACGTTCGTATCATGAGCATCAAACAGACTTTAACGAATCAGAATTGTGAAACTACTGTCATGTCCTTAATTCCGAGAGGGGTAGGTGATCCTGACCTGACCCCAGTGCAGTACACCTGATGGCTACTCTACCAGATGTTTCTATTATCTTCATCTCGCATTTGGTCTTCTCTTCTGCTTGAATGATTCATTTCAGGGCTAGCTTTGGTAGTCCGTTTTCTTCCTACCATATTCTGTGTCACTCTTTTTCATTTTCACATATGTTTTTCCTTCCATCTTTTTCTGCTCTGTGCATTTCTATGACTATCTAGTTTTGTTACTCATGTCAAGTGTCTTAGGATTCTCATCATTTCTGATCATCCAAGTTTCTCATCCAAATATTGGCACTGGTTTTATTGTTTTGAATATTCCCTGCTTTGTTTCTACAGGACAACAACAAGAGGACTTGGAAAACAATTCAACTACCGGTGCTACAAAGTAGCACATACTTTCTCAATTTTTTAAGTTAAGCAAAACTTCACACAGCTCTTGGAAAAAATTCTTCACTAAAAGAAGATGAAAGGAGAAGAAACACATACTTTTAATTTTTGAAAATTGAAAACATTCAATGAAAAGGGCTCTTGAAATGTAGAATTCTAAGTATTCTACTCTAACCTCACAAAAAGTCAAAAGACAAAATTTGAGAATATATTTTTTTTTCTCTATACACACACATATATCCCCGGGTTCAATTTCCGGTTGAGGCAAAAATGTAGTTGTAGCTTTCCTTTAAAATCGTCCCAATTTCTGTAGCTGTGAGGAAGAAAAGCTCAAGCAAGCGGATCTTGCTAGTTACAGTGAAGAGTGTGTGTCATGTTCACCTCATGTCACTCTTACTAACCTCAGTGAGATTTTTAATTTCATCTATCGCCCATCTCCGACTTCTGGTTCCAAACAAAACGCAACACATTTCATGCTGTGCCCAAGTTGACTCAAGTGCCTCTCCTTCAGGGGGAAGTGTTATCTTATCCAAGCTGTGAGAAATAGTATTTATTATGTAAGAGTGTTTCTAAAATGTTTCACACAGGTCTTTGATCTGTTCAGATTTTTCACCTCTTGGAAGATATTCCACATGATGTTTTGGAAACACTTCAAGAAAATGGAGGTTTGACACTGAGTAGAAAGTGCCAAATGATAGTAAAGTTGACTTTACTATCATGATATTTATCATAATTATCATCATATATTTATCATGATAGAAAATTTGAATTTACTATCATTGGGCCCTATAACTTGGTACTATGAACAGATTTCAGTTAATTCAGATGAGAAATTTGTTAGGGAATTGCTTTTATGAGCACTGTACAGAATATAATGCTTTGGCTTTTGACACTTTGACAAATTGACTAACACTTTACAACAAATTGAGCCATGATATTAAAGATATGAATACAATACATAGATTTAAAAGTAAATTGAAAGCTTTCCTGCTTAACAACATGTTCTACAGTGTGAAGGAATACACAAATCACACCACTACCTTCCTTAAAAAACAAAAATAAAAATTCTAATCCCACTGATTCTGTTTCATGTTGACTGTTCAAGTTGAAGCAAAGAAAAAAGAACTGGCATATCCATCCTGCCTGTGTTAAATTGCAGTTGGACTGATGTAGGAGAATGTCAATCCAAAATTCTATTTCCTTCATCCTGAATTTGCTAAATGCACTAGGCATCATTAATATCGTTAAATCATTTCTGAATGAATAGTATTTTATTGTTAGTATTTTTACTATTATAATTGATATTATTATTATTATTATTATTATTATTATTATTATTATTATTATTATTATTATTATTATTATTATTATTATTATTATTACTATTATTATCGAGTATTGTAAGATCAATGACCAACTTGATCAGGGTTTTTTGTCCAGTTTCCCTTGATCCTTTGAGCAAATGCTGAGATGGTCCCCCTTGTTTTGATTTCTGGACAGTAAATGTAACTTCACTCTGCCATCTGACTCGTCATACACGATTGAAATTGTATCTGTGACTCAATAAATATTACTATTATAAAACTTGTTCTTTTGCTTCACATATTTCAATCAAAATATGAATATTTATAAACATATGTAATAAAAAAGATTAAAAATGTAGTAGAATTCAGTAAAACAAAAAAATAATCAGCTATCACTCATTAGATGAAAATATCCTTGGGCAGAGTAGGTATGTACAGTACAGAATAATGGGTGTTATAATGTTAATGCCATTTATGGTAGTCATTGCATTTCTATATGCTTTATCTATTTTCTCCAGTATTCTTTTATTTCTTCTGCTAGTTTCTCAGTTTTCATTCCTTTTCTATTTCTCATTTTGAATTTTGTCCATTCTTCTTACTCTAACTTGACCCTCAAAACTTCAAGTTATTTCCATATTTCTGGGTTTATCTGCTCCTCTTATCCATTTTTCTGAACCATACTTTATCATTGCTTTTGATGTGATGTTATGAATTCTTGTTTCCTTTCTCATATGCCTTTACTATTCCACTGTTTCTAGTACATTTTTGTATTATTTCCTCATATCTTTTTGATTCAATTGTATTCAATTGAATATCATTTGAATTCAATTGTATTTCTGAGGTATTTAAAAGTGGTAACTTATTGAATTATTATTTTGGCTGAAAGCTGTGTTTTGCCATAGAAAACTTGCATTTTTTTTCTCTTGGCTCGATATTTTCATTTGATATTCTTTGCATATTTTGCTAGATTTGAAGGCTGCTTTATGTAGTGTATCTTCGAATTCTGATATCATGGTTTGGTCATATAAAAATCAAATCGTCAATAATTTGAGGTGCTGCAACATCAGTCAGATTGATCAGAGAATATTTAGTTTGGTGAAAATCTTGTGTATAATTTTTCAGTATCAAGGACTACCAAACACGGATTTTGAACATATGAGAAACATTAAACATTTCGAACATGTAGAAGCAAGAAAAATTCACTTTTTCAATGTCAGAGACTCTCATCATATGTTTCTCTATTAAAATAAACACTTTTCCATAATATACCTTTCTCTGTAAGGTATGGAGTATTACCCCAGAAAGTGAAAATTCAACAAATTCGAAAAACAAGTTACTAACTTTTGCCAACAGGGCTTCAATATTTCCACATTGTATTTTTTATTTAATTTAAATACTTCCTATGGTGATTGATTGATTACTGATTCCAGGTATGACAACTTCTGAGGTCATTAGTCCCATAAAATTAGTATGTTAATATAATATTAGTGAGATGTGGCGGTGATCATCCCCTGCTGGATGGTGAGATCAGGGGCCAACCTATCCATAGGTTGGGTTTTCCCCCAACCAGGTATCTCCCACCAGAAGGACACTGCTTCAGCTGGAACAAGCTCTAAGCTTCCGACTGGTCTTCAGATATGCATGGTTGTGTAGTGCATGTAAGTGTAAGCGTGTGTAAGAGGTGGTGATACGGAAAGAAAGAGGAAGAAAAGATCATGATCCATTTGTCAGGGTGCTCCTCCGGTATTCACCTGGTGTTCATTGGAGAAACCACAGAAAACTACCAATCAGAGCAGCCATCCGCTAAAATTTTCCTCCAGACAGCAGCTTAATTTGACCTAGCTATGTAGCTAGTGTCCAAAATTCTGTCACCATTGGGTCTCAACTATGCACCAAGTTCTTTTGAAAGAAATAATGGAATGGAAATAGTGGAATTTCCCAATATCTTTCACAAAATTTGAGAAAAAGAAGGGTAACATATATTACGTTAAACATAACAACAATAGCAATTTGGATGGGCTTGGATCTTCATAATCTTGTCTAAACTTATACTCTAACATAATAGAAAGTGGTTAAAACTACATTTAAATAAAATTATTCACCAATTTCTGGATTCTTTCCTTCCAATGCAGAAAGAGCTGAACCTTGTATAACAGGAATATTGTCACCATCGTATCCCATTTCATTCAACAACTCTCTGATTTCCATCTCAACAAGTTCCACCATCTCTTTGTCAGCTGCATCAACCTGGAAAAGAAATCACCATTATCCTCGAAATTGACCTCCAATATTCATTACAACACTGTCCCCATATTTATTTCTTAATGTCCCTGATGAACATAAATAATGTTTACTCTAGAAGAATTTTCAATTCTTTACCTTATTAATAAATACCACAATATGGTTAACACCAATCTGTTTGGCCAATAGCAGATGTTCTCTTGTCTGAGGCATAGCCCCATCTGTAGCAGCAACTACAAGAATTGCCCCATCCATTTGGGCTGTGCCTGTGATCATGTTCTACAGAAGAAGCGATAAGTGAAGGTGCAAAATACTCATAAACACACACAAACAACTTATCACAATAGAAGACCTTACCTTGATATAATCAGCATGCCCAGGACAATCAGTATGCCCATAATGTCTATTATCAGTGGAATATTCCACATGTGCTACATTAATTGTAATTCCACGTGCTTTCTCTTCAGGTGCATTATCTATGTCGCTGTACCCCTTTGCTTCTGCAAGTCTTTTATCAGCCAAGACTGGAAAAATTCGTAACAAGCACCAAAATATCATACACTTATAAGACCGGAAACCTAATATTTATGTATAATACCGGAAACCTAATAAACTGTATCTAACCTTTGGTAATCGCAGCAGTAAGAGTGGTTTTGCCATGGTCTACATGTCCAATTGTACCCACATTACAATGTGGTTTCTCACGGGAATAGACTTTCTTCTCAGAAGCATACAGTCGTACATAGTTAACAACAGGAAGAGCATATTTATTTGCTTGAATACAACATTGCTGCAAACAATGCTTTAGTTAAAAAACACTTTATATATTAAACTCTATCAGACTTATGACCTTTTTTTTCATATTCGTACTTACATAATTTCTCAGTTCTTTTGAGAAAATAAGTTTCACAGTTTTTCGAAGTACTGCAACAAAAAGGGTGAAATATACGGACATTAAGAATGCTCATTTCGTTTCCTGATTCACAGTGAAAGTAATTTTGATACACCATTAAGCATAATGCAATGTTAAATACACATTTCATCGATAAATTAACGAAAAAGGGAATGTAGTGTCAGAATTTCATTTTCAACAAACTTAACCTCAAATTATCAGCCGGGAATGAATTTCTCCGTGAGAAAGAGCAATTGACACTATGCAGTGATAAAATCAAAAAGTAATTTGCGTTATTATAGTTCCATAAGCTCGTTGGCAATATGCAAATATTTTAAAACTTATACCTGGATTAAAAATTACTCTCGAAGTCATTAACGACGCCATTTTCAGATTTCTACTCTTCGATTACTGAGACAGGCCGGGCACGAGCAGGTAGGCATAGCCCAGGGAGGTTATAATATATTATAGTCTCCTTGGATTAGCCTATGGTCTGCTGGGAATACACCAATGGTACACCACCTACACAACAAGCGCGCAGCCACCCACGTCGTGTGCCAATCGGCGGGAAGTTTGATTTAATATGATTTTTCGTCCCCCCCCCCCCAAAAAAAGTTTAAAACTGTACGAGACATATGAAGAACAAGTCTAATAACACTTATATAAGAAGTATTCGCTTGTAACCTCGGGATCACAAAGACATAACCGGATAAAATTCTGTATAAACCTTTCATTATCATTTGCCTGTAATATATTAGTAATTATACAAAACAATGACTCTTTCCACCTTCTACATTGACCTCATTAACCCTTTTCTGCCCAAATTGTTATTTTGAGTAAAAAATACTGTTTCTTTTTATGAAAATGAAGTGTTCTTTTTATACTGTGAAGTAGAACATTCAAATCATCATCAATTTGTGTAAATGAAAAGTCACTCGGTTGATGTGCTCCTAACCGTTTAATATCAATTTTTTCTTCAAGTCTCAATGAAGAAAATGGGAAAAAGCATAATGAATCCTCCATGTTCATCTTACAGCGTGCAGAACTTCCACGTGCACTTTGGAAACGGCACGGCCAGACTGCCATTCTCTGAGAAGGGCCCGCTGGTGCGACCCCTAGGACTGCTAAAATTAGCATGCAGTGGTCGCGCCCAGTACAAAAGGGCGCTGACCTTGTAAAGGGAGGGGAGATACAGCTTTTGGGCGCACGCAGGCTGGGCCCCGGGAGCAATACTAACGGCAAGTAACTATGACTCTCCAATTCTTGTTTTTGGGACTTGGAATGAGTTCTGGGGACGAATTGTTGATCTTCACGAATAAACAATTCCAATAAAGTAGTGCAATTGTCACAAAGAGATTACTGTAAAGGTAAAAAAACATTTTTGTGTATTTATTAAATACTGGTGGAGGCCAGCTCCTGTGGCCCCTTAGGACAAGTCGCCCCTGCATAAATATGCTATATACTAAGGAAATCAATTTAATTGATAGAAATAAATGGTTTATATTTATTCATGTAAATGTTGGTGTATAAATAAAAAAATATTTTTGGCAGAATTGATAAAAGTAGTAAATTGAAAGATGGCATGAAGTATGATGTGAAGACACTGACTCCATTACTCCAAGGTTCCTGCACAACCAGGCTTCTTGCAAAAACCTCCTAGCTGCAACTTTCTACTCTTTTAAATGTTACCACTCTGCACTCTTCTGTTCTTTTCATATTGACAGATTTTTTTATTATTCCCCACTGACAAATTATTCATTTATCTTTTCCTCATTTCTCATGTCATTTCCATTCCAAATCAAGCTTTGCATTTCTCTTTCCAACAAACATATCTGTTAATGTTTTAATTTACAGAAAACTGAACTTTCATAAAAATATAACTTTCCTCTACAAAACCCAAAAGCATTTCTGGATTATGTTTTAAAAAATAAGGTGCAAGATAATGAATTAGCAAATCAAAGATCAGACCGAAAAGATCAGTCTAACAATTAAACTTAAAAACATGTGTCAGAGCAGAGGATCACTGGCTTTCTTCCTGTCTTTAGGTTAGGCCTTCAATTCAGGGGAGAAGAAGAAATAAGCATAGGAATGGAGGGATCTTTGGAGGGATAATGACCCCGTGTTAGAGGAGGTTATCTACTACTAATATGAACCATGACTGAATAATCCATTGCAGGGGGTTCTTATATTACACTTCACTCCATTATACAATACTAATTATTGCTTAGTGACAGGAAAATATCTATATTTGATTTTCTCCTCAGAAAGTGCTGTCAAACAATAGTTGCTACGAAATATTTCAGATGTGATTTGTACTTTTCGAAAAAATGTTATATAGTACAGTCTACTGAGAGTAAAGGGTAAGCCACACAAAAGAACTACACTATTGTTTTACATTTTCTCTGTACATGCATAGAATCACAAGAAATAAGATCCTCCATTGAAAGCCATAACTGGTCAGTATATCAATTAAAAGCAAAAATATTGGATATAATAATCATGTTGATCCACTTACGGCCACAAAAACTTTTTTTCTGTTTGTCAAAGAGAATGAAACACTAATGTGTTGTATTCAATGCAGTTAAAATGCTCTGTTTACATGTAAGTTTCTACAGAAAACAAAATGGAAAATCTTCAATTCGGAAAATATGTAAAATATTTAGGGTTGTACAACAAAAGCAACAAGAATGAGCCTGTGTTGTAAAATGTTGGTTGTAAATAAAATAAAGAAAGAAACCTTGTGGATTGCAACTATGAGAGCGATAAAATAATGAGACAATATTTTATCAAAATTGGAAAACATATTAAGTGATTTCAGTGTAAAAGAAAAAATGTATAATTAAATACTATTCGTGCATTTAATTCTGCTATTTTACTCTCTTCTTCAATATAGTAGTTGTAGAGAGGAAGGCACGAAAAACCTTTTTACTTAAAAAAATCAAAAATTATGATATTCCAACGAAATTTAATACTGTGCCATTTTAATAAGCGTATTCTCTTTGAGAAAAAATCAAAGAAAACATTTTGGGTCTTTTGCGAAAATTTTGAAAATGTTATTGGGTCATCTTCCAAAACCAAAAAATTCAAGGGGCCATGACATCAGTCAGATCATTCGGGAAATGACTATTTTGTTGAAAAATAGCTGTCTGCGGTTTAGCAGATAATGTTGTACACAGACAAATGGACAGCAAAACGTTTTGCTGTAAACCAACTTTTCAGCATTAAGGACCAAAATCAAAGAATCAAAACGTGAATTCTGACTAGCCAACGTGTTAGAGGAAGTAAATTATTATAAACAGAAACAAGAATTATGCACATAAGCGTTTAAACGGTCCTACATAATGAGTCTTATTCTGTCGAAAAGTCGCCATTTTTTGTTCAGAGTACTATGCTTTCTCTTTAATACATAAGTAGTATACAAGGAAGTAAACTAGTGGTGTCAAAACAGCACATACTTTCTCGCCCTTACTTTAATTACGTGAAAAGGATTCAAATTTTCGAAAAATTCATATTACCCTGTTTCAAAATCTGTCTTTAAGAAACAGATTTCATTAAGGAACAAAATCTATATCTTCATGATCGCAGTGCCGGCGCTAGGCATGGGCAGACCGTGCGATGGCCAGGGGGCCCCGCAAGTCAAGGGGCCCGATAATGAGACTGGTGAGGGTAAAAAAGTAAAAAATTTGAAAAATAAATTAGAACTCGTGAAAATAGTTATTGCCATTTTATAAGACGCGGTACAGTAGTCTGAAATTTCATAAAATTTTCAATTAATTTTTTACCTTGAATAATTAATTATAGTGATTATTTTTATTACATATTTTATTCAAGACTAACTAGACACAACAATTTTTTTAGTGTTTAAGCTCACCGTGGAAATATTATTTTTTGGACTATTAAACTACTATTACTTAAAACTATTATTTAAAATTTATTTCCAAACCTTTTTCTACCTTAAACATGGTAATTTTTATTATTTAGTGAAATAAAATGACTCATATAGTCCTTGACACAACTTTAATATTCTTTTTGCGGGGGGTGGTGGATATGTTTCAGAATTGCTCTGGGCCCAAAATTGTCTAACTCCAACATTGCATGAGTGTAGACGCCAAAATAATTTTCAATTTTTGCATTGCAAATAATTTGCAATTTGCAAATAATTTTGCATTTGCAATAATTTGCAAATAAATTGCAAATTGCAAATAAATTGCAAATTGCAAATAAATTGCAAATTGCAAATAATTTGCAATTTTTTTTTTTTTTTTTTTAAATACTTATTTATTTATTTATTTTGAAAATGTGATGAACGGTTAGTATTGTTCACAGATGCAGAGGTAGACAGATAGACATTTTGCCGCCATTCAATTTTTCTGTATCAAGGACCCCAAAACATGGATTCTGGATACACTATATGTTGGAGATTTTTTGTAGTTAGTTTTTTTTTTAATTTTAGTTTAACGTTTAGCAACTGGATTTATCCATTTTTTCATTGCCAGGGCCCTGTAATAAGTTTTTCTGCCGAAAATTCGCCGTTTTTTCACACAGCATTATATAACTCTCTTTCTACTGCATAAGCGGTAACGAGAAAGTTAAAAATGAATTTCCCTCGATATCTTCAATCTCGGATATTGCCCCGTTTTTAACCTGACAACATGAGGAAATTGTGATATTTTAATCCAGCTTAAGAATCTTAATCCGGCTCCATTTTATTCAGTAACCAAAGAATAATTAGAAACTAGAAAGTAATCAGAAAAATATTTATTAAGGAATGTTTTAGTCAATTATGTCAATTATAGATTTTCTAGACTCAGAAATTTTGAGACATCCAATTAAGAAAAATTATGTAATTAGGCCAAAATAAAACTGAAGAAGTTTTATCATGACATTTCATTGAAAATACAACTTATGAACAAACATCCATGAAGAGAGAATAAAATATGTAATAATATTATACATTTTATGAACTTTTATTTTATACATATTTATTATTGCTGCCCCGCAAAAATGTAATTGAAACTGATTAAACAATACACAAATGTTTTCTCAAAACATTTACTTCAATCATTTTTATGGCAAGTTGATTGCATTGTAGCATTCCCATTTCCAACAAATCTGGCAAAAATTATATAAAACAAAACAATTTAAACAAATTATTCTTAAGTCATTATCTTATTGATGAAAAACATCATTGTCCTGTTTTAAGGAATTATTTCTTCTTTAGTTTGTTTTAAAGTAGAATTAAATTATCCAAAGATTATAAAATATATGTGCTTATATTTTAAGCAGTGCTTGATTTATTCTCATGGTCCATGAACACCACAGGGAATGTTTTCTTTGGATCAGTGGCACCAAGTGTATAGCTGTTGATTAACTGTTCCCTCAACTCTTGACGTCGCCGTAAGCGCTCTGTTTTGTGAAGGCGAATGGATTTCGCCAGAGAGCAGCCAAACATAACACCAAGAAGCTGAAACCATAAAGACAATAAATGAGATATTTCTTTTAACTTTTCTTTATGAAATTAACAACTTTAACCAAAATATAATTAATGAGAATGAAAAATATAATTTAATGTTTTAAAAAGTTGATATATTAAGAAAGTACTTCCAAAATAAAATTCACTGAAATACAAATCTTTCATCCTTATTCAACAAGATATCGCTTACCTGCAGTATTGCAATGGACATGGCCGCTGTGGCCAGCAGCAAAGCACTCTGTCCTACCAAGAATTTCATATGATTTAGGCAACCTCCAGCAAAAGGTATGCACTCCTCGCTGAAATAAAATTAATTGTCAAGTATTCATGTAACATTTGTATATTATCAAACTGTGATAGTTTTTGAAACGGAAAGTGAAAAAATTATTATATTACGTTTCGAGATAGTCAGAATACTCAGCACAGCAAGAACCAGGGATTTTCTTGAAGTTCAGAGGTTCAGGAATGGCTGAAATTAAACCAGTATCTCCATTGTGTGCTGCATAAATATTATTCCAGTCACTGGCATTGGTTATTCCGCAACATTGTAGCTTCAAGAGAAAAATTGGTTAAAAATAAAAGGTAATCACGAAACAATAAAAAAGTATTTGTCATTAAGAATTTACCTCCTGTTGCATAAAGTCCACTGTGGTTTGGGCATTTACATCACTGTAATAATCATACATGGTAGCATTCATTTTCTCAAAAAGCATGTTTGTTAATCCATCATGCAACATATATGCAGCAATAGCCGCTGAGAATTCCAATACAAATATAACTCCAAGTAATACTGAAAACTAATAAATACATATTAATTAGAATTAGAGTACACAACTGTGAAAATGAATTCCTGTAATTTTATGTAGTCAACTACAAAACTGAGAGCAACAGTTTAACCATTGGTAACGCACAATCTAAAAATCAGTTGAAGTGATACAATTTTCCACTCTCATTGTTGGTGTATTTTTTCAGTAACTTCCTCCTTCACAACACAATAGACACACAAGTTGTGATCACCATATCCAGACCTTTCTTGACTCTTTAAATGAATAAATAGTCCAGATTAGATGTCCCTCATCATTTAAATGCTTTCAACCTTTTCATTTTTAAATTTCTTGGTGACAATGAATTAAACTTTTTTTCAAGTTAAATTCATCTACTTTCGTAACTAAAAGTAAATTGTAGGTAACCTGTTATTTCACATTTGAATATTATGCAGATAATGGATTTATTTATTTATTTATTTATTTATTTTACGTCAAAAAACAGTTAAAAACTGCGTATGACGTGCTATGGGGAAAAGTGAATTGTGTGCACATTTTCAAAATTCTGTGATCCCTACACTAAGTCATATACTACTTAAATTTTGAATTTTGAAAGGGAGGAAAAAAAAACAAAAAAACTCCCATGTAATAAAATCTATTTTCAAGGATAAATAAGCAATAAGTTTTGGCTCTTATTACTTCCTGCCGCGACAACATGGAAACGATAATTTGAATAATTGTATTTCCCACTGAATTCTAGAAGATGTGCACAGAAAATGAAGTTACATTTATGTCCAGAAGCAAAACAAGGGGCCATCTCAGCATTTGCTCAATGGATCAGGGAAACTGGACGAAAAACATGATCGAGATGGGGGTCATTGATCCGGAAGCTGTGTTACAATAGTTGTTACAGGTTGTTTATACTCATTTATACAGTCCAAATGGTAATTAATGCATTATGTTTCATTGTTAAAATTAATGTTGCTTTTCTTGTGATGCTCAGTATAGTCTCTAATTGTATAGAAACAGTTATGCAGCAGAAACGATTTCACTTGGGATTTAAACTTTTCTATTGAATTTAATCGTTTAATGTCATCTGGCAAAGTGTTGTAAAATAATGTACATGTATTGTATGTGAATTTTTTGTAATGAGCTGTTGATACTGTCACCTGATGAATATGATTTCTACGTCGAGTGTTATAGTAATAGACTTCGGCATTTTCTGAAAATATATTCCCGCCCTTAAGCAAGTCATTTTTTACAAAAACCACTGATTCGTAAATAAAAAGACACGGTAATGGTAGAATTCCTAGATTAATGAAGAGAGGCTTACATGAATCATGTGGGTGGGATTTGGTTATTATTCGTACAATTCGTTTTTGTAATCTAAAAGTCTGGGAGCTATAAGATGTATTTCCCCAGAATATTATGCCATATCTCAGGCGGAAATGAACATTCACGAAGTATACACAATGAGCAGTATGAAGGCTGACTGAATTTGCAAGAATTCTGAACGCATAGCATAATGAACTTAATTTTGTGTTCAATTCATTTAAATGGACATTCCATTTAAGGTTTGACTGAATTGAGAGACCTAAAAATTTTGTTGCCTTAACATCAGTCAATGGTACACTGTTCGAAACGGATGGTACACGGATCGAAACACACAATTCATATTTTTCTTATTTCTTTGAAGAACATAATCTTGAATAGTTTGAATTTACTTTGATATTATTTTAAACTTTTCTATTTGAATTTAAATGTAATCATTACATTAAATAGAAATTTAAAAACATTTTACAATACTTCATTCATACATAACTTCATTCTTATAAAATATATACCTATTTTTTGTGCACCTAATCCTTCAGATGAATTGTACTTGATGATGCGATAAAAGGTATTTGGCCTGACAAAGAGTTAAAATCATTTTAAAAAATGGCATTTAAAAGATAAGAGGGATAGTAAAGTAGAGACTTCATTAATCAGTACTGTGTTCTATTATCACAGAATATTTTTACCAAGGTGAATAACTCCCCTTTTTTTTCTCCATATCTCATTGGTGTTCTATTGATTATTTTACTAAACATGGTATAATATTTTTTTAAATTATTGTTAGTATTATTTTGATTATTCTGCCTAGCTACAATCTATAAAGTCCATTATTTTATTACGTCCACCATATCTACATGGTTCCTATTTGAGAGTTTGAATTTCTACTGTAACCTTAATATTGTTTTATTAACAAAAATTCATTAACTGACTAACAGTACCTAGTTAGTAATTTTTATTCTAAATTCATAATACTACTGTATTTCTAGTTACTACTGTATTACTATTTCTAAGTCACATTTCCTTGAAGCCAAAAGAATTCATGAAGAAAGAAAAGAGGAGGTGCCTATTGATGAATAAGAATTAATGAGTTTTCCTTTTATTTTTGAGTGATTAAATTCAATTTCAACAACTTTAAATTAAAATACTCATATTCTGCATGGGCACAAAGAGTAATTTTGGTTTTCATGCCAGTTTTTGTTCAGTCACACCAGTTTGCCTTGGATCTGAGGAAGTTATTCATTAGCTAACTAGCTAAATTTAGAAAATCAACAAAAAAATCTTTTTTTAACCTTAAACATTGTCTTACAATCAGTTCATCTCTGTTGAACACTCACTTCTTAATGAGGCTCTGATTAGACTAATGACAGAATTATTTCAAATGAGTAGAGGACAGTCTAAGAACTTAGTTATGTACTTACCACCATGATCATACAGGTACTTTCTCGAATTGCACCAAAGCATCCGAAAAAGGCAACTACAAAGATTATGAAGCCAGTCACCACCAAAAGTGTAGTGGGTGGAATAAAGCGATGGTCCAAAAATGCAACATAATCACGATATATTGCATTAATAGATATTCCAACAGTGATAACCAAAACACCAGTCATCTGTAACAAAAAGTAACTTAATATGTAATTGTAGATTTTTTAATATGCTTTTACAAAAAGCTTTTCTCTTTTATTTTATTTTTTAAAATTTGTTGCGCCTTAGCAACATATCTCTATACACAGCCCCTCTTGAGCATTGAGCACCTAGGGTAATCCTCCTTGAAGTTCATATTTCTACTTCCTCGTATACATCATATATATGTAGTAATGTACGTAGTATAGAGAAAGTTATGTACTGTTGCGGAAATTCGTTTTCGAGATTTCAACAGAAATACACGTTTTGGGGTCCCTGATACCTAAAAAGTGTTATTTTTTAAAACGTCCGTCCGTCTGTCCGTCTGTCCGTCTGTCCGTCTGTCCGTCTGTCCGCCCTGTTCGTGTGGGTCCGTCTGTGAACACTGCTAGCGCCTAAACAATGCGTACGAGCTTTTCCAAATTGAAGAAACTCCTGTACATGTGGCTCTAGTTGAAGTTTTGATATTTTGAAAATCATTCTTTAAAATTTGGGGGTACTTTACATGAAGCCTCCCGGACATTTCCAAAATTTTCTCAAAAACGGCTCCAAATTTTATTCTTTAAATTTCTTGTAAGAATATAATATAATACACTTATAAAGGTGGCATAGGTCCGATTTTCACGGTTAATTGTGAATTTTCGAAAACTGCTAAAGTTTGAGTTTTTCGGCGTCTTCCTACAACAATAAAATTGAAGACAGATTTTTCCTTCAATTGAAATTTGTTGTCCATAAATAGTTCTTTCATTAAGGTCATGTAGACATTTTGAAAATTTTAGTAGTTTTCGTGCAATAGTGCGTGCAAAATTTGCAATTTTAAAGAACTACAAAAAGATTCTCTCAAAAACAGCTCCAAATTTTTTCTTTGCATTTTTGCTAGGGATACTGCCAAATGTGCCCTACACGATGACATAAATGCCATATAGCTCTATTCTTTTTTATTTTCAAAAATTACGAAAGTTTTTTTTTACTTGTCTCTCACGTCGATAATACTTACATTAGAGGCGATTTCTTCACATTATTATATTTATGAGTACATGTGCCTTGAATAACGTCAGGCAAAGTTTCTCAAAAACTCAACAGTTTTCTGTGAAAATGAGCTCAAAATTACGCATTTTCCGAAACGCTCAAACGCCAGTTTCTCAAAAACGGCTCCAAATTTTTTCTTCAAATTTTTCCAATGGATAGTGATAATTGCACTGTTTAATATGACGTAAAGTTCATTTTGGTATATTCATTTGTTTTTTTAAAAATTACACAAATGTAATTTTCTTGAAATACCTCTCATGCTATTATAATACACATTTTAATGCATTTGCATACATTATTGAATTTGTGAGTGAATATTCTTCAAAAGACTTTCAATGAAGTTTTTCGAAAACTCAACAGATTCTTGTGAAAAAGACCTTCAAATTTCGTTTTTGTAGCAACGCTTGACGTCATTTTCTTAAAACCAGCTCAAAATTTTTCACTGAAAATTGCTATTTAGTACGAGGTTTTAGCCTTCTTTAATATTTTTAAAACAATATTTCGGTTCTACTATGAGGAAACTGAAAAGTTGAGAAAATTTCAAATAAATGTACTCTGGGCGGCGATAGATGGCAGCAGACAAGAAGGGGAGGCAAGACTGTACAGTAACAGTCCTCAGCAAGGAAATTAGAAAACTTTAGTACGAGAAAGTCTGTGCCATTCTGTAGCACCTCTAGTTTTGTCTCGTCACGTCGCAGTCAGTCTGTGCCTTTTATCCTTTCGGCCAGGAGTTCGTCGTTAATTTTTAATCACTTAACAATATTTAAATATTTATCTTTGGCGTAATAAATTAGTATATAATGTGTATTTAATTATTTAATAGGTTTTAGTTGTTTGTACCCTTTGGTACTCTCCAATTTCCAACTCGAATGTCGTACGTGGTTGTATAATAATGAAGTTTTTAAAATTATTTATTTCATAAATGGCAAGAGCAATTAATTTTTGCTTATAATATTAAATTAGTATCAAATATCTGTTAAACTATGTTCTAGGTTTCATTTGATTGTGCTTTTTGGTTCTCTCTATTTTCGAATTTGAATATCTGGCATGGTTGGATAACACTGATTCAGTTTTTAATGAAATTCATTTAATACACGGCAACGTTTATAAATGTGTTTTTGGTGTAATAAATTATTATGGAATAAGTATTTAATTATTTAATGAGTTTTAGTAGTTTGTACCCGTTAATACTCTTCAATTCCTACTCGAATGTCGTACGTGGTTGCATGACTATGAAGTTTTTAAAATTATTTATTTCATAAATGGCAAGAGCAATTAATTTATCTTTCAAGTAATAAAGTAATATCAAATGTCTGTTATATTATGATCTTGGTTTTATTTGATTGTGTTCGTTGGTTCTATGTTCGAATATTTTCGAATATTTCCTCTGTTTTCGGTGTCGCGTCATGCTAGCTCACACCCGTTTTCGGCCCGAAAATACATGGAAATTAATTCCAAATTGTTGCAATTAATTGGCAATTAATTAGCAATAAAACATTTGCAGGTTTCCGTCGAGCTACGACTCGAATTTACCGTGTGTATGATGGCGTCGCGTCAACCAAGCTCACACGCGTTTTCGACCCGAAAATACGTGGCAATTAATTCTAAAATTTGGCAATTAATTCCAAAATGTGGCTATTAATTAGTAATAAATGATTTGAGGGTTTCCGTCGAGCTACGACTAGTATTTAACTTATGTGTGTGCTGGCGTCGCGTCAAGCCAGCTCACACCCGTTTTCGCCCCGACAATACGAGGCAATTAATTCCAAATTGTGGCAATTAATTGGCAGTTAATTAGCAATAAACCATTTGACGTGTTTCGTTGTGGTGTGCTGAGTTGGCTGTTCCAGCTTCACGCACCTGAGAGTGATCCCGTGAAGAGCGGCACGGGATCACTCTCAGGTGAAGTCACGGGAATATGTCGTCGTACACGCCTGAGGGTTAGGGCGGCGGAGACGCTGCATGTTGGTGACTAGTACCCGTTCACTCTGGATAGTCCCGTGGAATAAGCACGAAAAATATTGACATCTTCGGGACTTGTGTTGACGCGCTCCTCATCCCGATGAGTAATTCCTCTCTTTTAAGTAATCTATTAAATTTGAACTGGAACACTAAATTTAAACAACTAAACGTACGTTTTGAACTTTTCTCACAAGCCTCCTCCTCATCGCCTCCTACCTCAATCTAGCGCTATACTAAAATTGTGTGTGCAAAACGCACGAAAATGTTTCGAACTTGTTTCTGAAGGGTCTCCATTCGACCCAAAGAGAAGCAACCCATTTTTCAATATGTCTATTTTAGTGTGTATGATGATGAATTGTATTCTATTACTATTCTCATTTTTCAAGGTCTCCACGTAAAGAAAATAGTGGTGTAAAAAGTCTTATTATAATATTAATATTATATATAATTTATATAAATAATATTAATATTATAATATTAATATTAAAAAGTATTTTATATATATATATATATATATATAAAATTCTTTTATTTAGTTTTTGAAGAACCAAATAGAATAAAATACGAAAGAAATGAGTGCTCCGTCTTTTGAACAAGTCGATTAGCGAACATCGTCTTTGAACGGGCCATGTCGAAATGTTCGTTAACCGATCAGTCACTGTACAACCAAAGCAGCTAGTCACCAACCAATGGAGCCAGCCCTCTTTGCAGCAACCAGCGAGAGCAAGCATGTTAGCAGACGTGTGAATGCATGACGCAACATCACATGCGCGCGAATGACCGCGTAGGTTCTGAGGACGGAGTCACCTACGAATACTCCCCGCCGCGCCGCGCCGTTTGGGGAGGAGGCCACCAACACATTGTAGCGAGCACGTAACGGCAGCCAGGAACAGGTTCATCTCTTGAAAATTTCCGTCAAACGTTTAAATGCCCTACACAATTCAGTTCATTTCATTATTAGCAACCAGATGATTTTGAAACTCATAGCACTCATCAAAGGAAAAAATACAAGAAAATCTCAATATATACTAGTAAAGTTATTACAACGTCGTTAAAGTTAGTTGTTATTTTTATTCGATAAGATTGACCTCAGGGCAGAAAACCTCTCATCGAACTCTGGTTTTGACAGGATCGTCTTCAATATTATACTTTTGCAATATTAACGTTTTGAAATTATCGAAATTGCTGAGAGTTTACCGAAAATGGGATCACCGCCACTTTTATACCGTTACGAATAGAAAATTTAAAGCAAAAATTTGGATCTGTTTTTGAGAAAAATAATTGTTTAAAAATAATCTATATTTCACGCAAAATTACGCAAAAACTACTCATATTTTCGAAAAAGTCTGCGTGACCTTATGTCAAGCTCTGCCTTCGAACAACAAGAAAAACATTTCTACCTTGAATATCGTAGTTATATGAAGATGCCGTAAAAGATTCGAACTTTTGCAATTTTCAAAAAATTAGGTATTTCAGCGAAAAGGAAATTTGCCCCATTTTTACTTTCTCGCTACTTCTTACTAGGTAGAGAGAAAGTTATGTAATGCTGCGCAAAAAACGGCGAATTCTCGGCAGAAAAACTCTTATTACAGGGCCCTGACAACAAAAAAGTGAATAAATCCAAATGCTAAATTTAGAAAAAATATCCTGTCACACGTGGTACAACCAGAATCCTTGTTTTGCGGGTCCGTGATACCAAAAAATCGAATGTCGGCAATACATTTGTCCGTCTGTCTGGGAACATCGCTAGAACCTAAACAGTTCAGCCGATTTTCCCCAAAATTGACAATCCCCAATCGATCTGACTGATGTTGCGGTCCCTTGAATTTGAAACCGATACTTTAATTATAGGGGATACTTTATATGACATGGGACGTATTCAAAATTTTCAAAAAATGGCTTCAAGGTTTTTGATTAAACTTTCTTGTTGGATAGTGTGAAGGACGTGAGAGATAGTGAGATAGTGTGAGATAGTGAGAATGGCGCAAGTCTCATGTTCATTAAAAACCCTAATTTTTCGAAAAGTGAAAAAAATATCAAATCTTTTACGGCGTTTTTCTTCAACTACGATTGTGAAGGTACAATTTTTTTCTTAATGAAATGTGTTCATCAACAACAGATTCTCAAGTAAGGTCATGTTGAATTTTTCTGAAATATAATGTGACGTCAAACTTACAACTGGTCTCCTGACATGTATGGTAGGGTAGTGCTTATAAGTGTATGTACGAGATAGATAGGTTAGGACATGATAGGTAAGAAAGAGAAAGGAAAGATCACGCGCGGTTCGTGCCCGTTTGTCATGGTACTTTTCTGGCATTCACCTGGTTTTGATCGGAGAAACCATGGAAAATACCGATCAGAGCAGCCGACCGCTACAATTCTCTAAATAGCGGCTGAATTCGACCTAGCTATGTAGCTGGTTTCGAAAATCCTACCTCCCCGTCGAGATTATGACACTAGGACCTATCGGTCAGAGGCGCTGCAGTGATGTCAGTGAGCCACCTAAGCTGGTACGAATTTGTACCTAACGAAATGTAACATTATGTTAATAAACTGAATAATATATATATATATATATATATATATATATATATATATATATATATATATATATATTCATTTTACAAAAAATGCTACCAAAAGTTGCTTTGTTTTGTTCACTTTAAGTGAACTCTCTCGAACTTTTCATTTTGTTATCTTAAGCAGTACTTTCCCCCTTTAATTTCATAAGATTTTCCCAATTTGGTAACACTGCTCGAAAACAGTCACCTCTGAGTACACTCGCGTTTATCTAGAAATTTTATCCGTTTGATACAAATCTCCCTCCCCAGCCTATTTACCAATACACAGACACAGAATCTGAATCGTATAACTGCACACATCCCACAATATGACATTCGTCCTTGAGAGTCCATGGTTACCGGGAATAAAGAAATGTTGTTTCTGTGGGGCCTCAGTTCAGTTGGAGTTGTTAAGATAGCAGCTCCTGGATTAAGATAGCATCTCCTGGAAACAGAAATTGGGATTTTTGTAGCCCGAGACACTTTAAGCGGAAGGTCGTTGCGATAATGATTGCCGACTACCATCGTACATTGTTAGAGAATTAGGAACCTATTTTTTCTGGAATATTTAGCAATCCAGTATTTTTAATAGGGGTCGGGGTACTGTCCCTACCTCCAACCTGGAGAATCAGAGATATCTTCTTCAGGGTTACCTACCCCTAGATAGGCTGGCATCCCTCCCTCCTACAGACTCCTGACCACCCATATCCCAAGAAAAGGGAAGGATGGATTAAAGAACAGCTACGAAAGGTAAAAGGATGAGAATATGCATAAATGGCTTGATAGGTCGTTTAAAGAGTCTTTAGAGCTGGACGCTCATGTACAGATGATATTAAATATTATAAAAAAATTGAGCGTCTAATTTTTTTTAGTATCCGACTAGTAACCGATATACGGCTTGCCCATAATTTAGAAACTCACCTGCTATTCATACATTTAAGGAAAGCATATGACACTGTTTCTTTAAATAAATTATGGATGGCCTTGGAGAAACAAAATATTAAGATGAACTTACAGAAAGCTGTTAAAGACCTACAGAGTAGAAATGCAAGTCAAATTAAAATTGGACGAAATATTTCCAAACCATTTTCTGTAAATAAAGGCTTACGGCAAGGATGTTGCTTAACTCCTACTCTATTTAAATTATATTTAAACAAAGCTTTAAAAAGCTGGAGGATAAAATGTTGCAATTTTATTTTACTGTCACTGTCACTGCCACGCGCTGTAACTCATAATCACTCAGTGACGTATTCACTTCCACTATGCCCTTCTGCCAACGATCAGGTAGTTGCAGTTCATTACCTCGCCTGTAGCACTCGTTTGGTTTTGACTGGAAGAGATTGGTTAGCCATTGGTCAAGTGAAACTTCAGGAAACAGTTTTCTCTGAATGTGGTTAGAAGGAGAGTGGAGAAGATGAAAATCTGTGGGGGCGAGGTCAGGGGAATGAGGATGAGGAAGTGGTTCTCAGCCAAGTATGCACGCGAGTTATCATGGAGCAATAAAACCGGTTGTTGTTTTTGTCTTTTGTTGTTAATAGCAACAGTCATCTTAGTCACTATACACAGCAGATGTAATCGATACGTTGTTCTGCAGAAGTTCATGGCGAAGAATGCCATCGTTCCACCAAACACATAACATGATTTTCCGGGGATAGGAACACCATCCTTGGCACGGGGAGATGTTGTTTTTGATGGACTGAGCCATTTTTTTCTCTTCTTTATGTTTTAATACAGGCACCTTTTCTCGTCACCGGTGACTATGTTCGAAAGGAAGGTTCTGGGCCTTTCACAAGCCAACCGGTGCCGGGAAAGCAATGACAAACAGATGTTTACTCGTAGATTTTTGTTACTGTCACTTAGCACATGTGGTATCCATATACTTAATTTCTATTCCTTACCCATCGAATGCAAGTGGCGTACAGTAGTTAACTGATCACATTAAAAAATGTTTCGCCATTTCCTGCGTTGTTTGACGAGGATTCTCATGGAGCAAGACATTCCAGGGATTTCCGTCAAAATCTGAAGGTCTTCCAGAACGTGGATCACCAGACGAGTCAAACCGTCGTGCTCGAAAGCGGGAAAACCATTTTGAGATGTTTTTTCTGCAATTACTTCATTCCAGTATACTTCACAAATGGTTCTCGCAGCTCCTGCTGCACTGAATCATCTGCTAAACTCCAAAAGTAGAATGTGTCTGGAATGCTCACTTTTCTCAACTTCACATACCACATTCGTTTGTTTGAAATATAAACACATAATACGTTCACAATCAAGAAAACCTGTGTTTCACGACACAAACTCCAAACTACGTTAAAACAACGGATCAAGAATAAAAAATCCCTTGACGCAACATTTTAGCCAACCCAAAAGAACTCCGCACGAACTTATACATCGACCCAATATATGTTGCGAAAACATAATTAAGACAACTAAAATTGGGGGCTTGAAATAAATTTTAATGTATGTATGAATTTGGTGTTATTGGGTCGGTTGTCCGACATCGCCGGCCAGCTACCGGTGTCCCCCATGCCTGGGCCTCGTTAGATTCCCATGCTTGGGTATAAGAGTGACATGAGGCGAACATGACGTATTCTCTTCACCGTAACTAGCAACATCCGCCTACTTAAGCTTTTCTTCGTCACACAGCTACATAAACTGGAACGATTTTAAAGAAAAGCTACAAATCTATTGTGGCCTCGACCGGGATACAAACCCGGAACCACAGCATGGGAAGCTAGTACGCTACCCATGAGCTATCCCAGAGGCAAATAAATTTTAATAAAACAAAATATCTGGTTGTGGGAAGCCAAGGCTGTATACGTCATGGATCACAATTGAAATTATGCCAGAATGTTATCTATCTAGGTACTCAAATAGCAGCAAATGGGGGAAGTACACAAAGATTTTCAGAGAGAATATTAAAGGGGAAAATATCTATAAAGCAATTGCATCCGTTAATATGGAAACAAACTCTCAGGGAGAATGTTAAGAGAAGGTTATATAAAACTATCGTAGAGATTTGCCACATATGGATGAAGTTTGGGAAATAGCGAAAGATAATGAGTAAGGGGCGGATGTTAATGAAATGTTATTTTTTCTTTTCATTTTAGAACAATGTCTTTTAGTAGAGGCCTCAATTTTATGTTATGACAAAAGGAAATGAACCATTTTTATACAGTTCTGCATTTTTCATCGATTTCGACTAATAAGACTTGTTTAACTTTTCCCGTCATTTTTAAAGCATTTTTTCGTTAATTTAATCGATTTAACATCATTTTAGTGTCACTTGAAGCTTCAAATAATATTTATGAGATGCAGCAAATGCTCCATAGAATTCCTAAGCAGTCTAATCGATTTCTTCGCGCAGAAATTGCGATGTCATCCGTTCTATGTAAGTAATCTAAGGTTCCTGTAACGCCTATCAGCGCCACTGTCGGTTTGGCCTATTTCGCGATAACTATGTAAAGATAGATTTCCTGGTAAAGAAGAGTGCAAACCAAAAGTTCGCAAGCTGAGTTCATTTGAACGAAAGGAAGAAGCCCCGATTACATCAGGGTCACAGACCCCAATCTCGATCAGGTTTTTGCCAGTTTCCCTGATCCATTGAGCAATTTCCTCTTTGTTTTGTTTCAGGACATAAATGTAGCTTCACTACGCGCACGTTTTGTTGAGCTCTGCCTTCGCTAGTATAACTAGAGGTGCTACAGAATAGCACATACTTTCTCGTAGTATAGTTTTCTAATTTCCTCAGTTCATTCTCAATTCAGAGTTAACGGTAAAAATCAGACATATGCCACCTTAATAAATGTATTTTGCCCTGTTCTTATAAGAAATGTAAAGAAAAGCCCTTTTCGAGAAAATTTTGAAAATGTTCGGGGGGCTTTGTGTAAAGTACCCCCAAATTTTAAAGAATGTAACGAAAATATCTAGTTTTTCAAATGCTACTAATCTCGCGCTTTTAAAAATATTATTAGTTTTGTTTTATTTTTTAAACTTTTATTCATCTTTCAACTATTTATGGTTAAAATGCTTGGGAGGGATTCTGGAGCTCAGGAAAACGTGCACACATGAACTCCCCCATACGTCACATACAGATTTTACTGTTTTGTGAGTAAACTAGCTTACCCGTGCGAGAACTCTCCCATGTTAAACCCCACCCTAAGTTTTCCTAAGTGTATCGTGAAATGGAAACATGACATGTGGTCCTTTTCTATTGTAGTTCCCTACAGAATTAGGTCCACAGTATTTGGAGACCACGGTATCCTAATATTATATACAATCAATGTAGAGTCCATATCAAAACAGGATATGTGTATTAAAAATGTATTTTAAACAGTGGAACTCGCATCTTGTTTGCGAAGTAACGCGTTCACTTCATCAGGTACATTACATTCTCTAGATAAAGAAATTTATAAATAACAAAATAAAATACTTCAATATGTATATACAAAGAAAAGTATGGAGAGAGCACAACCGCACCTTCCATAATTTAAAATCCAAAATATTTAGTTATCCTTGATGTAACCATAAGGTTGGTTCAAAGCACAGAAATTGTTTTGACACTCGTTGTGAGTATATAATTCTTGTGACTATATCACGTCATTGCCGGTTCGGCCGATTTCGGGATAAGTAAAGACAGATTTCGTGGTAAAGAACAGTCCAAATCAAACGTTTACAAGCTGAGCTCACTTGAGCGAATGGAAGAAGCCTCGATTGCCTCCATAACGTTTCCAATAGCTTGAGTTGTTAATCCGAACTGGTTTTGATTTTTTACGTCACTTTTCTTTGTTTTAGGGCATTTTAAGAGCGTTTTATTGATCATTTTTAGCTATGTTTTAGGTCATTAAAATCCTCCCACTAATGATAATTATTCAAACGTGTTTTTTAATACATCAAGCCTCGTTAATATTTATACTATGTACGGTATTTTACATTTGTGAATAGGAGTAAATTTATTTCCAATGAATTTTCTTGAAAACTCGAAAATTTTATGTGAGCATGGGCTCAAAATTGTGCGTTTTCAGAAACGCTCAAACATTTTCTCAACACGGCTCTACATTTTTCAACGAAAATTTACGTTATGGACCTGAGTTTACTCTTCAATATTAATATGAACCATATTTCAGTTTTACCATTACGGACAGAACAATTAAGAAAATATGAAAAAATTATATTTTGGCGGCATATGATGGCAGCTGGGAAGAGGGTGGGGCAAAACCGAAAAGCTAGCCCAGACTAAAGAGATTTGAAAACTAGAACGAGAAAATATGTGCCATCTGTATTACTAGTTGAAATAGCATTACTACGTTATTTCTTTCTGGGTTTTGGAATACCCAAGAACTAGTGAAATATTTCCATGTACTTGTATTCATATTTCAGATCATTCTAGAACTCCAATATCTAATTTTTGAATTTATACGATTTTCGTCGAGGGAAAGACGCCTTTTTGTCACGTGGACAGAAGTATCTCATAATTATAGTCCTGCGCGTTGCAATAATGCCCCGGAGTAATTGCGTAATGTAAATTCGCCTCGCGGAATGGAGATCATTAAGGCCCCATCATGGCTCAGTCCGCGCGGTGTCGAGTGTTGTGGTGAGGAGAGCGGCGGCCTTGGCAACCCAAAGAATGTCCAAGCACTGCGTTCTCAAAACTGCAGTTGCCAAAACATAGAATTTGAAATTTCAATTATTAAAAACACTTATGTATATCCATTACAATTAGATAAATCATCATTTATGTGGTAGTTTTCGTCAGCATATACGATTTTATTCTCTTCTCAATTGTTTACAAAATAAAATAAACAATGAAAGATGTGTTCTACGGATATAAATGTTTTCAATGTCCGACTATCAATTCAATAAAATTTTGTCTCTTAATTATTGTCAATCTAATAATTATTCACATTAGGTATAATATGGTTTATTCCATTTAACACTGGTTTTTGGAAGAAAACACTCTATTGCAGTTGCAGGTAAAACGATTCTCAGACCAATTCGTCTACTGCTTCAGGTACATAACTTGAAAAATATTGATGAAAATACATTTCCGTCTATTATGTGAGTGTCGGCTAAAATAGGTTATTAAATCATATAGAAGTCATGTTTACAATGATAATTGCCGGACAGGTGCATAACGACAGGTAAAGTATTGACAACTCAAGAGGCGATGTCCCAGACCGGAGTCGTATATCAACCGTTACTAGAATTACTTAATCGTTACGGGAATTACTTAATTTTTAGGCAATTACTCCGATCGTCTATCTGTGAATAAGGTTAGCAGCTAAACTGTGCAGCCAATTTTCTCTAAAACTGATATCGCTCGATCGATCTGGTGATATCGCGGCCCCTTGAACTTCAAACCGATATTTTAATTCTGAGAGGTACTTTACACGATGTCGCTGGGAAATTTTCAAAATTTAAAAAAAAAAAATGCTCCATCGCTTTCAATTAAATTTCGTTGTTGGATAGTGAGAAGAACGTTTAAGAGAATGATGCAGGTCTCGTTTTCGTTATAACCCCTGATTTTTCGAAAATTGATAAAAATCAAATTTTTTCGGCTTCTTCCTACAACTACACTTATGAAGATACAACTTGTTTTATTAATGAAATGTGTTTATCAAAAACAGATCTTCAAATAAGGTCATGTTAAATTTTTCGAAAATATTAGGCCTTTTGTGTAATTTAGCGACAATGTCGCTCGCTCCCAATTTACTGCGCTTCTTGAACGGAAGATGAATGGTAAAATGAATGCTACGCAGTTGGATGCGTCGTAAGTTAGAATTCGTATATTATTTCATATTTCCTTATTATTATTATTTATTATATTTATATTATTTTATTTTAAATTGCGTCCTTTAATTATGTTAAATATGAAAACATGATTTCGCTTTGCTTAATAAAGTGTGGGAATGAAGAGCAATGCATGTAAAAATCCAGTAATTTTGATGGATATAAACATATTATATTTAATTATTATATTTTTCTATCCAAATTTAATTTTCTTGCTAGCGGTATCAACAATGCTAATTGGCAAAATGTGTATCCCATACTAATTAGCCGTCATTGTTGTTTTTGTGACCAATTTTTGTAACGCCGCACTGATAACAGAAGGCAATAAAACAGGTTGCCTTTCGTTCGCGTTAATATAAACTTTTTTTAAAATTTATTTTTTCCTTGTTCGATTACAGACAGAATCTTTCAATGTATTGAATACATAAATATAACTAATTCAAATAATAAACCAATTTATATGTAAATTAACTAAAGGATACCATTTAACTTTTGTACATAGATACTGAGAGATACCCTTACACGAACCTCTAACATATTGTTTTAATTGATTAAAAACATTTTTTATTTTTGTAAAACAAAACACTGGTATAATATATGGGTAATTGTATAGTCTTATTTATATATAGAAGTAAAATTAGACAGGTTGTAGTAAATCTTTTGAAGATTTAAATGTAATTCTTGAATTTATTGAAGATATTTTTCCTAGTTTAAAACGTTCATAAGCTGGGCTAGAGTGTAAGGATGAGTAGAATGTTTAGGAGATATTTAGTATCCATGTTTTTATGTCTTGTACAGTTCTTTGTGTAACTTTTCATTTCTTATAAACCACGGTGCATTGATTGACAAGCGTACAAATTTATTTTATATAATTTGCAATATCTGAATGTGTATTGGAGAAGCACCTCCCCAAATGGGACACGCAAATGTTAAGGAAAGTCGTATTATATATCTCAATATTGCTAGGGATATTTCTATGTTTAATTTTGATAGTTTGTTAATGAGTGGGTATAAGTGAATCATTTTGATAAAAGTATTTTTGCTACATTTGTAATATGATCTCTCCATGTGAGTCGTCGATCAAAATAAAGTCCTAAATATTTTGCATGTTGTGAGGCAAGAAGCCATTTAATTGCTTTACCATTTATAATTAGAGGATAGATTAATTTTGTTTTCCTTGGGGTGAAAATTTTAGCTTGACATTTAGAGTGATTAATAAGTATGTTCCATTAATTGAACCAATCAGAAAGGATATTTATATCATCCTGTAGGTTATCTCTACCTACAGGTAGATCTCTATGCGATAGATAGACTGCCGTGTCGTCTGCAAATAATGCAATTTCTGAATGTTAAGTGAAGGAATATCAGATATGAAAATATTCAAAAGAGTTGGAGATAATGGAGATCCCTGAGGAATTCCAGTTGTTATAAATCGAGTTGTTGAAATTTCAGAGTTAAGTTGAACCTCAAAACTTCTGGAAGTTAGAAAACTTATAATTATTGTTTTGCAAATAAATAGAGAAACCATATTATCTCATTTTGAATAACAAGCCAGTATGCCACATTCTATCAAAGGCTTTTTTGATGTCCAAAAATAAGGCCAAAGTATGTTGAACATTATGAAAATTAGTGACAATATGATCGGTTAATCTTAATAATTGATGAATAGTCGAATAGTTGTGATGGAAACCAAACTGTTTATTAGGTAGAATATTGTTTATATTAATAAACTTGTTTATTTGTCTTAGTGAAGCTTTTTCAAAGATTTTTGGGGTCTGAAGAAGACTAATTGGCGCGTAATTTATTGGGGATGTTGAACCTTTACTAGTTTTGTGTATGGGGAGTATTAATGCAATTTTCCATTGGTTTGAAAACTAATTTAATCTTAAACACGAGTTATATATGGCAGTTAAATAGTTAATTGAGGAGGGATTTTTGATGATAATAATATGAAGTATTTTATCAATTCCAGGTGATTTTTATTTTTTAGTTTTTTAATAATGAAATTAATTTCTGAAGAAAAGATAAATTTAATTTTTTCTGGTACTGTGTGGAATGGAAATTGGAAATCTTGTGAAACTGTATTATGAAATAAAGGGTTTTAAATAGAAGTATTATTAAAGATTGATTCAAATTGAGTATCATAGCGACCTATAAGGTATCATAGCGATCTAGTATGTGTGCAATATTCAGATTTTTATCTGGTCCCCCAACAGATATATTACAATTGAAAATTTGGAAAAAACAACCAAGATTCCAATTTTTAAGAGGGTATAATTTTCAAGGGGTACATTACTTACCAATAATATTTTACAAAAAGTAACTACACTATTATGTGTAACAACTCAGAAAAAATTAAGGCTTCGATTCTATTCCTTCTTTAAGAAATCACTGTCTGAAAATCGAACTTGGTTCATTTGCGTTCCATAGATTTGGTTGCAAATATTTCTCAAATAAAAACACAGGTATGTAAATAATATTTCGGTTTGTAGGCCAGAGTATACTGAATCCAATGCCTTTTATTCTAGAATGGTAGAACAACTAAGAGCTGAATAATTTTGAAAAGGGTAAATATCTACAAACGCGAAAAATGGCGCACGGCGTAAAACCAAAATGGCCGCCATTTGTAAACCAGATACGATAAAATAAATCAAAGATGTTATTGAAGAGACAAAACATATGGAAATCTATGCACGAAATATGATTTTTTTTCGAGATGGTCGAGCGACCAGTGTTGGACCACTTAAAATAGATTGACCCGTTTGTTTTGTCGCTATTTGCCGCAATGCGGCATTTTGTCCGTGGCCCACCCCAAACTTAGGGTGGTTTTATTTGTCACTACTTAGAATCACACTGATAAGTAAAAACTGGCACTTGTTGAAACGTCCGCCGATAGCGGTAGCCACGAGCGCTCACGGGGAGATCTTTCCTACGAGCTACGAATGTTAATATGAAGAATACTTTCATATAATTGGAGAATATTACAATACTAGTGTTTAATCATTACTATTATATATTTTAGAGCTATTTGAATTTGTTTGTCAACGCTATCAGTATCGTATTTATTAACTTTTAATTATTTTACTTTCTCACATGCATGCTTACGCAGAATATTGTAAGGATAAATGTTCGAATATGTTCGTGAATACACTGCATACCTTAGGAAGGAATTCAATGACAGAAATGTATTTTCATTTAAAGTTTTAAATATAAAAACTATTGCTTGAAACTATTTAATTTTCGCATCTAATGTTGTACGATTTCAAATCAGTTTTACAAAAAAATAATGACTGAGAAGTGTCGATTCGGAGAGAAATTGTGGTATAAATAGTATTACATAACCTTTACTACAGGCAAGAAAGTACGTGCTGTTTTATCACCATTAGGTTTAAGTTTGATTGATGTGGAAAGAGGAGAGTGACACCAATAATTTCGCGTGACACCATTCCTAGCAATGTCACGTTTAATTTTTATTTTTTTTACTCAAAAGGAAAATTTGGAATACATTTGAAAATCACGACTGAATGAATGTTTGATATATAGTTGAAGTGACCAAACGTCCCGTATTAGGTGGAACAGTCCCTTTTTTTCCGTACCTGTCCCGTACTTTTTTTAAGGAACACAGGACGTCAAAATATTCCGTTTTTGTGACAATGTCTAATAGGCATGTGTCGTATCGTCAACAAATTTAAATGTATCATTATCATATATCATTCTGTTCGGTTTTGCATTAGTTTATAAAACAGTAAGCGCGAGTAGATCATATGCTCATGTACCACCACGTAACAAGAGTGTATCCCAGAGTATTGAAATCACGAGGAAGAGATTCGGTGGGGGTTCTAGAACGGGAAAAAGAGCTATCGCGTCGTTTGAGTCTGTATATGCTTTATCGCTATCGATAGCGTTACTGAGAAATCCAATAATCCGAACTTTGTGCTTCTATGCGTCTTAGCAAGCAATCTTAGCTTGGGAATACGGCCAAACTTCATAATATTACATGCATGTGTCACGTTTTGTCACTTTTCTTTAGCCAAGACAAAGTCATAGTGTCCTGTTTTTCGGTTTTTAAGATTTGGTCACCGTACATATAACTGCTTCTTTTGAAAAGTTTATTGTATTGTGTATATTACTGTATTTTAAAACGCAATAACATTTAGAATACAATTGTTCACATTACAGCATTTCATTGGTCACAAAAAGTCATTTTTATGGATTTTAGAACCTTTTCTTGAAAGTACAGTGTCAAAGTATATTTCACAATATTAGCTAAAATTCTTTTAACAAAGAGCATTCTTAGTGTAATGCAGGAAGACTTTTTATCACATCAGTATCTCATCGATTATCTTTTTCAGAACTCCTCGTGTAGGAGACATAGACTTTGCCTTTTTATTTCTTATCTTTTACAGATTCCTACACGCTAAAACGAAGTGTCGATTTGAAGAGATAAAGACATAAAGTATGTTTTTAAAAATGTAGGTATTTTTCTCGACCGATTCGTATGTAGGAATATCGTGATATATTCCAGGCGTGAATCCTCGGGGACGGAAATCTCTCCCTCCAAAATCATTAACAAAAATTGCAGCTTGAACTGGTTTTATCTTGCGTCATTCTACATTCTCTGAAATTTGGCGTATTCGACCGAAATTATTTTTATTACTATTCCTCTAAATCACGACTAAATATGTTATGAGTCGGTTGATTATTAATTCTTCTCCGAGTTGGAACTAGTTTCCTAAGGAGAAGATCTAGGGACAATCGATGCCTCTACAATACTTTGCGAAAAACGTTGGCTGTTCCAATTAAAGCAATGCAATCAGCGTATCGTCGGTTTCTAACCACGCTACACGATTAACGTGTGTCGCTATCGGGATCAGCTTTACGGATGTATCCCTCAGTTATAGAAAATTGCTGCGCCTTGAATTGTGAATTACAGGGCGATAGGATGACGATGAAGGGTGAAGGCACGATCACCAATTCAGCCATGCCTACGCAGCCTCCTCGGTACAGACGACGGCTGGCGCAACAATTATTATTATTTCTTTTATTTTCTTTTTTCATAAGAACAAATACACAGGTTATGCATGACCAACGCATATTTGTCAACGTCTTTTGTTAGGAATTCACATCTACCGTACCCCCATAAACTTTCGGGCTATTCCAGTTGTTTAGATGACCACAGACTTCTGCATTGTCTTATAAATATTCACAATAATATTCAGATCTTTTAAACAGTGTCTTCGGAATTACTGCGGTACTAGAAATGACAATGGGGATGATTCTCACATGGTCCATATGCGACTGTCTCTTGATACTTTCAACCAGCGGAGCATATTTTTTGATCTTCTCAATATACTTCTCTTGAAGGTTTTTCGTGTTATTATTATTATTATTATTATTATTATTATTATTATTAATATTATTATTTACGTATTACTAGGGTTACCAGCCGTACTATTTTAGAAGGTAGCCTCTTTTGTACTTTTTAATAGGATACTCTATTGTACTCTTTTCTTCCTTACTTCCGTAAAACATTCTATATCATTTTTTGAAAATTGCAGTATAATACTTTTCCAAATAATTATTCCCCAATGAATTCGAACTCAAGTCCCTTGTTGTTGATAATTCATTCTATATCTTATCACAGAGGTGGTGCTAGTGTTTTGAATAAATGATTCAAACATCCAAATACGTACTTGTAGGTCTCATGTGTTTACTTTGAAAATTGTATCTGGTCCTGCATGTAGACATTTATTTCTTACTAGTGGACCCGACAATGCTTCGCTATTGCAGTATATTATGTATAACACTCATTTTGGTCACGTGAATTTTAATCACATTTTACGCTACGATGCGCAAAAATTCTAACATGAACTTTCTCGTAAGTATGTTGTATATGTATTTGTTCTATGTCCTGGTTTGGACATAGTTGTCAAGTATTCTATTGTTAAAATGCTCTTCCTCAATGTGCATGCTCTTGCTATGGCACTATCTTGGAGAAATTCGATTTACTAGTCCGATATTCAAGTCCGGTCGATATTTCACACTGGCAGGGGCAGAATACTTGCACGCAGTGAAGCGCGCTTAATCCTTGACTGTACGGCGGGTTGCGTAGGGGCGCTTGAGTCGTCACAAGTGAATAAATCTTCGTTTAATCGGACATGTGCGATTTAATTCAAAACCACTCTTTAAACTTTCCCTTTACTAATAAGGACAAAGTGTGAATATTTTCGCGAAATTGTTCGAGTAGTTTTTGCGTCTGTATGAAGCACACATACTACTCGCGCAACTTTTGTTGAACGATGGATTGAAGAAATGCGGGCGGAGTGGGGGCATGAGTTACGAAGTCGCTCACTAGAGTATTTACAGTAACGCCAACCTCTGGAAAATCAAAGTCAAACCTGCTATGTGTGCGCCAGGTTATCGTTTTGGGTACGCAACATCAGGGTCACTAGATAGGAGTTTTAGGTGCCTCCCTTGAAGGACCTGGACCTGCCTCAGCCATTTCTTTAGATAATGGCTATAAAGCTGAACAGAAGTTCTCGACTGTGAAACCAACTAGCTTTCACTAGCTTCTGTTTCGCGCCAACGAAGTTTTAACGCTTGGAATGTTGTCATCAGTGCTAGCTGCGAGCTTTTGCCTTCAACTGTTTATTGCTAAAGGGAGGGGGAAGCAAAGTCATCGTTCAAGAAAAGTTGCGCGAGTAGTACGCACATTCCCTTTTATTTATATAAAGATTATTCTATACAAGAAAATTGTCAGGGTACTTTACACAATAAGCGTTTACTTTCTGTAATAAACTATAATATTGATTGGAAAACTGTGCTTTCTTCCTTGCTGGGTACACAAACTCTCTTAGGCGAAGAATCATAGATTTCACGAAGAAAAGTGTTTCCTCAGCTTCTTACTTAATACAATTTCAATACATATTTTCAGGAATATTTTATTTTTGTTTCCAATAGGTTCATTCACTAGTGGACTCAAACAAAAAGAAACTATCCTCGTTATCGTCTTCTTCGTATGTATTTAAAGCATTTCATGTATTTCATTTTCTAAATACGCCTATTTTATGTATTTACATCCTCAAAATACATGTCCAAAAAACCAAAAAAATTATTTTTTCAAATACAAATTATATTTAAAATCAAACCATTTAAATACTGCCCAACACTGCTGGATGATACAGGTGAGTCATTTTATGCGACAAACACACCAATGTCTTCGTCTTCATTAGACCAACTCATGTTTTCGACGTCATTTTTATGAGTGATCGTCCCATTTTCGACCAACTCATATTTTCGAAACTTGCAAAAAATTAGCATAGAAAAAGTACAATATTGATAACAGAGACTTTTTACTTAATGAAACGTGTTCTTTAAAATTAGATCTTAAAATAAATTCATATGTATTTTCTTGAAAATATGAACAATTTCGTATAATATTTGCGATTTTTTTAAATTGATTCGAATTTCCCGCACTTCTTTCTCAAGACAGTTTGTACAACACCGCCTCTATTCAGATGGCCTCCGAGCCAACTCGAAAGAGGCGTGTGACACCATCATACTTAGGCCATCTCCGACTATCTTGTTTTCATATTTCAGTCAGCATGTGCAGAGTGAAGACCACATTGTGTTCTGAGTTCTTCTCAATTGGTTATATCCTTTAAAGCTTTGTGACAATTTTACTTACACGAACACATCTTTCGAGAGTAGTGTGCCATTGTGTGGTGGTAATTACTTGAATGGTCGAAATGTTTGTTTTCAGATGTTCGAAAGATGAATCTTTAAACAAGATGTGGTTGCGAGTGATACAAGGATTTTCGCCCAGCAGCAGTTTTAAAGTATTTTTAATTGTTTTTGAAATCTTGATGCATTACTGAAATAAATATCTCTTGTATTGTGCGCGTGTAGTCTTTGTATAGGATAATATATAAGAAAGGAATGAAAATCGACACATCCAAGCAGTTTCTTACAAAATATAACCTACAAAATGTAAATGATAATGTAACGATCATTCTATACACACATTTTGTTTTGAAATTTGTTCATTTGCTCGGTCGAGATGTTTACAATTTTTGTCATGTTAAAAATATTTAATTCATTACTAATTTTATGTCTATAATAGGCGTACTGACTTCAGTTAATAACAAATTCTAATATACTGCATTTGCCTTTGTGTGCAAATTGTATTTCCATCGTGAAGATGATATTCAAGTTCTGGAATATTTCGATGAGGTACATTGCAAGATGGTAACAGCAAAATTGTCTTTACCAACGCTGAGAGATGTGGCTGTACGAATAATATTTCCAACGCATCCAGCATTCTAGTTTTGTGAATGATCATATTGAGATACCCCAACGAGCGAGAAGAGAATTTTCTCAATTGGAAGCTGCGATCTCTGCAAATGTAAACAATGTCGTTTTTTTTTGAAAACATCAACAAAGAAAGATATATTTCATCTTGAACATTTTTTAATCATTGATTTCTTGAAAAAAAATGCTTTTGGACCCGAAAAAAATGATTTACCATAAAACTCTAAGACCAGCTAATGCAATTTAAGGTATATTATTTTCGATTTATATACGAAATATGAAACATTTTCCGACCTTAACATAAAGTTTCCTGAATTTCCACAAGTGATTTCTAAAAATTGTGTTCTTAGGAATGGTAGCATCTCAAACAACGGTCATTAGCAGGTCATTACTCCTAAACTGTTAGTTCGCGAGATATGAACAAAGGATGGATTCCGCTCTTTGTTGTGATCTCACCTGAACCAGATTAGCTTGAATTCCGCTCAAGTGAAAGAAATTACTGGAACGGAGCCAAGACACAAATTTTAAAACTTAATGGAAAATTACACATTGCCAAATTAGCACATATTGTGTGTGTGTGTGTGTGTGTGTGTGTATGTATGTATGTGGGTGTGCGTGTGTGTGTGTGTGTTTGTTTCCAAATATTAAGTCTGCGCCCAATTCTCAGGACTTTCCCACTCCCAAATTCAGGTGCTGAGCGTTCTTTCTCATTATCGGCATAAAAACTTGGTTTCGAATAACATTATTTGAGAAAAGGTTAATCGGATTGCCTTATTATGATTCCATTGTGATTGAAGTTGAGGAAGTAGTGGACTGATTTTCGAAAACGGAAAACCATAGAATCTAGATAACGAATTTCCACTGCGCTCGAAATATGAAAGAAAATTACGCATCTGCCGGCCTTTTGAGAGGTGGCTATAGTTTTGAGTGACATCCAGCAAATCGAGTCAAATCCAAAAACAATGAAGCCGTTTGTATTTTGACAGAAAATGCATCACTTGATTGTTATTCCTCCTATTACCATTACGCATGGATTGACAGAATTTTCACCTTTACTGCGTCACTGCTTACGACACAGTTGAGGTCATACGACAGCATGACTTCTAGGAAGAGGCCGCCCGCCATTATTTACTATTCACGTAATAGAGCAGCAACCTTTTTATATTTTTTGTGGTTAAAAACCTGTTGTAGTATGTCCGTTTATGCTAGATGACGTTAATGCCGTATTCTTGAAGCCAGGTTTTTAAAAATATTTAAATGCTTGTTGTGTTACATGAAAATGTAATAGACTAAAAAGGTAATAGACTATTGATACGGGATTAAAAATCCATTTTGAATTTGTTAATTGATGGCATGCGTTCTTATTTGAATTCTGCTTGTTCACTTCTGTATTATACAATGAAAAATTATTAAATTACATCTTCATCGTTTCGCCATTTAGAAATCAACGATTTTAATAAAAAAAATATTTTTTAAAATTTAAAAACAAGTATTTGTAAAATTCATTAAATATAATATTTTGTTGAAATCGTTGTATAAGAAATAGTTTATCAAGTTAATATTATTATTAATATTTTATAATTTTATACTAATATATTCCGCCCTCGCCTCCCAAATTTGGTCTCTGGATCCGGTCATGAATATTCGCGCACTTATATGGTACCAATGTGCCTATAATTGATAAATTCGCACAAACGCGTGTACTTAAATATCTGAATGTGTCCACTCCTATTGTCAAATGCTGTTATCTGTAAGTTTGAAGATCTGAATTGACGCATACAGTTTGACGTGTTTCATTGTGTGACGTGTGTCAAAAACCAATGAAATGACAATTTTCAACAATACACTTATTGGAAAAACAATCTAGAAATATCTAATTTGCTTAAAACATTGCATTAAGAAGGATTTTTTTGAAGCTTTTGTTAAAGAAAGGAACAACAGGTGCCAAAATTATGCAGTTGGAATAAAATTGATTGAACACCTTCCACACAAAACTCGTGAAAACGATGGACTTGCACGAAAGACCCGTGGTGAAGAACCATTAAAAACGATCTTAAACACCATCACGACTCAATAAATTGTCAATAAATTCATTAAAAAATGAAATGTTGTGATGACAATGCTAGGGAAGTTTCCATCGTGTTTCGATAGAATGCCATCCGCAGAGCCTTCATCACCCACTCGTCTGACGTCAACAAAGTTAGTCAATCCGTCACTCACCGCAAACAGCAGGTTGAAAACAAACAACATGTACTTGATGCAACGCATGCCCGCGTTGAGGTCCCTGGACTGCACCATGGCGGCCGATGGATTCTCCGCTCGTCGCACCAGGAGCAGACGGCAGCGGCGGCGGCTTCAGCTCGACACTCGCTTGTCTGGCGCACTGAGCCAGGCCTGCCCGTCCGCGATTCAGCTCTTATCGCGGATACGATAAGCGCGCGCCCGATATCACGCGAAGGTCTCTTCGGCGGCGGCGGCCTTCTCTGCGCAGGAGCAACTGCGCGACGGCACCTGCGGCGGCGGCGGCGGCGGCGGCGGGCGCTGGCAGAAGCGTTTGAGCCGCGTCGCAGAAGCGCGCGCTCTTCCGCGCAGTCGCGTTGGCAGCAGTTGGCCGGGAGGCCGCGGCGGCGCTGGCGGCCCAGGCGGGCGTCACGCGCGCACTCGATTTACAGGCTACGTCAGCGCGTCCGCGCGCCGCGCACACACGCGCCTGCTCAATACACGACCAAGCCCCCCCCCCCCGCCCGGCTTCAAATACGGCTTAATAACAATAATAGTTTACTATCTTAACTTTCATTGTGCTCAACCACAAATCCGAGATTGAATTTATAAAATCGATAAATATGCTTAATAAATATGCACAGGAGGACACTGAAAAGTAAAGTCAGGAATGATACACTCATGAAATTTTATAAAACCTTAGTAGTTCCTTGTGGGCTATATTTATGTGAAATTTGGACTATGGACACAAAAATTAGAATCAGAATTCAGACTGCCGAAATGAAGTTTTTAAGAGGTTGTATTGGTGTCACAAGGAAGGACAGGATTCGTAATGAAGAGATACGCAACTACCTAGGAATTTATAATCTAAATGAAAAAATTGACGAATATATGAAAGCATGGAGAGACCACATAGACAGAATGGAAAACACGCGAATGCCAAAACAGATTCTGAAATACAAGCCAAGAGGAAAAAGGAGCATAGGATGACCGAAGAGAAGATGGATGGACCAATAATGAGACGCAACGGAACGAAAGTTCTAATGCTTGAAGAAGAAGAAGAAGAAGAAGAAGAAGAAAAATAAATATGCTTCAACGTAAATCAATACTATAGAAGTCGTCATTGACCTTGATATGAATGCAACTCAAGTAAAACTTATTTTAAAGAAATTCCCGAGTTTATTATCTAGTGAAATTAAAGCCCAAGTAGATGCGTGGCGTATGGAAACGTTTCGTCGTGCTAGTCTTGCGCGAAACGTCAGGGGCTGGTGCAACCGGCGCGCTCGGCAGCGAGCGCCCGGAAGCCCAGGGCCCCGCCCACCACCCCCACAACGGGGGGGGCAATGGGTGCCCCGTTTCAACCCTCCGTAGCTACGCCTATGCGAAAAATAATTTGAGTGTTGATTGATTGATTGTTAGTGTCCGGTGACCGGGCGCGTCCCCAGGGCGTTTCACCGATCCCCAGGTGAATACAGGAGCAGTACCCTAACAAACGGGCCACGGACCGCGTGACCTTTCCTTCACCTTTCTTGTCTTATCCTCACCTCTTACTTACACACATTTACACTTACATGCACTACATTGACACTCATGCCGGGATATCCATCAGGAGCTCAGAGCTTGTCCCGTTTGGAGCGGCACCCCGCTGGTGGGAGATGCCTGGTTGGGGGGGGGAGCACTCCGCTAGCCGAAATAGGTCGGCGTTGAATATCACCATCGAGTGGGGTATGAACACCGCCACATCCCGAGAGGAAAACATGCACTACACTTACAGCGCTAGCAGTTGACGTCCCCAGAATCACTAATCAATCCATCATTCAAAAAACCCCGGGCACGCTGTTTTCGTCCCGTTTGGCCCACTGTGCATCGCGTCCGCGGGACGACCTTGGGCTTCGTTGCCCTCTCCGATTTCGTGGTTTTGCATTTCAGGCACCGACCGACATCTGGCAGCATCTTGCGTCCAGATATGGGTGCATCTATACGAATAAAATTGAACAGTCTGTCTCTGCTTTCAAACCAACTGCACTTCCTAGCATTTAAAATGTTCATAGATGTTTGCATGATATATAACTCAATCTATTATTTTTATAACTTTTGTATCTGTCCGTGCTCATCTCTGGAATGGCCAAACCATGTTCGATGGGATTTTCTCAGAAACTTTAAGAGTTATTTATTGCGGTACAATTTAGGCTACTTTTTACATCATTATTTTTTATTACTCTATAATGAAGAATGTGTGTCCACAAATCAAGTTTTATCCCGGCTGTAATGTAATTGTGTTCGCGTGACCTTTAAAACCAGATAACAGTTAGTGTGAACATGCGTTTCCGTAAAAACTTGTCGTATCCCCTTTCCTATCCATAAAGCGGAATTAAGGGCGCACTCTTTCAGTTTTCGCTAAATCTAATAAACAGTGACAAGTCCACCCAACTGAATACCTCGTTTATGAAAGCCCATAAAATAATAATAATAATAATAATAATAATAATAATGTCTTTATTAATGGCGAGGCTCTTCAGCTTAACCACTGAATCTACATTAATACACGGTAGTAACATACAAGAGGGGAGGCAAGCTTGTACATTTACGTCTGGGAGTGCAAAACTAGGGTCCATCCCGGCGTTCGCCTTAAGCGATTGAGTAAACCCAAAAAATCTCAATCACGATGGCGGCGTAGGACCGAACTGTATCAATATATATATGTGTATATATATATATATATATATATATATATATATATATATATATATATATATAAAAGTGGAAGAGAAGAGAAAATGAAAGAATGAGAACGTAAATGAAAATTAAATAGAAAATACGAAAGGGAAAGAAGAAAGGAGAGAGACTAAAGGGGGGATAAGCTGTACATTTATGACTGGGAGAGCAAAATAAAAAATGTCCTACTTAATGCAATTGCATTTATTCCAATAGAGCAATTATAATCTTTGAGAAATTAAAGATCGAAATTTGGAAGTTTGGAAGTTTAGCCTGGGGTATGCAACAATGCATTGGGCCGGGCAAGACAGGGCGAGCTGGAGCAGGCCAGGGTGAGCAGGAGGGTCAGTTGGAAGGGTGGAACGGGGCAGGATGTGGCAGGGCTACACTGTATTAGATGGCAGTGCAGGGATACACTGTATTAGATATAGTGAATTACTTTTCTTGTCGAATGCATCATTGTCATAAATAAATACCCGGTAACGTGAGGTACTTCAACTAGTTGAAAATATTGCAGTGTGCACTGGCGTCGCTAGTGGGAATGATATGAAAAAATTGGATTCTCAGTACCATCACCTAAGGAGTGATAACAAAGGGTTGATGTTGTTTTCCATTGGATTGTCAAATTGTTTTCATAAAGTTTCAAATTAGATAATAGAAACAACCAATTAACATTGTCATTGAAAATAAAATTTTGATGTTTCGTGTACATGAAGTTTGCATTAATAAATAAATTTCAATTTATCTCCATCCGAAAAATAGGTATTCAAATTGGGTCGAATGCTCCCATGTATTCTCATCAGGAACAACGTGCAATCGTCGCATCCCAAACTCACAGACATGGCCACGAAGAGACCGGCACACCAACCCATGACTCTCTTCCAGAGGAAAACTAGATCAAGACTTCGTAGCTAAAAGAAGTAATAAAAGGCATCTCGGAAGTGAGAATAACTGAAATCATGAAAAAATACCGAGGCAAAAGAGGGCAACTCCCCTGAAAAAAGTGTAACTTTAGAATCTGTGACGATATGGCCGTAGATGCAGTGAAAATCAAAAGGTATTTTTGGGGGACACGTTTAGTCTGTTTGGCGTCGAGTATTTTGGAATGGGCTGTTTTTCAGTTTTCCTCCCCTTTCCCAGACAGATGCTCACTGGTAATTAGGTTTGGAATTAATGACGGTTCCTGGTAGGAGTAATCATAAAAGGTTAATGATGACGTCCGATGATTGATTACGGATGGGATGATGCTGGATGAGATACTTGATGGTAAGGGAAAGCTAACCAACCGAACACCAAATCATGAAACTACCCTCGCCGTACCCATGACTCGATAGATTCGAATCCGCAGCCTTCGACTGGTTGAAACACTTCTTTGGTGGAACATTCACATGGCACTAAACTCCGGCGATTTGCTTCGGCTATGAACATTAAATGCAACTTTTCTTCCGCCGGCAAAGATTTTTAGTTTTGACAATAATAAATCATTTTAACTATAGTTGGACAAGCACTTTTTTTATTTTTTTAAACGCGAAAACAGCTTGCTTTCGGGACCAACTTCCAACGTTTGTGCCGCGGAGTGGGGTTCCTGTTCTTGTTCGTTGGCTCGACAGCCCGCTGAGGGCATTGGCCGACCAGCGGTGACCCAGCCCCTCGGCCCTGGGACAAGGGGCTCGTATGGTTTACCCGAAGACAGTAAATACTGATCTTCAGAACCTTAAGATGGGCTTTCTCATCATCATAGAGCAATAGTATTGGGGCATTTGTAAGGAAAGTGCACAGGTATAACTTGTCTCAGCCGGGATTGGAACCCGGGGTTTTGCCGTGGAAAGCGAGCCCGCTAACAAACGAGGCATACCCATGCTCCCCATAAAATGTAACAGTACATCAAAAACATATAATTTTGTGCATTACTGCAGAATAGAACCAAATCCCGAATCCTGTTGTCACAACAGGACTCAAAAACCGGATTTTATGAGCTTAGGATGCAATGATTTCGAGTTGTAACGTAACATGTGTTGCGGGTTGCATGAGATCCTGCTGTATTTTCTGTCATGATTAACATTCTTCTACACGTTTCGTCTTCAATCTGATTGGGGCGTGGGAAATTCCCTATCCAACTGTAGCACATACGTACATGCAGGGTTTTGAGTCGATGGCGTCTTAAAAGCCTCCCTCGGTGGCTCGTTGGTGAACGTGCTCGCTTTCCACGGTGCAGCCACGGGTTCGATTCCCGGCAGAGACAAAATATACCTGTGCGCTTGTCTTGCAAATGTCCCAGTATCTATTGCTGTGTGACGATGAGAAAGCCCACCCTAAGGTTATGAAGACCAGTATTACGGTGAAGGATGTCTCCGAGCTAACCACACGAACCCCTTATCCCATGGCCGAGGGGCTGGGACACCGTTGTCGAGCCAAAGTACAGCTGTCTTATGCACCGTCGAATTTCCTTGTGTGTTGTAACGGAAGGGCTTTTGTCGATCGAGAGCGGCTCGCTCGTCGCCACCAAACGCCACATCCCACGCCAGGATGCGCGTCGGAGCCTCTGCTTCCGGTTGCGCAGGTGTCTACCGGAAGGCGCGGGCGTCAGCGCCCAGCGCGCCGTCCGGCGGAAGCTCTGGCCCCTGGGGACCTCCCGTGCGCAGCCAAGTTGCGCCTCGGCTTTTAGGATGAAGCCTTTTAATGGAGGCACTTGAAAGGAATTAGGAACACATTTCAGGACAATAGCATGAATAATCGTATTTACAGTGCCTGAAAATGTCTTTTTCGCCATTGCCTATTAATTCTGTAAAACCCAAAAAAGCTTGTTCTCTGTGATTGAAACTAGGGAGAATAAAATCAAAAGCGTTCCTAAACAAACATCCAATCTAAAGGCGAAATGTGGATTAAAATTAATTCCGGGTCGCCCTGGCTGCGCTCTGCGCCAGCAGAGGATGAGGCAACTGGACCCAGAGACGCAGCAGAAACACAAAATCAAAATATTTGCGTTAGTACCAGAAGAGGGTAGGAAAAGTCGAACTCAGGTTTTGCAAAATAGAAGCAACACGCATATTCGTAGACGAGGGCACTACAGCCAGGGGCGCCAGAAAAAACCAGGGGCCTAGGGCAGCTGATACACATGGGCACATCGTTTCAAACAAGACATTCCCTCCTGCCTCAATTCATGCACAGGATTCATTTCTACATGTATCAGAAATAAGTTATAGCATTAAATTTGAATTAGATATTAATACTTTTTTATTTTGTTTGAAAGAAAATAATTTGGGGCCCCATTTCAGTCGGTTTAATACGTTTCTTACATTCTTTACGCTTTGTTTTGTTTGAGAGACCTTGACAAAATGTAGTTGACATTTTACTGAGCTGCTCAAGGTGCACTTTTGCGGGAATTTATTAAACGCAGTCTGCCATTTATAGGAGCAAAGTAACCGGTACATTTTCACTGCAATAACATACATGTACCTTAGGAATGCCTACATCAATAACATTTGTAAATAGAGGAAAGTAAAATTTTTTCCACGAATTAGAATTATATTTTTCCGTGCATTACAGTTCGATTTCTTCACTCCACTCACATATCAATTGTAATGTGCAATGAATATAGTTGAAAAGTTGACTTGCAACCTTTCTCTTTTTTTCAGAATCTACGCAAAAGATATGACACCACATTATTTAAAATTGTACATAATTGTTGTAGTTAAGGTTTCGAATAGCTTGTCTAGATTTTTTAGGAGAGCATTGATAAAAACATAATGAAGGGAAGAATCGATACACGTATTGAGAAAGTTTACCTCCGCCTAGGGAGTACAGGACCTTGTCGTTGGTGGCGGAGCTTGAGTACCCCCATGACCCCGAGAGCTATGCCGGCGGTAGCGTAGCTACTGGTAGGGCCTCCCTTGCCGGACAGGTCAAAGGATAAGGGTGAGACGAAGAAGTACTCCAGAAGAGGACCTAAACGCCAAGAAGAGGACGTCAAGAAGAAATCTCTAGAAGAATCATGCAAAAACATCGTTAGCGTGAAAAAGATGGCGAAGATGTCCTGGGTAGATGCAACTCAAAGCCGTAGTGAAGGCGATGCACCTAGGGTGAGCAACCCGAAAAATTGCCCTGCAAGTTTGGAGGCAGTGAGATGGCATACCCATCATCAAACTAACCTGCATATGGGCTAGAAACCCTATCAGGCAAAAATTAAAATTCTCACGGATCGCAACAAGTACAACCGGACGCCCCATATACGATAAGGCAACGAAAAGGATATGATAACGGTTTATCGGAACATTTACAGATAATGACTTGGAATGTTAGATCATTAAAAGAAAAAGAACAACGTGTAATCAATATAATGAAAGAAAAATTTGTGGATATAGCCATGTTAACAGAAACAAAGAAGAAAGCTAAAGGCTCAATGGATTTAGATGATTATGCTCTTATATATAGTAGTGTTGATATCAATGAAAGAGCTGCGTCAGGAGTTGCAATCTTAATAAGCAGAAGATGGAAAAATCGAGTTCAATCTTATAGTTGGATATCTGACAGAATTGTCACTCTTCGGTGTAAAGTAGATAGAGGATATATAAGCTTCATTTGTGTGTATGCCCCAGAAGAAGGGAAAACTTTGGCTACAGAGGAATTTTACAATTCTCTACAAAAAAACTCTCGATGAGACAAATAAAAATGATTATATTGTCATATCTGGAGACCTCAATGCCAGAATTGGGAATGTATCTATTGATAAGATAATTGGCCCCAATAACGAAGATGCTCTGAATAAAAATGGACGTAAGCTAAGAGATTTTGCATGTTTTAATAATATGAAAATAATGAACACCTTTTATAAGCATAAACGTATTCATAAGATGACATGGGCAGCACGTGGTCAAATTAGTGCTATTGATTACATCATGGCAAACGATAAAGTAAGCAAACTTTTCACAGATGTAAGAGTCTACAGGAGTTACGATATAGATAGCGATCACTTTGCACTCTTAGGAAAGTTAAAACTACTGAAGAGATGGGTTAAAAACAATAATCGCCAAACTTGTCCCATCCAAAAGATTTGGAAAGTATATTTCCTAAATGAAGAATCTGTCAAACTGCTATACCAACAACGTCTGGAGCAACTTAACAAAACATATGAAATTAGTAATGACGTGGAAGAAGAGTGGAGGAATTTGAAAACTATAATGGAAGCAACAGCATATGAAGCACTAGGTTTTACTTCAAAGAGATCGAAGAAGAAAGGGCTTAAAATATAGAATGAAGAAATTGAAGAAGCTGTTAATGAGAAAAAGAAATTATACCTGAGATATTTATCCAATAAATCCCCACAAACTAAGAAGGAATATACCACAATTTCCAACCACGTCAGGTATCTAACAAGAAAAGCCCAACAGGAATCATGGGATAAATATATAGCTGATATTGAAAATGACATACATGGACGGCAGAAATCCGCGTATAAAATTATGTGGCACCTTAATAGACAAGAGAAGGATGTAGCAGATATACAGGTAATTAAGTCAGATGAATGGCTCTCTTATTATAAGAACTTATGGACAAATAAGAATGCGAGTGATAAGAATGAGAAGGTAGACAAAAATGAAAACCTTATTGAAGACAGCATAGACCAGATAGAATTTGAGGAACTGGAAGAGGCATTAGCTAAAATGAAAAATAGGAAAGCTAGTGGTAGTGATGGCATTAAGGCAGAAATGCTTAAATGTGCAACTAAAGAATTTAAAACAAGGCTTCTCCACTTCTTCAACCTATGCTGGAATAGAAGAAAAATACCAACTGATTGGCAACTTGCTGTAGTTCTGCCTATTTTTAAAAAGGGAGACCGAACAATATGTGACAACTACAGAGGTATAAGTCTCCTAAACGTTGCGTATAAGGTATACTCAAAAATTGTGACCTCTAGATTAAGGAAAATTGCAGAAACAATGCTGATGGAAGAGCAAAGTGGCTTTCGCCAAGGAAGGTCTTGCATAGACAATATATTTGTCTTAAAACAAATTCTAGAGAAACACAGAGAATATAACAAAGAAACCCACATCTTGTTTGTAGATTACAAGAAAGCTTTTGACACTGTAGCCAGGCATACCCTCTTTGAAGTACTAAGAAAGAAAGGAATCCCTGAACATCTGATTCTTGTAATTGAAAGTATGTATAATGAATCCGAAATATGTATTACTTGGAAACCAGATCGAAAAGCGAAAGTGGACCAAGGCTTACGACAAGGATGCAGTCTTTCACCGATTCTGTTTGATATCTACATAGACGAAGCTCTTCGTGAGTGGAAGACCAGATTAAAATTTTATAGTTTAGATTTAACGAGAACAAAATTACGGACAATACTTTTTGCAGATGACTAAGCAATAATAGCAGAATGAATGAAATGAAGATATGAAGAAAAAATTAAGATATATTACAAAAAGCAACTCATGAACTGCAGCGGATAATGTCAGAATATAATCTGGAAATATCGGACACCAAAACGAAAGTGATGGCATTCCAAGGACGATACCCGGCACGCTCAAAAATTGTAGTAAATAATAAAACTGTAGAACAGATACAGCACTTCACATTCCTGGGAGCAGACATATCATTTTATGGCGAAATCGACATAAATAAGAAAATAGAACGATTCAATCAAATGAATGGTACCATAAGAAGAACACTCAGTTCAAAAGTGAGAAGAGACACTCTCATCAAATTTTATAAAGTTATGTCAATACCAACTTGCTTATATGGGAGTGAAGTGTGGACAATGACAAAAAAAGATATCTCAAGACTGCAAGCAGCAGAAATGAGATTTCTTAGAGCGGTAGCGGGATATAGTCTCCTAGATAGACAAAGGAACACAAAAATCCGAAATGAGCTAAATGTCGAATGTCTCATAGAGAAAGTCACTAACTACAGACACTCTTGGCAAGAACATCTGTTGCGAATGAACAACGACCGCATTCCTAAACAAATGGCAAATTATCAACCAAGAGGAAAGAGAAACATAGGACGTCCAAGAATGCGTTGGAAGGACCAGTACTAAGCGGCGTAACAGGCATCATGCCTAAATACTTGAAGATAAGAAGAAGAAGAAAGTTTACTTCTTCTTCTTCTTATGATGATGATGATGATGATGATTATAAGTCTCAAGGAGGATTTATAATTGTATATCAGAGGCTTGACACCAAAGGTAAGCGAATGCATGAATGTCCTTCCAAATTAAAATAGTATTTATTTGAAGTATTACTCTTGTCATCGCGCAAATCACGAGTTTTTGCCTGGATTTTCTTTTTACTGGTTATATTTAAATATTTGGTAATTCTGTAATTGGTTCAAAACGACGATAACCATCTACAAAATATTACCTCTTGCTTCCAAAGTTTTTACCATTTCAAAACTAGGGAAAAAGATATCGATATAGAAATATGTTCTTGAGGTTTGTCAAAAATGTCTATTTGTACCATAAGTACATTGCCGCTCAACCCGTAGGTCACTCGTGAATGATTACAATTTTTCCCTTTATAAAATGATAGGCGGAAGCAATATTCAACTTAGCACCTTATCTAATCTTTGAAGTTGAAACGTATTGGTTAAAATGTCGATATTGTTTTGAGATAATGTTGCAGTATCATTCTATCTTCCCAGCGATGCAAATATTTTCAGAGGCTATCTTAAATATTTAATAATTTAAAACTTTGACTTACTCCTAAATATGTCGCACAGAGGCCAAAGAAACTCAGACAAAAAAGTGAATACCTTCCGTAACAATTTTGCATGCAGCCCGCAAGGCGTGTTCTTACAACATGCCAAGTACCACGATCCTCAAATGGGGATCTCAAAAAGTCAGTATAGAAAGGCTGGTGAATAAATGATTAAACACGCAATAATATTGAAATAGAAAAGGTCCTGATTCATAGGATATTTAGGCGAATAGGAGGCGGGGCAGTATAGTCGTCTGCTTATTTCGCGATCATTAACATTCCTCGATGTTCTAAGAAACTTCTACTGGCAACAATGGATTCTCAAAAGGCTTATCATCAACAAGAGCAACATAGAAACAACAAAATAATGTTCGCGATCCCAATCGTGGTACTTAATGGGTTAAGTGGCCTTGACACTGAACGACTAAGGAGTGGGAATGAGTAATGATTAAGCAATAATTCTTGTGTAAAGGTATCTGTAGCTGGCATTTTTGGCGAAATCAACATGACGTTTATGGAGGTCAAGGAAATTCTAAGTGGGTTCGATAACAGGCAACGAATGATAATGCATTGAAATTAAATCTTATTATGATGACCAGAACATGTGACTTGAGCGTCTGAGGGCAGCACCGTCGTCTTTGGGTGGCAAGTGTCCGAACACGATGCCGCGGGCTAATTGTTAAAATACGGTATATACGTCGATTTTCTTTCAGTGCGTCATTTAAATCATTTCTCGTTGGAAGTTACCCGCCTATAATAGTTTAAAAAGTTGTTTTTTTGTTTTGAACGTTCATTTTCCCACAGTAAGGTGTTCTTTTTCCTCTATAATAAAGTTATGTTTTCACTATAATCAAGTTGTGTGTGATAGTGGGTTGGGGAAATAAGTGGCGGGGGAGACTGTAAGCTTTTTTAGATTCCCTACTGTTCACAGAAATCAAGAACGTAAAATTATAGCACCCTCGGAACAAAAAGGACAAAATTCTGGAATAATTTGGAAGAAAAAATGGATTTCTGTTTTGAAGTGAGAAACGTTGGAATGGTTATTTCATGCCAAATGTAGCCACTTACAGGTATTTCCAATAATTTTGATATTCTCTCAGGTACTCGCCATCTCGATCAGATTTTCGTCCAGTCTCCCTGATCCATTGAGCAAATGCTGAGATGGCCCCTTGTTTTGCTTCTGGTCGTAAATGTAGCTTCACTATGCGCACGTTTTGTTGAGCTCTCCTTTTGCTTGTAGTGGTAGGAGTTGAGCCGGGGGTGGGTTAATATTTTGTCAGCAATGCAAAAAAAAAAAAATCAATACACAGTTCATTTACCGATGCAAATACGTTTTCTATAACTCGGGAGCGAAAATGTCTAGTTTTTCAAACGTTTCTAACATCGCCCTTTTTAAAATTTTATTATATTATTATTTTATTTTTTAACTTTATTCATCCTTCAACTATTTATGGTTACAATGACGGGAAGGGATTCTGGAGCTCAATAAAACGTGTGTAGATGGTACTTCTCCCCGTACGTCACATATTGTTTTTACTGTTCTTTGACTAAACAAATCAAATACAATGTTCCAAATCTTCGTAAAATCCAAATCTTCATAATTTGCTGTTCAAACCTCTTTACCTAAACATTTTTCTGTCATCCTCAGATGTTTCCAGGTCCGTCATCACTCCTGTGTCTGAGATGATTATTGATACTATTTCAACCTTTCTCAGTTGCCAAACATGTTGGATTTTTGCTGCCAAATTCTGTATTTAGAAATCTTCTCTGATTCTGTCTTATTTAGATTGTTTGTTAGTGGACAGCCTATATCTATGATTGTTGCATACTTTTCTATTTTATTGATAACTACTATGTCCGGGCGATTACAATCCACATTTTTATCAGTAACAATAGGCCTATCCCAGTAGAGTGCTATTTCACTATTTTCTATAACCGGTGAAGGTAACTATTTGTAAAATGGTGGAGGGTTCTCAATTAGTTTATAATTTGATGCCACTTGTCTATGGATTATTTTAGCTATTTGATTGGGCCTCCCTAGATATGCATTGTTGGTGAGAACTGAGCATCTTGCTATAACATGGTCAATGGTCTCATTTGGTTGATTACACATTCTACAGACATCTTCTGAACTGCTTTTCAGTATGTGTTTAACATAATTGCGTGTTTTTATTATCCCATCTTGAAGTGCTATTTTAAATCCTTCAGTTTCAGGAAATAAATATCCCATTTTTAACTACAGGAGAGAAGTGACTTTATCAACTAATGGGTTATTTAAGAAATTAGGATCTTTTCCATGAAGGGTCTTGTCCTTCGAATCTGTCTGCATGTTACTTATCTGGGAAACAATTTCAGTGTTGGTTTCAGTCTTTTGAAGATTTAGAGCCGGATAGTTTGCATCCGCCGCCACTATATACTTCAGTAATAGCGAGGCGTGAAAGTACATTCGCATTTTCTTATCTTGTGACCTGCAAAGATTGAAGATATTAAGTAGGCCTCTACCTCCTTGGTTTCTGGGAAGATAAAGCCTTTCAACAGCGCTCTTGGGATGATGTATTCTGAATTCAGTAAGGGTGATTCGAGTAAGTGTATCCAGTTCTGGAAGGTCTGTTTCTGAATATTTCAGAATACCAAGGGAATATATCAATACTGGGACAGCACAGGTGTTAATAGCACTTATTAGATTCCTTGAGTAAAATTTTGTGTTCAACTTTGTGTTTTTTTATTTGTACCTTTCCTTGAACATCGACTTCAAATTTATGTGGCTCACTCGTCTATTTTGTTGGATACCAAGATATTTATAAGTGTCGTGGTACGAAAGCTGTCGAAAACCACAAGCTTCATTAGGTCCTTTTTCCAATTTACCGTTTTCAGGAGTATTTCGGCACATTTATCGAATCCAAAGGACTTGGCAATGTCTTCACTAAATACCCGCATCACATATTTCAGCGCTTTCAGGTGGTTTTTGGATTTCGGCAAACAGTTTAAGATCATCCATAAACAGTAAATGGCTGATTCGGGAACTATGATCTCACAGTCGGAATCTGTACCGTAGACATTCCTTGTTTAGAAGCTGTGATTGGGGGTTTATAGCTAAACACAATCATAGAGGGCTCAATGAATCGCCTTGAAATATTCCTCGACGAATATCAATCTTAAATGTACAATTCTCCAAATGTCATTGTTGTTGTTGTTATTATTATTATTATTATTATTATTATTATTATTATTATTATTATTATTATTATTAGTCTGGTTTAATCCCATTAAATGCAAAGGCCTCCTGCATGCAGGGTGGGGAGTTAGCTTCTTGGTTGTTGCCTTTCTGGATCATGTCTTCAAACCTTGGGGTCGTTTGCAGTAATGATATGGGCCCTCTGCTATTCGAGGTACTTCCAAGTGGGTCTGTCGCGAGCTACCCGTATTCAGGTGTTGCCTACTTCTTTCTTGAATTTCATATCCTGTTCTCGAAATATGTGAAGTTCCCGCTATTTTTGTGAGATATTTTACGAGTGAAAACGGAGCATTTACACAGCGTTGCGTAGTTAGACAACCAGAATACACTGTATTTCATGCTAAAATGAGCAATTTTGAAGAACAACAATATTATTACAATATTATATTTAAAATCAAGTGTGTGTATATATATATATATATATATATATATATATATATATATATAAAATATTTCAAAGCAAGTATAAGTATTATATATCAATTAGCCGCCACTTCCATCTTCATAAGCCCTTTGCGAGCGAATTCGTTTGTTGACATGGCTTGGTCCTTCATGTCGGAAGGCTGATGTAAGATGACACGGCGTCGAGGGCTGTCAGCTCGGAGCCAGGAAGGTGGCTCGCCCTACAGGTCCGAGGGCATTTCACAGATGACAGCGTCCATTCTGTTGTCTAGTCCGAGGGTACTCAGAGATGGCAGCTGCTACTCTTCACATTTCTAGATAAGGTCTCCATCCAACAATGAGACAGTGTCCTGAATCCAAAATAGATGGCCTCTGGAAATACATACAAACGCTATCTGATCAAAGTTTTGTCACTCTCATTCTTGTGTTTCTCTTGTCAAACTTGCCCAGGCAATCCGGCTCTTCCCAGGTGAATATTTTGAGCTGTTTCACACGCCAAAAAATTCAAAGGACATTTAAATGTAAAAATGATTTCTGTATACCTTGATCTTTGTATTAAAAATAACATGACTGTTTTCCTGCATTGTATTTAGTTTTTTATTTCCAAAATTGTACAATCAATAACTACATTAACTATACATTAACATAATCATTAACTACTAACGTAAGTCAATTTGGAACGTGATTTTCAAAATGGATGAAACTCTATTGTCAATTTTTGAATTTATTAGTGGAATATTTGTTCAATGGGAATTTACTGCATAAATAACAATGCCAGTTGAACAAATAGGAACGCGAGAGCGTAGGCTTCCGCGGCCGGAGTCATGATTAACTTGGCTATCCGGGAGACGCCGCGTCCAGGGCACAGGTGCCAACGTTTCGGTCGCCATTCTGCGACCTTCCTCAGGGCGTAGTACTGCAGTACTACGCCCAAATAGGAACGCGAACGCGTCTGCTCGTGAGAGCGCGAAACAATGGCCGCGCTGTCGGAAGTGCGCAGCCCGCAAACTCTCGGAGGCAACGCGCCATTTTCTTATGTTATCTCAGAGATGCCTTACGACCTGTAGGACACGAGCAGAGAAACAATTTCAAGATGTCGTCTCAGACACGCCATGCGAGTGCAAAGGGACCCTTCATTGCCCCTGCTCCGTTCAATTCAGGGCCGGATTTAAGGGTGGGCAGGTGGGCTGCAGCCTACGTCCAATGCAAAAATTGGGTAAAAATTGTGTAATCAAGAAAATTAAAGAAAAAAGTTCGAGCCATTTTGAGGAAATTTTGTAAATGTTCCCCTTCATGTATAGTGCCCCCCAAAACTTAATGAATGTCAGGGGCTCGATTTCGGATCTTCTATTGGGGGGAGCAAAAGACACCCCTCGCATACCATAGTAAAAGTTCCCCTAAACCAAATGACATTGAGTAGTTACACTATAAATTAACATAAAAAAGGCTTCTTGGCCCCCATACCACCACCCACACCCATCTACAGCTAGAAACGTGTTTTTTTAATTTTTCGTCAACTGAATACTATTTTATCTGATTGAAAAAATATGAAAAATAAGAAAATTATTTACACTACTATCAGAAAAAACATTTTTACTTTCTCGTATACGTACGTATATACTGAGTAATATATGCAGTATAGAGAAATTTACGTAATGCTGCGGAAAATCGCTTTTGAGAATTTAACGAAAATACACGTTTTGGGGTCTCCTGAATTTTTTCTTCAAATTTTTCCAACAGTCAGTGCTAATTACCCTGTTAATAATGACATAAATTTCCTTTTGGGGAATTCATTTCTTTTTTCAAAACTTACACAAATGTATTTTTTTAAATATCTCTCGCCGTTAATATGCACATTTCCAGCAATTTGTAATCACTATTTCATTTGTGAGTTAATGTACCTCAAATGTCTTTAAACGAAGTTTTTCGAAGTCTCAATAGGTTCCTGTGAAAAATAGTTTCAAATTTCGCATGTACAGTAACGCTCAAACGCCATTTTCTTAAAAACGGCTCTAAATTTTTGAATGAAAATTGTCATTTATGACGAGGCTTTACTCTTATTTAGTATTCTTAAAGTAATACTTCGGTTCTACTATTAGAAAATCGAAAAACTGAGAAAATGTAAAAAAAAAAAAGTACTTATGGCTGCGATAAATGGCTGCAGAGAATGGGGGAAGACCGTAAAGCCAGTCCACACCAAGGAAATTAAAAAACTTCACTACGAGAAAGACTGTGTCATTCTGCAGCACAACTAGTTTGATATTTTCTCAGCACCAAATTCAAAGGTAAACATTTTTTTGAAACAGAATAACAATAATTTTCACTCTCCGAGAACCCGAGAACAGGCTTGAAAAAATCTCAAAAGTTCCTCTCAAACACAAATCATGATATTTTTTGGATTTTTACATTCTCGCTACTACACAGTAGAAAGTTAAGTAATGAGGCGCGAAAAAACGACGAATTTTCGGCAGAAAACTCTTATTGACGAGCGCTGAAAACAAAAAAGTAGATAAATCCAGTTGCTGAATTTAGAAAAAAATCCTCTAACATCTGGTATAGCCAAAATCCATGTTTTGTGAGTCCTTGATATCGACAAATCGATTGACGGCACAACATCCTTCTGTCTGGTGTATGTGAACAACACTAGCGCCGAAACCATGTGTAGAATTTTTCCCAAATTGAAGAAATCCCTGCCGAACTGGCCTGAGTCGAAGCTCTGCGATTTGAAAGAATATTCATTAATTTTTCGGTACTTTGACATGAAGCCCCAAGGACATGTTGAAAATGTTCTAAAAAATGGCTCCAAATTTTTTCTTTAAATTTCTTGTAAGAATAAAGTGAAATACGATTATAAAGGTGGCATAGGTCCGACTTTCACTGTTTACACTGGATTTTCGAATACTAGTAGTTACCGCGTAATATTGCGTGCAATATGTGCAGTTTTAAACTAGAGGTGCTACAGAATGGCACAGACTTTCTAGTAGCAAATTTTTCTAATTTCCTTGGTGTGGACTGGATTTAAGGTCTTGCTCCATTCTCTGGCCAGCTGCCATCTATCGTCATGGAAAGAACACTTTCTTGACATTTTCTCAGCTTTTCGGTTTCTTAATAGTAGAACCGAAATATGACTTCAAGAATATTAAAGAAGAGTAAAACCCCGTCCAAAATAGAAATTTTCAGTGAAAAATTTGAAGTCGTTTTTAAGAAAATGGCGATTAAGCATGACTGTAAATGCGCAATTGGAAGCCCTTTTTCGCAGGAATCCATTGAGTTTTCAAAAAACTTCATTTGCAGTCATTTGAATAACTCCTACTCACAAAATAATGTATACAAATCGATGGAAATGTGCATTTTAACGGCGTGAGTGTTATTTAAAAACAAATAAAAAACATTTGTGTAATTTTTTAAAATACAAAAGAATACACCAAAATGAACTTTACGTCATGTTAAACAGCTGAATTAGCACTACCCTTTGGAAAAATTTGAAAAAGAAATTTGGAGGCATTTTTGAGAAAATGGGGTTTGGGCGTTACTGAAAATGCGGAATTTAGAGTTTATTTTTTCAGAAAACTGTTGAGTTTTCGAGAAACTTTATTTGACATTATTTAAAGCACATGTACTCATAAATATAATAATGTGAGTAAATTTCCTTTAATGTAAATATTACCGACTTGAGAGACAAGTCAAACAAATCACATTTTTGTGATTTTTGAAAAAACAAAAGAATAGAGCAATATGACGTTTATATTATCGGCAAAGGGGAATTTGGTGCTACCCCTACCAAAAATTTTAAGAAAAAATCTGCCGGCATTTTTGAGAAAATCTTGTATTTGCAATTTTTTTAAATTGCAAACATTTTACGCTCCATGACACGAAAACTTCTAATTTTCTTTAAAATGTGCATGACCTTCATGAAAGAAGTACAATGAACAACAAATTTTATTTGCAGGAAAAATCCTTATCTTCAACTTTATAGTTGTAGGAAGACGCCGAAAAAAAATCAAACACTTGCAAGTTTCGAAAGTTCAGAGTTAATCGTGAAAATCGGACCTATGCCACCTTTGAAAGTGTATTTTACTCTATTCTATCAAGAAAATTAAAGAAAAAATTTGGAGCCGTTTTCGAGAAAATATGAAAATGTCCGGGAGCTTCATGAAAAGTACCCCCAAATTCTAAAGAATGTTTTTCAAAATTTTAAAGCTTCAACTACAACCTGATGGAGAGGGGTTTCTTCAATTTGGAAGCGATAGTACTTGTTCTTTAGGCGCTAGGTTTGTTCACATACCACAGACAGACGGTCGGACGGACGTTTTGCTATCAATTGTTTTTTCGGTATCATGTTGCCATAAAATAGGGATTCTGGCTACTCTATGTTTTAGGGGATTTTTTTCTTAATTTAGCAACTGAATTTATCCACTTCTTCGTTGCCAGGGCCCGACTATTATTTTTTTTGTGCCAAAAATCCGCCGTTTTTTCGCGCAGCATTACACAGCATTCTCTATACTACGTATATTACTTCGTACGTACGTATACGCGAAAGTAAAAATAACAAAAACATTAATTTCTTAAAAAGGCTCCAATTTTTTTCTTTAAACTTTTGTTAAGGATAGTGCTACATGTACTCTATGAGATGAAACAAATGCCATATTGCTCTATTCTTTCGATATTTTCAAAAATTACAAAAATTAATTTTTTTGACTTGTCTCTCGCGTCGATAATATTTGCATTAGCGTCGATTTGTTCACATCATTGCATTTACGAATAAATGTGCTTTAACTGCGGACCCGCGAAGCGTAGTTTCGTGAGGAGTACCTACTTTTCGGTATTTGAAATATTTAAGAACGCTAGGACTGGAAATAATTTATATAAAAATAATATACGTTAATTCGAGTATTTTAACTCCTGATTTTAGGCACGAAACTTAATTTTCTAAGTAAATAACGATTAAAAGCAATATAATTGAAAGATGATTTATTAATACGGGATATTCACAGTGCATCATCCGAATACACTGAACATTATCCCGCGCGTTTTATAGTACGGAACTAAAGTTTATTAATTTATTAATGTATTGTATTAGGTCAGCGTAATAAAATTATTGTTCGCTTAATTATTATTAAATTTCTTCTAAAAATACAGAAAAAAGTAAATCGTTTATGATAAAAAGTTAGAAGTTCCGCGAAATGAAGTGTTTTTAAAAAACTTGTCCCAACATTGGGGGACACTTGCCTCCCCCCCTCCCTGAATCCCGCCACTGATGAATGATTTTCAAAATCTGCGAGCTTTGACTCCAGCCAGATCGACAGGGGTTTATTCAGTTTGGAAAAAATCGTACGCGTAGTTTAGGAGTTAATGTTGTTCACGTACACTAGACAGACACAGACGTTTTGCCGTCAATCAACTTTTCGGTATCAAAGACCCCCAAAACATGGATTCTGGCTACATCACCTGTTAGTTGGTTTTTTTCCCTAAATTTAGCAACTGGATTTTCCCCCTTTTTCGATATCAGGGCCGTTTCTTCGCACAGTATTACACAACTTTCTCTCTACTGCATAAGCAGTAGCGAGAAAGTAAAAATGTGTCAAGTCAAAGTCACATGATGTAATTCAAATTCATATATTTTTTTTTCATTCGAACAGCACCCATTATAATAGTATTTGTTACATTACAAAATTGCTTTATATTTTATACTTTTATTTTGGTTTAATTTTATATTTATCTAATTTTAACTTCAAATGGTCTATTTTTGTATGACTGACTTGTAACACTATAATAACTGCCATTTATTTGATTTTATTTAGAATTAAATGCTTGCAAATTTTTTTGTAAAAATTCAATATATAAATTATTTTAAAAACAATCTCCAAAAATTGAACAAACAAGTCTGTACTGTGTTTTGAGAACTTTTATGTGAGAATTTTCCTTTACAGCATTGTTATATTTTCAATATTGGGATTTGACATGTGGGCAAGTCTTTCAAAACACATTGCATACATGGGTCTATAAGCATACTATGATTTTTTATATTAAATATAAAACAAAACTATGCTATTAAAATACACATTTTTTTGGAATAGTTTTACTTTTGTATTAAATTTTATATTTTCTTTTCATATTTTTAAAAATAACTCATTTATTTTCTAATTGCACACCAAAAATAGATCCAGTTTGTGTATCAGTCTATGTCAGATCCCAAAAGATATATTTGGGATTACACGAACAGTGGTGTATCATAGAGATCACTGCATCATATAGCGCTCTGTTGCCTAAGCTTATTAAAATATCATTTTGTCTTCCTTTTGACAAGATGTTGCAAGATGTTCCAATAGTTGAATTGAATTTCAAGGTTCACATAAACAAATGTAAAACTTAGAAATTGACTTCTATGTAGCATTTTGGAACGACATACTTAACAGAGTAAACACCACAAATAAACTTCAGAATTTCGAGCTCCATTTGAATACTGGTGTTGCAGATCTAAAGTTGCTTACAAATTGCATTGAGAAGGAGCATGACAATTTCTCCCACTATGAACTGGCAGGAGTGGAAAAAGAGGGAACTTCACAAAATGGGATCTCCAGGAAATGTCATCAAAATGGTCACTTAATCCCATTCAAGGTGGAAATCCCATTCATGCTGGCACTTTATACATAGTTTCATAATACAAAACCAAGTCGAGATGCTTTTCCTAACATGGAAATCATTTTGAAAATTTATCTTCTTTTGATGACCAGCAATTGCATTGCTCAAAGATAAGTTTTCTCAATCTGAGATTTACCTAACAAAGGTGTACCCCACCAAATGTTTGCCCAAGGGACACCAACATAATAGATCAAGCCCTGGTTTTGTTATTAATATCTAATTTTATTTACAGCTAAAATACACTTCTGACTCCGTTGATATGCTCAGGTTTGTGAATAAATTGAACAATGAACACACAAAATTGAATGCTAGAAGTATTCTTCACGCTTCAATATTATGAAGTATATGCTCTGCTGGATAAAACATAAATGATAAAAATAAAGAGAGACATTAGACAGCTGTATACTGCCATCAATGCTGTTCAGTGCACAAACCTGGGCACATACAAAGCAGGAGAAGAAAACACTTCAAATAACATAGAAGAAAATGGAAAGAAGAATAATTCAAGTAACACAAAAATTGAATGAGGAATTCAGAAATTAGGACGCAAATGAGAGACTGCTCAACATCCATTGCTTCACTGCTCAACAACTCAAATGGAAATGGGCAGGTCATGTAGTACAACAATCACAACCATTGGACCAACATTATAATGCTGTGGGACCCGAGAATTGGAAAAAGACAACAAGGAGGACCAAGAAGAAGATGGGCTGATGAGATAAAGGAAGTTGCAGGCAATGTGTGGTCACGGACAACACAAAACCATGAAGAATGGAAATTTCTGGAACGTGTGTATAGACACACTAGTGCTTCAAAATGGAACAACTAGAGTAAATTGGATGTGGAGCATATTCACAAGTGGTAGAGATCAGAATAACAGCAAAACAGTAACGTTATATGAGACAATGACAAAAGTGTATGTGAAAAGAGACATACAACAGTGGAAAGTGTTAGGCAGAGAAAATAAAGACAAAGATCAAGTAGTACAGTGTAATCAGATGTATGGGTTTCCAGATTAATTCTATTATCAGTACTATAATTGCACAAGAGTGACTACAGTGCAGTGTAACAGTGAACTAGAGACAGAAGTGTAACCTTGAGAAGAAAATATTGCCTAGTGTAAATAATTGCAGGAAAATAATTTAAGAACCACAAACGCTGAGTTGTGGGAATTTTACTTAGAGCAATCCTCCATAAGGAGAGGCTGTTGCCCAACCAGGGATTATCAGAATTTATTTATTATTTATTTATATGTTGTGCAATACTAATTTTAACTTTTTTTACTTCTTTATCAAAGGCAAGATCTTTCTTGCAATGAAATATTAGAACAAATTTCAGAATGCTAAAGTAAAATTGGGAATTACAAACTTTTTTAAATAACTTAAAAAATTAAAAACAACTGAAGCAATGATTGCAGCCGTGAAAGCCTACATTGTATGTTAACTGTGAAGCAAGTCTTATAAGTGGGCCACATATCTATTATGCATTTCCCTATCTACAATTTGCCTAACAAGAGCATTCAAGCAGAGTATTCTAAACTGTAAAATGCTATTACAAATATTTTGTTTGAATGACAAAAAAGGTTATGCTTTCCTTTGAAACAAAATTGTCGTAAAAGATCTGAATAGATTTTCACTCATGGTGATGAAGTTAAATTTTTTTATTGCTTCCCCTTTACAGTCCTTAACAGTCAGTGGTGTGCCTGTATTATACGTATGTAATGCTATAAACAACAGTCATCATTTGATTAAATTCAGTTGGTCACCACTGGTTTAGTCTATAAAAACATCCCATTATAGGATCTTGAGAAATAGGTTTTAGCACATTGATATTAGCTGGTTGTTACTAATAAACTTGTTCTTGGTTTAATTTACAAAAACTGGACTCTCTCTCATTCCATGATCAAAACATACTTTTATTGATAGTAGTCTTTAAGCATGTTATTGTATCTGTAATTTTATAGAACTAGACAAGTACAATACAAGAGTGACTTAAGAATTAAGTTTATGTTCAATAACTACACTGTCAATTTCAGAATACACTTTAATTACATAATTTATGTTGTTCATATTTTATTTAAATAATGTAAGACTTATTTTTATTCACATTTAATTCACTATGAAAGCTGGAAGGAAAAAGAATTTGATATATTTGCTCACCTTTTTTACAAGTAGTGCTTTTTTAGTTACACCTTTCCAAAACTTTCTTTCTCCCTCCGCAAAATTATAATTTGATTTCCATGAAATATAACCAACCTTTTTTTTAACTTCACAAATTCTATTCTAAAACAATACTACCAAAATGTTCTTCATTCAATTAAGCAACCAATTAAGTTTTTAACATTTTAGAAATATCTTTCAATCTAAGATTTTAACTGTTAAAAGACATTGTGAAGCAGGACTAACCAGACCTACTATTCGTCAAAGAATTTTCAGAGAGATCTAATTACTTATGAAAGTTCCCAGCATTTCTGTGGAAAATCATCCCATGGAACTGTTTAATCTATGTAGTTTGACTTGGCTTTGGTCTGCCCTGCTTGCAGTACACCAAATTACAATATTCAAAGGCAACATCACACTAACAATGATTATAGATGTCAAATGTGATGCCTGAAGTAGTACTAACGTCCCAATTACAAAAAGCGTACTACCTACAGAGGATTCAGGCAACACTTAGGACAATTAGTATTTGAACTCTAGATTTCTCAAGCAATCCTTCTACTGAATCGCAAATACAAGGAAATCCATCACAGATGACTTTCCTATTACTATTTCTTAAAAAATATGACAAAAATATTTTATTTGACCTAGGATTTTCTAATACAGTTTTTACACTCTTTCTAGTGGATTTTTGTTTACATAGAATGTAGATCAGGAATATGAAAAATTTGTTTTACAAGTAGAACACTGTCTTGATTTATTTTCTCCTTTCATGATGAAGATACAAGCCCACTGAGCAGTAGTTCGTTAACATGGCACTCTTGACAAGCCCATCGATTTCCTCCACACTAATTCCAATATAAAACTACTCTACCTTTAACATCTCTCAAAAAACTTGGACAGAGTTTCTTCCTTATATGCAGAAACAATCACATTGTATATGAATCTTGGTAAAATATATTTATACACACAATCAATATTCATGTAGTACTCCTCAAGTGTTACAAACACGATCTCGTACACTGTAACAATCTCTTGGTCTCTCTCGAGACCTCCGTCTCCAGTGCACTGGGGCCTGCAGCTAGACTGTTTCATAATGTTGACGTATGGATCGAGCCAGACAGCAAGCTAACACAATTCCCAAGAACTGCAACATCAAAATAAGATTTATAGAACAAATTTCAAATGCAACAGTAAATTGCTTATTTCGCTTAGTTATATTAACAAAAATATCAAAAAATTGTAAGACTGTCTGGAATTATTTTTGCCAAAAGTAAGGAATTCTGAAATATTAGATTTAATAAGAAATTGTTGATGGAACAGACACTAAATAAGCAAAATTTATTATGTTTAATGTATTTGAAGGTGGATTCAAAGAATCAAACTTTCTGAACCAATCATCCCCACATTTCTTTGTGAATTTGATATTTATTTGCAATGAAGATGTGAGATATTATCTAACTATATTCTGTTCTATTTACTTTTTAATATGCATCCAATTTTATACCATAAAAATTATGTAGAACAATTATATTGAACGTCTTATTTGCAACTCCTATTATAACAATTCTGTAATGAAAATTCAGTGGGAACAAATTTCTGTGCATTTCAAAATTCAGGTTTCTCAGAATTCTTTACTTTTTGTTAACATTCTTTTTATTTTACCAAATTAATAGATTTAATAATTTTTAATAAACAAATAAATGCAATGTTGGATTTGAAAATTAACAAATTTTCTTTTACACCTAAATCTCATTTTATCAACTATTTTCATTTTCTTTCCCGACTTTGTAAAGAAAGTACACATACTTATACAAACATTTGAACTTCTCAACTCTGCTCTACTTTAGCTTATAAAAACAATTTTTTTAAACTTCTTTTATCAGCTTAATAAAAAATTCCATCAGTTGGTTCACTTTGCAGAACTCTTTAAATTCTTATTTTATTTTGGAGTATGAAAAAAGGGACCCTATTTCAAAAGTCGCCATTTTATTGAGAAAAGTTTTAACCTGAGCAGAGGCTTTATTTCACTTGCTGATACGAAGAATTCACTTTTTATGAGCTGCCTTGTGAACTATTCTTATGATTTTAATAAAAATATGACTTTTCTAAATGTATTTCTTCACTTTAAATAAAAATTTTTTTGAAATAATCACTTTACTTTTGTACTGATAAACTAATAATTAAGGAAATTATCTTACCTGCACTACAGCAATACCTATTCCCACGCCACCCAGAGCCACTGCATTGTTTGTAATGAATTCGCCCATCTTTGCCAGACAACCTTCAGAATGTACATTAGCTACATCTGTTGAAGTACAATTCATTCCACCAACAGATCCAGGCAAACCAAAGCAGCAGGAATTGGGCAAACTCTCGTTGTGAAACACTTGATTCCAATCAGTGGAGTTGTGAACACCACAGCAATCAAACTGAAAAAAGAAAGCAGTTGAAATGCAGAAGGAAACTTCACGCACACTAAAACAAGGCTTGAAACTAAACACTTTTGGATAACCATTTTATTTTCAGCATCCATTTTCCTCAAAATATATTCTACTTATTAAAAATAAACACTGAGGGAATATTGAACTGAATCGTAGCGCTTGCCGAAACAAATATTCTTCCCACTTCTGAAGAATCAGCTCAAGCCTAGTAAGGAAAGCAAGTTGCTAATAAGGTACCAACCTTTTCAAGCTGAAAATGTCCTATTAACACCTTCTATAGATATCTGATACAATTATTGCAAAGGGGACTCTGGAAGAGTGGTTGCCGGAAAAGACAAAAGAGGATTATAAATATAAGTCTAAAAGTATTAACAAAAGGTTTTTAAAGAAAGGTCTGAAAAAGATCACTATGAAGAAAATTTATTCAGTGCAGTTTTGGATGTTCCATAATTTTCAGTATTTTAATAATTCATAGGGGATCATTGCAATTAACACTTCACTTGTCATGAAGTGAAGTCATGACTGTAGTCCAGAATAGAGCAGTGTCTTTGATGAGGTAACTATCTAGCATAGAAGACCACTGCATGTAATGATAAGGTTAATAAGGGAAGCAATTGAATGTGTGTACATCACTTGTCGATACAAATTTTGGAGTAACTAAATTCAAACTAAATAGTTTTATAAATCAGAATGCAATTATTTCTTTGTAACTTAAAAATTAAAATTTATCTTTCTTTTCTTCAAACGTTAGTAAATAAAACTGGCATAAAAAGTGGCAATAACCTAGATTACATTTAGAGCAACAGTTCGTAATCTGAAGTGATGAACTGTCCTCAGTTTCATCTCCAAATAAATTTGGTTTAGGATCTTCAAATTTTTATGAAATGGCATTTTTCTTTGTTCTTGGACCACAAGGAATGACCACTGCAATGATAGCAGAGGGAGGACACATCCCCTACAATTCAATTTTTTTGAAGGACATCCATTACAAACAGCACACTACTTCCCACCACTTGTCCTCTAATTGCCACTGCCATCATTGCAGGAACTCTCTGACATTTTTTTAACCTACCACATGCACTTTATATACTTCAATAAATTTAATACCAAAATCCTTGAGGTTTTAAACTAAAATTTTACAAAGGTACAACCTTCCTTTGATGCATCTCCACACCCTCCTCGATTCTGTATTTCAGAGATTTACAAACCCAGAATTAATTGTTTCATCCTATATGAACCATTTTTCAGAATAAGAAATTATTGCAAATATCATTATGATTTCTATTATTTCAGTGGAACAGATACTTTTTGAGAGACTCGTGCAAAACCAGTTGAGGTGCCTAATGAAAATTTCAAGGAGACAGAATTGCTCTTCTATTTTATGTGTATATTAATTTTATGTTGAAAAATGATCAAATCAGGTAGGCATGAATGTGATCTGCAACACAATTATGCTTAATGCTCCGATTCCTCACAGCAGTGCAGAACTCTTAAAAACTTAAGTGTTCTAGGGATGGCCATCACCACCAAGAGTAAGGAGGTGGTGTACCATTTTATTTATATACTTGCAAGGGACTCCTGGTAAACTAAATCTTCTCTTTTTAATTCCCCCTTCCTCCATAATTTGCCATAATTTGGTACTGAGACTCCTCTGGAGGGCCTTAAAAATATTTTTTGGTATTCGAGATGAGAAGTCTTAGGCCTCACAATAAGTCTCTCATAACTTAAATTTAAAAATAAGTGCTTTTGGGATCTTTTTTACTTTATTCAAGGCTCAACTCTCTTTCTCTATTTCTTCATTCTTAGTGGTAGTGGTGGGGATGTGGAACATCTCAAATTCAATTAAATAAGTCTCGCTACAGTTTTAGAAAACGAGGTTGGTTTCGTAATGAAAGAGTTCTTGCTTGGATACAAGACAAAATTCAAGATTAAATTAGTTACAATTTCAGAGAGTGATAAATACATACACATCCCAAAAACTAATTTAAATAAAAGCTAGTTCATAGAGCATGGAGTTCTGTGTGTAACCTACCTCACGTTGCATACCATCCCACAGAGTAGTGTATTCAGTGTTTTCTACATATTGGTTCATAGTTTGGATCAAATGTTTCTGTAGTACATCCTCTGCACGATTTCTCAGAACATATCCTGCAATGCCTGCTGCCAGTTCCAAAATGAAGATCAACACCAACAACACTGAAAACTGAGGACATTAATTTCATTAGTTAAAAATAAACTTGTCCAAGTTATGGTTTTTTATAGATTTAACTGTATTTCACATTAAATTAATTTTTAAATTGCAACCTCCATTTTGATTGTCAGGCAATAACTTTTCCATTTAATGTTAGTACTCTCATGTAAACTAACCGACGCAGCACTAGACCCTTTATTAATAATTATTCAATGAGTCAGTTATTCCTATTGGTTATGGGTTATTACTGTTTAATATTAACAGATCTGACATGTTTACATCATATAATACAAGTAACTTTGTAAGAGGGGTAAGGAGAAGTCTATTGAGAATTTATCTCTATAAAATGCATCTAGTAAATAATAGCAAAATAAATTATAATATGCCAAATGTTTATAGTATTTAATATATTACTAATTAAATATTTTAAACAATTTGCCAACGATACTATTTGTTTGTGATAAAATGAATGCTCAAATCAATAAACATTATTCTCATCTCTATGAGTAAATCAACAAATACTCAAATTAACAAAAAAATAATTGAAGCATAAATTTCTTACAGTAATTGTCATGCAATGGTTCTCCTTAACAGCACCGCAGCATCCAAAGAAGGAGATAATAAGGATAATGGAGCCAGTTGCAATAAGAAGAGCTGGTACAGAAAAGAAGCTGTCATCAAGGATGGGCTCATACTTGTGATATGTGGCTTGAACCACAGCCCCTACTGTGATTATCACAATTCCAGAGATCTGAAACAGAAGAAACAACAAAAATTATTTTAGTTTATAGGTCTGCTTGAAGACTACTTAAGTGTTGTTGTATTTTTTTAAAATTAGAAACCATTTTAGAGGAATAGCAAACTTGAAAAAACAATTACACTAAAACAATAATGCTAACTAAAATTTATTTTCTTTGGTATTATTCAAAACAATCTCTCCCAAAAATGTGAATATTGGTTGATCATGAGTTGAGAGCTTGTTCTGGAATAGAATGCAAGGCAACCACAATATACAGGACATGCAGAAACCTTTTTAGTGAAGCTCTCTCACTTATTGTTCATGACCTTGGAGTGCTGCAGAATAATCGGATTTTTCTAGTATGGCCTTTTCACTCCCCAGACATGGGTTCTTATGATTCAAATCTGCGGAAACAAAAGTATTAGGTTTTTAAGTCATGCAATAATTGATGTGATTAGAATAGACTTTACAAATCTTGATCTGGGCTGTCCGGGTGACGCCGCGTATAAGGCTGGGCTGCCGACGTTTCGACCGACATATCGCGTTCCTCTTCAGGGCTGTACTGCCCCCTGAAGAGGACCGCGATATGTCGGTCGAAACGTCGGCAGCCCAGCCTTCGACGCGGCGTCACCCGGACAGCCCAGGTCATGAATCTGGCCGCGGAAGCCTACGATATCAGACTTTACAAATCAACACTAGTTCACAGTTTTAGCAGACTTAAGTTCATAAAGGGTCTGATCTTGATGTTGATAGTGTTTTCAACTTTGCCACTTCCATTGCCCAGAACTTTGAAGCTACCTACAGGAAAACTACTTATAAGGAAGGTGCTGTCCCGAGTGTCAATATTTGAATTTGGGTAATTTTGAGTTTTCTTTTCGCATGTAAGATACTTTGTGAGAGAGCCCATAGTAAATACTTGTGGTTCCTTAGATTTTCCTTTACGAGTAGCGTGATCCTCAATAAAGAACTCTGAAGATCTCGACGGCGTAAAAAACGCCTCCCAGAAATAACAGGTGCTCTATGCAATGACTGGCCGTCAGACGCGAATCTAGAGGTCCTTCATGGTGCCCAAGAACAGCAACAACTGCGCAACACCTATTCGACAAGGTGTATTCATTCATGGTGCAATGCTCTGCTCAATATATTGTGTTGAGTTTTTGTCCCTCGTGGGTTCATCTTTTTTATCGCATGTTGGACAGCTCTGTTTGTGTAGAACGTAACGTCACATTTCGTAGATTTTGAGAAAATCTTGTTTGAAAACAAGTTTATGTCCAATGAAAGAAATACATCACATCAATTCTAAAACTGTAAAATTGTAATATAATCGTAGTTAAGATGTAATTAACTATTACAGTCAAATCCCCCTTCACGACCACTCCCTGTAACGTGACACTCCTCCCCCCGATCAATATTTTGGAGAACGAAATTATTTTTCCAATAAGGTCACTGCAATTTAGATCATTGAACACCCATCATCATCCCGACCAGCGACATCTGGTTTACCATTAAAAATAACTTCACAACAAGACCACTTCCAATCATTTCAAAAAATAGAAATTCCAATTCCTATAAACTTTTATTGTCTTAGGATTTCACTTTGAATAATGTGGGCCAGTAACCGGCGATTGCGTTAGTTGTGGCAAAAGTAGCGAGCTCTCGCCTGTTTCGCAGTCGCGTGTACTTCTGGTTCGTGTGTAGTACTTAAGATTCCGAGTAACGGACGTGGCAATACAAGGGAAGATAAGAGACTTTTTTCAATTAACAAATGATTTACAATTTAGATCCATTGCTCTGGTGAGCTCTGCATTCATTTTCGGTGCCTAATACCAAAACAAACCTTGTAAATTCATTTCCTTTCTAGACGTGTTTATTAGTTCGCGATCTAGAGAACATTATTACTTCGGAGTCACAATCCCAATTTCGTAATTAAGTTACAAATCAAACTAGTGTCAAAATTTTACAACAAAGTCACTCCTCGTAATATATAACTTTGCTGAGAATGACTACTTGTAGAAAATATAGTAAATTAAACTATAAGCATTCCAAAGTTATTGATTATTTTTTTCTAAAAATCTGACAAAAAATACAATGTACATTCCAACTCGCAACAATGCCCGCTTGATGGCCAAATTGATCAGACAACAAATATTTAATGTAATATGAATTACGATAATCAGATCGACGATCAAATTTAATCTATTATACATAAATAAAAATAAAGATTTGAACCCCACGGAGTAGGGAACGTCAATTGCAAGGTCGAATGATTAAGAGAGTTATGAGGGAGGCATCATAGGGCAATCTTACATTGTCTACAGTAATCTTGTTTACCCGAGTAAATGAACTCTGCTCCTACAGTTTCTGGTGCTCAACGAGGAATAGAGCTATTACCATTGACCAAAATCCTCCGAATAACAAGCAGCAGTTTAGAGTGTCGTGGATGGTCTTTTTCTTCATCTTGTGACGCCGCACGGAGTTTGTAGAAGGATCATCACTGTCCTCACTTTCCACTGCGAAGTTTTGTTCACAGAATTCGCTCCATTCACAGTTTTCCATTGCCGAAGAAGTTCGTTGCAGGACGAACGGGGTATGAGGTGGAGACTAACTATAAAAACAATTGCTTACCACAACTTTCACTCCTAATCTCGATAAAAATGATTTGCTTGAATGAACATTACCCAGGTGGAAGAAAACACTAACCAAGTTTTGGTAGTTTTGCTACAACTTAAAAGAGGAACTTAGCAACAAAAATAACAATTACATCAATAGCACGCGAGTGAACTGAAGGTTTGTTTTATCAGATTAAGTTAAATTTTGTAAACTAACATTATAATAAGAGTATTTTCCACGGTTTTAACTAATTTTTGTTTAATAAGGAAAGAAAAACATCTCTGCTGGGCTTTTCTGCAGGGAATTTCTGTAGCATGGTCAGCAGAAGTTGCCCAGATTACCATTTTAGTCTTTATGTAGTTCGCGGGCTTCCTGTATTCCTTTCTTATATTGATATTTTTTGTTTATTTAGGAATTGTGTCGCCAATAGTGCTTCCCATGAATTTTACTTCTGCTGCCTGGAATCTGGAGTTCTCGTTCTTTGATTTACTCTTGCTTCGATTCGATATATTAGCACTGATACAGCTATTTTATTTAAAAAAAATACTCTTTCTCTATACATTAATGTAATGTATACAAAAATTTTTGTATTTCCCTCTATGATCATTTTGATACTCGTTTCACGAAGACTAACTTCTATCAAAGGTTAAGGACCTCTTTCTTTTTCTGCTTCAATGTTTCTTAACAGTACTGTTAACATTATGGAAGGCTTTTTCTAGGTCTACAAATATGTATTTTAATTATATACGTATAACGAATTGCGCTAAAAGCCTGAAGTAAGAGTATCGATGAAAATACTTTATTTTATACTTATTTCATTACAAAATGCGATTATTAGATGCCGTCAGCAGCACAAATGTCTAACAAAACCACACAAATTGTTTTCCAAAAAGCAGCACGCACACTGCTTAAGAACAACAAAACATTCGTATAACACTGCAGTAAATTAAATTAAAATAACAAAAAACTCTTAATACAGCAATATTTTAGTGCCGTACATGCTTTTCCCTGGGAGGAGGCGGTGATCGACCTCCACTGTATAGTGATATTCGGGGCCGACGTACCGGCGTCGGCTAGCGGGGTTTCCCCCTAACCAGGTTTCTCCCACCAGCGGGGCACCGCCCCAGCCGGGACAAGTTCGAAGCTCCCGACCGGTCTCCCGGCATGTGTGGTATTGTAGTGCATGTTAGTCCAAATGTGTGCGTGCGTGCAAGGGGCGAGGATAGAACAAGGAAGATGGAAAGATCGCGCACGGACCGAGGCCCGTTTGTTAGGGGAGTGCTCCGGCATTCGTCTATTGTTGATCGAAACCACGGGAAAACTACCTATCAGAGCAGCCGGCCACTAGAATGCTCCTCCAGACAGCGACTGAATTTAACCTAGCTGACAAACTAGTGTCGAAAATCCTGCCACCGTCGGGACTCGAACCTAGGACCTCCCGGTCAGAGGGACTGCAGTGGGATCAATTTATGCACTGAGCCATCTCTCGTGGTACGTGCTTTGGAAATTAGTTATTTAGATCAGTCAAACGGATTAAGCCTTCACTCTTCTTGCTATGGTGGATAGACACTTCTAATTCCCTTCAATTTCTACAAGGTAATGCTACAATGTTTAACCACCGTTGGTGCCTTAAAACTTCCCGAAACGTTTTTTTATATAATTCTTACAGGATATCCTAAGATACGTTTAGAAATAACGCCAAATTATGTTGCCGGTTGTAATGAAACAAAAAAAAAAAAAAGTTTTCCACGAGTAGATAGACGCGTCGACTGGCACATCGCTCGCCTCTAAAGGCCCATTCACAATGCAAACATAAGCATAAGCCTGGCGTTAACATAAAAGTTAGGACTACGTCTACAAGTGGACTCATTCACAATGCGTTCGCATAAGCATAACACGTAAGACGTTAACTTAAGAGCTTGCAAGCTTCAAGCTTCTGTGCTATGCTTATGTCAGACATAAGGAATGAGCCAATCACAGTTCGTTAACTCAAAATCGAGTATCGAAGTCGATCGTGTCGATTCGTGTGCTGCGTTTCATAGCCAATAGAAACTCTTATTTTGCCAGTGTTTATGTTCGACATTGTGAATACGCCAACTCTTCGCTTGTGTTAATGTCTATGTGTTATGCTTATGTTTGTGATTGCATTGTGAATGGGCCTTAACGCTGAACGGGAAGATCTAGAACCACGAGTAACGGAAGGTCCTACGAGACAGGCACCTACCTCTATCCCTTCCCTTCCCCACCCCCGCCACTCAAAACACCCTAGCAAAATAACCCGTCTCTCCCTCAACAAAACACCCTTCTGCCCACTACCCACACTCCCGATGCCCCTCTCCGCTCGGGGGAGGGGACTCCGCAAGGGGACAGGCGAACGCCAATGAACTCTGCGACGTACTCACGCAGGTTACCCCTGTTATACTCCCGTCCTCCGAGATAATTCTGCTGCCCCTCCCGGACTTTTCCCACTCTTTCTTTTATCTTCCGGCCAAAGGCCATGCGTGTTGCGACCTCTGTGGAGTCCTCGGCCGTTGCCCCGAGTGCCAGGAACCGACGCCGACCTCCCGCCTCCGCCGTCCGCCCTGTGGTCGCGCTCGAGGTCTTCGCTCTGGCCCCTCCGCACCCCGCCTTCGCCCTCCCGCCCAGCTCTCGAGGGCCGCGCTTTACGCAACGGGGCAGGCTGCAATTTCGCGCCTCCCACACCGATTTGTACTTAGGGTCGTAAGAAAGTATCAGTACCACGAACAAAAATAGTACTAATATTGTTGAACATTAAAACTTATTTTATTTAATAAATTGAAACTTTTAAATAACTAAAAAGTTTAATATAATAGTACGACTTTCTTGCGGCTAACTCCAATGACAATTTGCCAAGAAGATAGGGCCCCCAAGAAAAATTAGCTATTGTACTAACAAGAAATAATGTTATACTTCTAATTAGCCGTCGAATTAATCATAAGTTCACCGTGGACGTATCGAGAGACTCTTGCAGAGCGAATTTTCCTTATAAATTCTTGCTAAAAATGTTCATTTTCAACTGTATTAAACTTAATTTGAGTTAGGTTAGATATTCTAGAATTTAAGAAAACATTCACAGAATATGCTTTTCTCTATAGAACACAGTTTTTAACTATTTTTGACGTTAAATAAAAAATAAAGACCTTTGAAACTAGAAGCGATTTAACGAATGGTTCAAAGGACATCTTTATCATAAACATGAATCGACGGATATCCATTATAAAGCGTTGTTATTATCTATTCTGATAGAGTCAGATCGGCGTTCATAACAAGTAAGTACAACTGCAATTAAAAGTACTTATTAACAGACACTAGACGAGATAAATACTTCAATTTGTGTTCAAAAGCCGAAGCCAATTCATTAACGAGATCTTTTTTAAATTGTTTCGTCCGCCAATGCTAATGTTCACATCTTTTATAAACGAATACAAATTAGATTTAGTTAATTACATTTCATCGCATTTAATGGGCCCTCTTGCGTCCGCAAACGTCGAGAAATATTGGTAGTTTTTTTTCTTTCAGATTTAAATTAGTGACCTGAAATATATATGGAACTATTAAAAATGCTGCGCAACTTACATGAATTGTTTCCTGTTACATCTGATGTTCCTAATCGATTTTTTCGTGTGCGACTTCCCTTATATGGTAACAAAATCTCTCTTAGGTTTCCGGACACCAAAACTTGTGCAAACTCAACCCGATGGAGCTTTGTCAGAGCTAGTGTGAAAACTACTAAGGGACAGTGACGGCCTGTCCCTTCTGAGAACAATGAACTGGTAGGTAGCAGCAAGCAGCACCACAGCACTTGGTGGAGATGTCCTTATTTGTTACCTTAAACACCAAACCACTTTAGTTTAATAACTCAAAACTCTCATTATTCAAGATTTAACATTCAAGCGCACTGGAAAAAATAAAAAATTGCAGGGCTCTGAAATTATATGGAAGTAGTTCATCGAGCGATTGAAGTGAACAAGTCCGTCTCTCAGGCGTGTGTCCGTCGATTGGTCTCCTCCTCCCCCTCCCAAAATGTAACGAGTATCATCGGTAACATTTGTAAGGCGCGCGCGGCATCTGATCGGGCTCCTCTTCCCGAGGCTTCTCGCCTCCTTGCTGGCTGGGCGACTGGCTCAGCGCAAGGACCTGTGGTGAAGGGCTCACGACTGACTAAGAACGAAATCCTGGGCAATGGCATTTTTTATTCTTACAGCTTCCTTTATTCGTTTAATTCAAAGAAAATTACATAGTTTCAGCAAATTATTTTACTTACAATGTAACATTATAAGGTATCATTTCAAATCGTATAAATAATTTTTTTTAAAATTGAACAAATTATTAATGCACATTCCAAGTAAATGCGTATTTTGCCTGTAATGAGTGTTTACTCTGCAGAAAACGTTTAGGATGTAAAAAATCAATGGAAGTTCACAATATTTTATAGTTCTTTGTTTGCTCTTTCAGCAAACGCATCATGTCCTTTAACCCAAACTTTGAATGAGTCAGAATTTTGATTGTCCTATCCTGCCATTCATTCCCTGTTTAGACTGCTGTGCTGGAATCTGACGCAAGGCATGGGTATTTTCACCATGCGCCGTGATTATATTTCCCATATCAATACGTATTAACTGAACATCCCAACCCTATTCTTCATTCCCATTTTCATGATCTATCATCCTATCATCCATACAGCGGAAAACACAACGCAACGAAACTACGACACCACGAACCAATCACCACTTCTCAGCCCAGGAAAGGGAAGCTCTTCTGGTGGTTTGAAAGGAACAAAAATTCGTGGTAAGTTTGCATTCGTAAGTTGTCCAAGTAAATGTTCTCACACCAGTACAGAGAAAACCTCGAACAGATGAACATGGCAGAAATCTTCGGAATTTTGTACGTAAAGTCAGCGATGCTCGTCGCAGGTGGTTCCAAATTGGTTTCCACAAATTTAAACATGGTTTCCAATGTGCTGTGCTCTACAAGGACATGCAAATGTTTTACGAAAACTGACAATAGTTAAATAATTACGGTGAACGTAGGAAACTATCCTTATACCAAGAAGGAAAACACGGTGAGATGCAGTCGAGCTATGCCGTTTTGGGGAGGCAGTTGAAGAGCTCGGTGGCCGGGTGCAGCGGTGCCGGCTCCGCGCCGGCCTCCGGACAAAGCCTCGCGCCCAAGCGCCGCCCATTGTCCGCGGGCTGCACGTTCGACGCCCGGCGCCCACCCGCCCCAAGGCCGTCTGCGCCGTGACCTCGCCCGGGAGGTGGCGACCCACCGGACCACGTGGTACGTTCAGTCCGACTTGCACTCGTGTGGGGTATTTATTGACACGACGCGACCCGGCGGCCTCGCACACTGGAAATCTTGGGAGTCGAGAGCAGCAAATTCCTCGCATCTAGAACCGCAGTCTGAATCATTTTTCCGGGGTAGCTTGTAGAGTGAACATTAACTTTATAGCCAAGACTAAAGGAACAGGTGCCTCTGGACTTAGTATTTGTAAATTTGCTTATCGAATTTCACGAAATGTAAAATTTCGACGATGCGATGTCTTTATACACTTTTGAGGTAACAAAAGCTAAATGTAAAAGTAGTTCACCTAAATATTAGTAGACCACCATGAACGAATAAGGAGGATAATTGTTATTTCTGGTGGTGGGCTTTAACTCACAATGGCGTAGCGTGGGCGTCAGCCGCCCGGGGAAGAAGAAAATTTCGCCGCTCCCTTATTTAATTTGATTTATTTGGTAAAGAAAAGTCAGTAAAAACTGTATATAACGTATAGGGGAGAATATTAACTGCGCACGTTTTCTTTAGTTTTATTTAGGCATTTCAATTTAGAAGACTAAAATATACATGCTTGAACAACGTAGCAGATAGTCAAACTTACAATTACATAAATAGAAAACTTAAAATATTTCATACATAGTCGAATGTGTACGTTCACGAGCAATACAAGTTTTAACAAATTTCAATAACTTAATAATCACCACACGCACTAATGAACACAAAAATCACGGTTTGGAAAGAGCTTAGATATATACGATTGAGTTAATATGAAATGGACTGACGATCCATTAATGCAACTTTCTTTGACGTGTCAAAGCGCCACTCACCCACTTTCCTAAAGGAATTTCTAAATTGCAGGTATTATACAATTTTGAACACTATTCTTTATATGATAGAAGTTAGTCTCGCTGAATATTAATCAAACTAGCACAAAATCAAAGCACAAAATCAAGCACAAAATAAAATAGGAGTAATCCCTACAAGTCAGTACAGATGGATGGCAGTCGCTACAATGAACGTGATTGTTATACATGCATTTAAAGAAGTCGCAGAATAAGTAATGAAAGTTTATGTGCACATTATTATATTATTTCATATTATAGATTATTATTGTGAAATTTTGCCCCCTCCTAAATGTGCCGTTCGGGGCGGGCCGCCGCATTTATGTGAATGGCACTACGGTGCACACCTTAACATCACGAAATTTAATCGACAGCTAGTAAAATACTCCAAAAATCTGTAACAAGACAAAAATCCAAATTACTTCTTCGAAGGGTCAACGACAATTTCATCTTAGATTTTTATTTTTTTATGTCAAAAACAGTTAAAACTGTGTGTGACAAATGCATCTGCGAGAATTAGAATGTTTTTGGAGAAGGCCTTTGGCAAAGACTCATTTGATTTAATGAGGCCATCTTTAAGGATTATCAAATACTAAGTATCAAATCTATGAGGAATATGGCGTGTCTAAGGGTGTTCTAATATCTGCAATGCTTTAATGCTGACCGAAACACTTATGCTTTTATACATTGCTGTCCATTTCCAAAAATGTTGTGGGAAATTTATCCACTTGTTTATTCCAATTTTGCTGTTGTCCGTTTTCGCGATCATGGCACAAGCTTCTACGTAATACAAAGGATTTAGTTTTATTAATTACGTAAGCAACGAGAATATTAACGGTAAATACCATTCCGAACTTCCGTTCTATGGTTGGATTTAAAAATGTGCAAAATGTACAAAGCGTTTAAAGCACAATGTATTTTAAATGGTTAAATAAAATGAATGAGTAAACGTTTTTAAGTAATCTGAAAATTGTCCGATAGCTTCTTCCTAAAATTGCCACAGTATGCTGTAAAAAATTCAACCTATTATACTTCTTGCGTAGGAGTGTGGTGAATAACCTTTCTTTATTGGCGAAAATGAGGTTTAAACAGCTTAAGAAGGTGTTTATTTTCAATCGACAGAATAGAAGAACCTTTGAGTTGAAATCTCTCGAAAAGTTTTATTAGTAAATAAAAATGCTTTAATTGTTTATCCTGTGGATTTTTTTTAAATTTCCGCATTGTTAATTTTTGTATATTTTTTGCTGTTCCTGTACCTTAAGAAATCGTGTAGTATCCCATTTATTGGTGTTACCAGTTTAACAGACGCAAAGAATTAATCAGCAATTTTCGGTGAAAATAACTTGTCTTCGGTACAATATTTAAGGCAAGTTATTATATTCGAAAATACATGTGGAAAATCAAATTCACGGATAACGTTTTTCTGCTTGTATGTTTAAATATATTTCTTACAAGCGAGCGTAAGGAATTATTCAGTTTCTCAGCAATACAAAGTCAAGCTCCTCTCCTTTTCGTATTGTGATGACAGAAGAACCTCGAAAGAAACCCCGCGACCCACGGGTTTAATGTCATTAGGAACACGAGAAGCGTTGTAGACCCAACGTAGTGTAGGGGCGTTAACAAGATTGAGGAGGGTAGGGGCGCTTCCTTTGCCCTGTCCTCTCATTCTCTCGCCGCCCCCCTCCCCGCCATGGAGGGATTTCCTGCACCAGGAAGACGAGGGCCGACGGCGTGTGGCGGCCAGAGGATTGACGGCACGCGAAAGCCATCAGCGGACCAATTATTGTAGAAAGAGAGCAATTGCTTAATAAGTACAAATTAGCTTGCGGTCACATGTCTACAATGAAGAAAAATTCTGAAAGAAGGAATTCGTATAAATTCATAGTCTTTAAATATCATACGTTAATCTTTATTTGCAGTAGAAAACAGCGTATTGAATATTTTTCAAGTTTTTTTGATGACGCAAAATACACAATGGATTATAGTTTTTCTGTGCATGATCGCTGAGCATTACCCGTAAATGCCGTGCCCGAGTAATGATCATAATACGTTCATCATGACCGGAGTTTCAAAGGAAATGGGGGGGGAGTGATACTTTTTATTATTTGGCTTTTCAAATTTCCAAAGCCTCTCATGGATGTTTTTCTCAATAGGGTCTTTTGCATTCAATACTTGGACCTTTTATTCTCGGCGTTACCTAGAAGGGAAGTTGTTGAAATACTGCACCCTTTTTTAAATTATTTATTAATCGTTATAGAAGTATGTCAGGAGAAACATTACACTTTGGTTAGAAGATTCTCATAACTTCAAACGATTGATTCTCAAGTTTTGAAATGGAGACTTGCCCTTGCCTGTTCTAAGAGATCAAATTCCACGCAAGATTTGACACCGGCAACGTTTAACTTCCTTTATTCTACTTTCCTCAAGTGGACTTAAGCGTATTCATGCTCTGAAATATACATTTCAATGCTAGCTATTTTAGTTGAGACTTAATACCTAAATTTCTCATTTACTTTTCAATAATGAAAATTCGTAAATGAGAAAACTATTTCCCTTGCTTCAAATTTAACGAGTTGCAGTGGATTATTTCTTCTAAAGATTTTTTTGTACTATTTTTTTTTCAAAAATGGCTTTTAGATCGCCCGAGGAGGTGGAGTCTCGCAACAGAAATATATTATGAGTGTGGTAGCAACTAGATAAAAATCAATTGGTTACGTCAGAATTAAAACTGACAAGTTAAAATAACTTCCAGGTAAATATATATTTTTTGTTTCATATTGAAAACAACTTATCTTCAACTAACGTAGGAAAACTGAAATGCCGGAATGTAGATCATGACTTAGATGTTTCCGCTACGCGGAGCAATTTGATTTTCACTAGCTGCTGGCAACGTGCCCTCACGTGCTTTTGAGTCACTTGCGATTTCTTGCCAAACAACTAAACACGCTATGTGACGTCGCAAGCTTCGAGGGAAACGGAAAAGATAAAACTTAACTGAAGCGATAAGGGAATACATGTGAATTTAAACATTTTCGATATTTACACATCGTACTTCTTACACCAATTGCTCCTATCCCGGGTTACGGGATTTGACAGTTCTTGTCCACATATTCAATTTTAGGATCTAAGAATTTTCCTACGAACTAAAGGCAGGATTTATCTGATACTACACAAGCAGGTGACGCCCCCTTTCTTAATATGCAAGTAGACAATATTGCCCTTTGCTCATTTTTATGAATTGTGCGTCTTATATCTAATGGAATTTAAAAGAAATTTAGCACATTCTACTTTTAAAAAAATCACAACAAAAATTATATTTGTCGGAGGAAAAAATTTTTTACGGTAATCTTTGTTGACAGATACTCTAGAACAGTCAGTTAACAAGACCGAAAAAATGTACGAACTATTTTAAACTTTTCGAAGAATAAAGCTGAATTTATTATTTTTTAAATATTAAAATCATGTTGCTATCTTTGCACTTCTTTCCATTCATTGTTTTATCATCGATTTCTGTTGGAACTTTTTACAATACTTGCGTCTACGTTTCCTGCTATTTGTCTTCTCTCCCTTTGGCTCCAAGACGGAGCCTCCGCACTGCGCTATCTGTGTTGTGAGATTTAAGAAATGGTATATCTTTTCTTCGAGTTGTTTTCTTTTTCCACTTATCTTGCCAGTGGGCCCCTTGTTTTGTTACACGGGCGGAGATCTCTGCGTTATCATACAAGTGAAGACAGTTGTCCGGATTTACCAAGGAGGTGAGAAGATTGGACAACGCTGTGTACTTTAGCTTCATTGCGTCAACAATGGCTCACCAACGTCATCTCCAACTTTGCGCTGTTTTCATGCCCTTTCACGTTTACTGACAAGCATTATCGGCAAAGTTACTTCCCCCCCCCCCGAGTGATATGACCACGTACGACAAGGAAACAGCGGGTGATTTGAGAATTCATGGAAAGCTAATCAGTGATTTACAATTTTTGTATTTCAAACGAAATGCTAACACTTCTGATATACGATACTACATTAAAAAATATACCAGAACTGCAAGGTCGATCTGTCAGGCCAAGGCTGGAGCACCAGTGGGAAAAGCAGAACTGTCGCTCTGGAGGATGCGGAAACTTTGCGACCCCAGAGCATCTGTTGATTAATTGATTTATCGCTGGCAAAATGATTTTTTCCAGTTTCCGTCAATGTAGGGGGTAATAAAACCGAAAATGTAGAGGTAAATTTTAGGGTAAATTTGTATGTACGAAATATGTCACCGTACACAAAGCCGTTTTTATCAGTACTTTCTGAATTTTTTATAGAATCAAAAACTCCATAGAGATTAAAATGTCTGCAGGTTTTCAAAGAGATCACTTAACACCACTTAGTAAGTTTTGCACGTATACAAAATACCCTCAGCACCGTACAGTGCCAATTTCAAAGGCATTCTGTATTCAATAATTGTTAATAATACACGAAAAATTCAGTTGCAGAGCTCAGTATTAATTCATCAAATACTTTGTCATTTGCAGTTTTTCTTCTATTAAAAAATCCTAAAGTATTCTTCGGCTCGAATGGTACGGACTGAGATGGAATTAAAGGCGAGGAAACCGAGCTGGATGGAGAGGGAGTTGAACCCCGGCCACCAGCGGGGCAGAGTTGTGCCCAACGCACCTTTCCGACTCTTTGCCCGTTGCATGTGGAGTTCCTCAAGGATCGATTTTAGGCCCTATTCTGTTCCTACTTTACGTAAACGATATGCCCTCGACGATTCGAAACGGAAGAACGGTTCTCTTTGCGGATGATACGAACATCCTTTGCAATAAAAAAACCGTAAATAGTACAATATCAGTTGTTTCAAATTGGTTCCGAAATAACAAATTAATAGTAAACGAAAAGAAAACGGTTTTAATGCAGTTTTCCATATCAAATAAACAATTCTGTGCTCCATTGAAAATGAACAGTGTACCATTGACTCATGTTAATGCAACAAAATTTTTAGGTCTCTCAATTCAGTCAAACCTTAAATGGAACGTCCATTTAAATTAATTGAACACAAAATTAAGTTCATTATGCTAGGCGTTCAGAATTCTTGCAAATTCAGTCAGCCTTCATACTGCTCGTTGTGTATACTTCGCGAATGTTCATTCCCGCCTGAGATATGGCATAATATTCTGGGAAATACATCTTATAGCTCCCAGACTTTTAGATTACAAAAACGAATTGTACGAATAATAACCAAATCCCACCCACGTGATTCTTGTAAGCCTATCTTCATTAATCTAGAAATTCTACCATTACCGTGTCTTTTTATTTACGAATCAGTGGTTTTTGTAAAAAATGACTTGCTTAAGGGCGGGAATATATTTTCAGAAAATGCTGAAGTCTATTACTATAACACTCGACGTAGAAATCATATTCATCAGGTGACAGTATCAACAGCTCATTACAAAAATTCACATACAATACATGTACATTATTTTACAACACTTTGCCAGATGACATTAAACGATTAAATTCAATAGAAAAGTTTAAATCACAAGTGAAATCGTTTCTGCTGCATAACTGTTTCTATACAATCTATATATATAAAAGAAAGTCGTGTTAGTTACACTATTTATAACTCAAGAACGGCTGTACCGATTTGTCTGAAAATTGGTGAGCAGGAAGCTTAGAGCCAGGAGACGGACATAGGATACTGTTTATCCCGTTCGACAGCATTCCTGTGTGAGAACGCACGTTTTCACACGTTTTCACACGTTTTCGCACGTTTTCACACGTTTTCGCACGTTTTCGCACGTTTTCGCACGTTTTCGCACGTTTTCGCACGTTTTCGCACGTTTTCGCACGTTTTCGCGTGATTTCGCATGTTTTCGCGTGAAGGTACTTAACTGAAGAGTGCAACATATGCACCAAAATACAGGAACAATAATGAATGATTAATCTACTTAATTTTTTATTTGTATTTTCTAATAAACAATTTAACTTAATAAATTCCAAAATCTGCTTATTTATTGCCTTTAACAGCCGGTCCCTATGATTACAGCTTTGTATTTCTCTCTTAAACAAAAATCAATTAAAAAAAACGCTCTGCTACGTAATAGATTTTTTAATCATCTATTTAATATCAGAGCGTTTTTTTTAAATTCTTCTTTGTTTGAGAGAAAAACACAAATCTGCAATTGCTTTATTATCACGAGTGCAACAAGGATAGTACAGTTTCTCACAGTGAGCGCGACGCGAGAAAAAGATGAGACCGGCTGTTAAGGCGGAACAGAGTTCGCCGGGTCAGCTAGTTAGAGACTATACTGAGCATCACAAGAAAAGTAACATTAATTTTAACAATGATACATAATGCATTAATTACCATTTGGACTGTATAAATGAGTATAAACAACCTGTAACAACTATTGTAACACAGCTTCTGGGTCAATGACCCCCATCTCGATCAGGTTTTTCGTCCAGTTTCCCTGATCCATTGAGCAAATGCTGAGATGGCCCCTTGTTTTGCTTCTGGACATAAATGTAACTTCATTTTCTGTGCACGTCTTCTAGAATTCAGTGGAAATACAATTATTCAAATTATCGTTTCCATGTTGTCGCGGCAGGAAGTAATAAGAGCCAAAATTTATTGCTTATTTATCCTTGAAAAATGATTTTATTACATGGGAGTTTTTTTGTTTTTTTCTCCCTTTCAAAATTCAAAATTTATTGCTTATTTATCCTTGAAAATCGATTTTATTACATGGGCGTTTTTGTTGTTTTTTTTTCTCCCTTTCAAAATTCAAAACTTAAGTAGTATATGATTTAGTGTTGGGATCACAGAATTTTGAAAATGTGCACACATTTCACTTTTCCCCATAGCCCGTCATACGCAGTTTTTAACTGTTTTTTTGACGTAAATAAATAAATAAATAAATAAATAAATAAACAGTGGCGTATACCTTGCTACCGGCGGTAGCCCGAGAAAATTACGAAAACAAAAATATGGGAGGATAAATTATATTAAAAACAATTATATGCCACATTCTTTTTCAGTGACACACATTTTTCAAGATTCTCTTTAATCTGTTCTGTTGAGATGTGTAGTAAATCGCTTGCTAGTCGGCGCATCAGTCCTCTTAAGAGGCGGCAACGCCCAACCCCGAAGAAACCCAGCGACATCCACACAGCGTGCGCTCGTTGCATGATTCTCTCCTCTCCTACTGGTAAGATACGGGCCAGCCAAGGGCTCAGGTTGCCGAGGTTGCTCAGGGCTCCGAGCGGTTTCTTGACATGCTTGGAGCAGTTCGGAGGCAGTTGGCAGTAAACGGACAGAGGAAATTAAGATGTGCTCTTTTGTGCAAGACATACACGATTGGGCGAGTGTACAAACACTTTCTAGAGCGTGATACATTATTAAGCGTGTTTTAAGTGTTAAAATTGCAAAGTTAAGTATGTGATCCTGTCACGTTAACTATTGTCAAAAATTGGTAAGATATTTTGAAAAAAAAAAGTCATAGCAAACTTTGGGAAGTTTATCTGTTTACGGTGTATATTGTACCGCGTTTATTAGAGAAACTTATTATTCATCGTTCTTATAAGCGAAATTATTACCGAGAAACTGTAAAAATTGTTTCATGATATACTTTTAGTTTTTTTAGTTTGATTTATTTTTATTCATACATCATCTAAGGTTATGTATAGTTATAGTGTCAAAGATTATTTCTTTGGTCAGCGGTAGCCCAGGGCATGAAAGCACTGATGTGGAAGCCCCTGGGCTGCCTCGTATCCCTTGGCGACTCGAGGGAGAGTGGACCGGAACATCAGCGTGCGCCTCGCGTGCTTGCGCAACGCCCACGAGCAGCCGGTCACGAGGCGCGCGCGTTTATTTCGGCCGGCCGCGACGCGACGCGACGCGCAGCTCGCGAGGCCAGTGCATCGAGTGGTAAGGCGCGTGCCGCGGGGCTATTTCGGACGGGGGGCGGGGCTGAGCCGCTGCCAGAGCCACGACGCTCCGCCACCCCCGAACAAAGGACGCGTCGCGCTTCGGGCACCAGGAAAGACGAGTTAACGAGGGGGAGGGGCAACGATGGACCGCAGCGACGCCCCCGTCTTTAGGCCATATTTAACTTTTGGTCATTTCTACATCCTGCAGGAGGTGGCGTACATGTACGCGGGTTTTTAAAGGAAAGCCAATTACAAAATGACAAAACACACATTTGAACCAATTTCTATTAGCGATTTCTGTCGCACAAAAGCAGTTTAGATCACACAAAAGCTCTGTTTACTTTTATTTTATTTCGTCGACCATTTGATGCTTTTCGAACATTGTAGGTGAAACTACAAACCTAATCGCATAGTTACACGAGGAAAAGATGAATCTCCTGGTGCGCCTTTGGAGTGCAAACAGTAATATGACGACTTAATCTATGTTGCTTTTGATGTCAGGCTTGTGTGGCTTCTTGTTTAGGTAAAAAGTTACCGTTTTCTCGTCAGGAATTTTATTATTAAAACATTTCTTAAACTAGTGATATTGTCACGTTTCAACGTTCATCAAGTGTTTAAAACTATTTAAATCAAGTCTTCATACATAATAGCTCAGTGGAAAATCGGGTCTTCTCACCTAGGTCTGATCAAAACCACGTTGCAACTTTACTTCGTATCTGTCGAAATAGTTTTGCATTCCAAGTAGCATGGTGGATATTTAACTGGTTTTAATAATAATAATAATAATAAGAAGAAGAAGAAGAAGAAGAAGAAGAAGAAGAAGAAGAAAGCACGAAACTCTTGCACCTCCACCTGACTACTAGGTCAAGTCATGTATTGCCAGAGCACCGAGTTTCTTTCAATGGTCGAGCCCGGCTGAAGCGAAAAGTGAGACATTAGTTGGGACCTACCAGCTCCCAGCGTCTCCAGCCAAATAAAACTAGCAATAACTATTTATTGCTCGGGATTTCTGTGAACTCGGCGCATACCAACCGTCCTCTATCTCTTTCCTCTAGAGTGAAGGAGTGGGAGGTAGGGAGGTAGGCTGGAGTCTACCGTAGTCCGGAGGCACGTGGACCGCGGGCAGCTGAGCTCCAAGGCCGTTCTACCCTCCCCCCCCACTATCGGAGCGAACACCCCGGTGAAGGTTGCGCGCGGACACAAAAACTGGCCTACATCGGAGGCCCGCGCTCACCGACTCGCGTTGCACGTTGCAGCCGCGACGTTCAATTGCTCTGCATAAAGCACCGTCAGGGGAACACCTTAAAAATGGTTGAGAATGGATTAAGGAGTCCAAAAGCGCCACCTTTATCTCTACTTCACGTTATTTGTCATGGGGATTATTAACATCGTGACTTTTAATCTACCGATAGATACGTATTCATATCTCCTTTTATAAGGTCTGCAGAGGCCTCCGAAACTGAATTCGAAACGTGGACTGTGTACCATGTAATACTGATATGAAATAAAAATTATCCATGTGCAAATGTCGGCTTATAATTATTGTCGCGAATCTCTCTCATGACAAAGACGTAAAGTGGAATTACGAATGGTATGAAGTGTTATTTCTATTTCTGTTCTTAACACCTTGTGTCTACACAAATGCCTCTACCCTCTCAGTCTATTCCGCGTGCAACTGCCCGGTTCATTCGGCCCTCCGCCAAACCGTTGACGGTGTGCCTCAAAAAGTACGCGTCAGTCGTATTTTTTTCGGACAGCGAAGCTCATCGAGTTCGGGATACGCAGTACGGGTCACGCCAAATAGCCTTAAGTTGCGTAGCTTGTACATTGTAGAAGCGGGTAGACTGAACCTGAATCCTGGATGCATTTGGCGGATCTCATACACTCAGTCTTGCTGTAACGCGTACTCAGGTTGATGACGCGAATTCTCTATGTCCGACTGAACCACCGCTCCCCAGATTATGTTCAAACAAATTTCTTTCTTCTTAATTCACTATTTAGTCACGAGATTTATTGGTACATTTGGTTGTCTATAGGCAAGGTAAATTCGTTAATCATTAGAGATTAATGTTTACATTACGGAAGTAAAAGATTAACATAATTTTTATTTCCATTTAAGACTTAAAATAGAGGATTTTAATATTTTTACTTAAAAGCCACCAAGTGAATTCGCTTTATCAATGCAAAGTTCCATACTATCATTTAAGCGGCTGTTGAAAGACAAACTTGCGGCATGGTGGCAGGTAATTTACATCAGAATTCGGGTGTCATTAACACCAAGTCTCCTGCTTATTGGCTACACGTTACCGCTATCTTTTCTCCTGGACACTGCAGACTCCGGCAAGAACCGGCCCTGGGTCCCCGTTAGCGACACCGGTTGCCCTGAGTTTAGCAAGAACGAAGTCATTTTCCTCTGGTTAAAATTATGTAATAAACTTCAAAGATCAATGATTACCACTGAGAAAGAACTTAATGAAGTTTCTGAAATCAACTTTGGGATAAATATTGTTGTCCATGACCTGTTGCATTAGGAAGCAACATATCCATTTGTTACGCTGAAAGCAATACATTTCATCGGCAATTCAGCATTGAATTTTATATTACATAAATGAAGTATCGGTATGTGTTTTAATACATGTAGTAGTCAAGATGTGTTCCTAGAAACGTCGTGAAGGAAGTTCATCTATCAATGCCACTTTTTCAGAAAAAGGATTAACAGTGACATCACAAACGTGTTACATTTAAATGCACGCCGACACCGAGTCGAGGATTTTTCATGAAGGACCCTTACCCACGAAAAAGCTTTCAGAAGCTCCTAGAAATGTTCACAATAGTCTCATGACAGAATGACAGCATGATGAACGAGCAATTCCTTGAAGACTTTCAGCAAAGGAAATGTCTGGAGAGAGAGAGAGTTTCCGGACTTAATATTTTTAAATGATATCGCATCAGTCACCGAGTACAAAGGCGATTTTGCACTAAAAAAATTGCGTTTCTCAGGTTAATTATTTGCATCTCATATTTGCAGATATTCTTTACAAGTCTTCCAAGGGATAGTGGTACAATATAAAATGATTCTCTACCTTTTAATACAAGGTATTGCACATATATGCATTGCCATTTTCTGCTGGATGGGTCATCCTTACCAAATCTGCCCTCGTTAAGCCGAGATTAAGATAAGAACTACTCGTACTAACATCCCAAACATTTTGGGTTATTTAAAAAATTAATTCCGGATTTTGACATTCAAAATCTAGCGTACAGGCGCACACAATTAATTACTTTATTAGTTTCCAACACCTTCGCTGCTGGCGCTTACACGTAATCATTCAAAAAAATCTTAATTATTACAAACTAATATTCTTATATAAAAATTTTCGAAAACAAAATGTTAAATGTGATAACTTGTTTTTTTATCGAAAAAAATCTTCAACCTCTACTTTTTGAGTCTCCTGTGTTCCAATGTTGCTGCTGTAGGTTTTCGCGTCTACAAAAAGGCTAGACAATTGGAGACTCAAAAGCTGGTATGTTTTTCACGCTTTAGATGGTTCCAGAACGTTTGCTCCTATGCATGACAATTTGTGCCTCGCCATGCTACAATTTCCTGGCTTCTTCATCATTGAAATTAAGTCAATCTTCGCTGAATTAAAAAAGTTAAGTTTATATGGGCAGTAGTTTGTGTTAATTTCTTATTTAATGTCAAGATTCTATTCAGAAATATTTCAAACGTTCTTTTATTTTAAATGGAGTTTCCGTTTCAAATTTTAAGCTCCTCCAGTTTCGCGTATTAAACAAAATAGGTGCGAAAGCTATTTAGAAGATCATTTCATTCACAATTAATAATTAGATAACATTAAATTGTGTAAAATGAGAAAATCGATCAAACTAATTTTAAAACATGAAAAATGCTTTAGACTTGTACTAGTAAATTTGTGTGGCGAGATCCGTGTTCACCATAAGCCTTCCGCCGGTCCAGGCCGGTGGCCACTAACCGGTTTGGCGGTTCCCCGTTGGGCCAACCGCGCCGGCGCGGCTCCTGTCCGACGGCTGCACGGAATCTCTGACCGTATGAGGGACCGGTCTCCCATCGCGTCCATTTGGCATCCTTGCGGAACGCCCGAAGACCTTTTATAGAACCGCACAAAATCTGCTCTCAACAATTCTTATTCCAGAAGGTCTCCCATTAACGATCGTGCTAAAGAAGTCAAGTGTTCTCAGTTGGCAGCAATGCGCGAACACCGGGGAAAAGGCGCAAGAAAGCTTTCATACGTTACGTCAACAGTGTTCTTTGAATTCACTGGATATTTGCGACACGTGCAACGTCCTCTGCGGAGTATCAAGGCAACAGACTACTTTTCACAAAACTAATTTCCACAATAACGAAAAGTGTGATATCTGCTCTTGAAAATTCATCACATTGCTTGAATATCCAGAATTCCTTTATGAATATTATGAGTTCGAGGATTTTAATTTTTTTCTCGAAGTGGTCACGCATTCTTAATTTCTGGCCTAGCAGCAATCAAGTGCTTTGCAGGAGGGGAGGGATTTTTCTTTCTTGCCAACGCTGAGATTTTTATTTAATTTTTTATTTTCATTGATCTCGCAGAGGTAATTTTGTAACCACACCCGCTTTCAAGACAACTTCCTAGGGGAATCACTTCGTTCGTCATGAAAACAAATCGTTTTAATACTTCTCATAATACTTATTCGATTTGATTTTGTTTCCTTCAGAATCCTTTAAATACTCCTAATCTTTATAACATATCGACAGTGTTTTACGATTGATAAATCTAGTTCTTGTATTTTGTATAAAAAAATCTAACAATTCAGAGTAACAAAATACATCCTTTTACAAAATATTTAGATTTTAAGAAACCCAAGTTTTTCCGAAATGCTCGGCGCGAAGTGTCAACGTGCTGAGCGATACATTTCACTTTCAGTTGCAACCAACGAGGAAAGTAGGTCGAGAAGGAGCTTATGCGGGACCCGCATTCCACGAACGCTGCAGAAAAAAAGCTGCACAAAATGGACTTGCGTGTTATTTCCAAGGTACACGGACAAATAATCTAGTCATGAATTACACGAAACTTCCGCCCTTCAAAAAATCTGAAGTTAATTAAATGGTTTTATCAAATTGAATCGCTGTTTAGAAAACACGTGTCGAGAAATGAGCCCACCAGGAAAGCAGAAATTACAGACCAGTGTCAGTAGTTCAGAGGGCACCACTCTTAATCTGAAACCGAACTACTTGGGTCATTAACTATTTAAACAAACCATTTTAGTCAAGGAAAAGCTTAATGCAAGCAATTAAAAATTCTGAAAGTTAGTTGACAACCTTGTAAAGATTTATTCAGTTCTTCTAATAATATTAAGATGAACACAAATAATATCTTTGTTAACATGGCAGTCCATTCGAAGAAAGCACTTTTGAAGAACAGCTTTCTCGAATCAATTTTTTTTCTTTCCTTTCGGAAAGTGTACACTTATATTAATTGAGACGAACAAATCGTGAAGCGATAATTGTACAAACCGTGCATTTTTTTACAAGTGCGTGGAACATTTTGCAAGTGGCTGCAAAACAGTCGCTGACGAGCACAGTCCGGCAATGGTGGTGTCCTCGGCATTAGAATCTCCTATTTATTTAAATATCTGACAACACCGACGACCTACAGCGCAATACCTCGCTGAAAATGTCGAATGTGCGTTGAGATCACTCTTTCCATCATTCCGAACAAACTGAACCACCGTAAGGCTTAGCCAAGTTGAATTCCAAGAGCTTGTGAAAGTGACTGGGCTTTTTCTTGGCGCACCATGAAAATCTATTTGGCCGGAATAGAAATAAACGGTGTAAATGGAAGCAATTTTGTTTACATCTTCGTCAAGGCCCGCGCCGCCAGTATCCGTCCCATCCCAACAGTGACCCGCTCAGCCCCATCGCTGACATTATCTCTAGATGCAATGAGGACTGCACTACACGCAAGGACCCGCTCCGTCCCATGACCTAGGATCACCATTACCACTACAATTTTCTTAAAGGGATTACACATTTCCTCGGCGAGGAAAAAAAATACCGTTGAGAGTTTTGAACAGATTAATTGTTTTATACTCCTGGTTATCTTCCAGAAACTAACTCATTTTCCGTCCGTTCAGAAGGTAATGTGGAACTATTCCAATATTCAGCTTCAATTTGTTTGGCCTCTACGTTACTACGTTGGTCACGTTTTCTTGGAAGAAATATTTGCCTTCCACCTACCCTGACTGCATCTTCATGTTCCTACATTCGCCCTCCTCAGCCTGTTGAGTCGGCGCGTCGTTGCCCAAGGTATCGCGCGTTGACTTATTAACGAAGCTATTAGCCGAACGGAGCTAACCCCTGTTCCCCCATCTCGCGATGGGGCGCTAACACGAACGAATTGCTTCGATTCGGCCAGGGACCTCCCGACTAAATTTAATTTGCGACGCAGATGACTAGCAGGGTAGGGCATGAACAATGGCTGCATCAAGAGAGACATACGATCGTTATGACGAGTAATTGTCCCGTAGGACTTAACTACAATGTACCAGAAGCGGTCTTCATGGGTCCCTTTCAATGCAATTCATTCCATTAATCCATCCAAACGTTTGCTTACGTACAGAAAAAAAATTAAATTTCATTGTGTACTCAAAAAGTGATGCCAAATATTTGTTAAGAAAAATTTTAGATGCAACTAATGCTATTGGAGAAAAATGTATACTGTACTTAATTGTGCATGATCTAAGTGTAGTAAAAGGTAAACTTTATAGCACGATTTGCCTGTTAGCAAAGTTGCATGTTTCAATGAAATTCGGTGAGCACAAAGGAGAATATTTACACTTCACTTCAAGAAATCAGCCTTTTCCTTGGAAACGCTTCAATTTTTGGAACTGCGCGTCTTCCCTTTTATTTATAAGACATTATGGAATCTTCAGTTTTAACGGCAAATCTACCTATTCCAAAAACTTGAAACGCACTTCCCGTTTGTTTATACTCTTAATTCGTCGGATTCAACGTTCGTAGCACCAACTATCACCATGCTGCTACTCACTCCAACTCTTTTGGAGCAGTTTGAGCACGTTCAGCGCACAGAGCGAGGAGAGAATGATAGAAGCTATTTTCACAGTATTAAGCCATCGAGAGCACATCAGCGAGCGGTTCCTCTCAAATTTCGCCACCGATAATAAGTAAATTTCGCTGACCCCGCAAGGGAAGCGACGTGGAGGGAGGGCTCCCACTGCAACGTTGAGAACGCGTTAGAGACGGGATCTCTCTTCAGCAGACAAGAAAAGTTAGTAAGGACATTGTTCCAAGAAATTCGATGAACTTCTAATGCAATACAAGCTTCAAGTCGTTCGTAAGATCTAATGACTCGCGCGGACAGTCGGTCTCGTGTTGAATTCAGCGAAGACCGATGAACATACCATACAATAAGATTCTTTTGCGGATATCTGAGTACAGACTCCGAACGATAGCGCCCACAGGGAGGAAAGTTCCTGCGAATAGTTTTTGCTTGTGGCAAGGAATAACGGCTATCACAGTTTGGCGTCGTTCTAGAGCACATTCTCGACGTAAGGGATTTTCGTGTGCTATGTTTTAGCCTTTCAGGCATACGAGAACATTATATGCGACAGATAATATTTGTCTTTACACTGCTTTTCCTGTCCTCACTGTTTTTGTCTCTGATTCCATACTTTTTGGGCCCTCTTCGCGTTTTGATCGAATTTTTAATTTTATTTGGTTGAGGGCACTAGAACGGCCGCCCCGTCGGCTCCACGCTTCATCCAGATTTGGTCAGCATTCTCAGATTGGTCTCTTCATTCGCGTGCTCAGAGATTTAGTTGTGTTATGCATTAATTTCCTTTTTGGAATGCACATTTTGAGCATTTATACCAATAATAATAACAATATTACTATTATTATTATTATTATTATTAATAAAAATATCTTTACAGCGAAGTAACTACCACTTCTAAAAATTTCGGTCTTGGAGCTGGTTGGATTTTGTCACGCTGCGCGCCAGTTGGATTTCGTCACGCTGCGCGACACAGACTAACTGATATTTCGAAAAATTTCAACATTCAAGAATAATGTGCATTCACAAAATTAAAATATTCAAAATTTTTACTAGTATTTAAGAAAGTGTGATAAGGGTTCTTCACTATATTGTTCCGATTAAAACAAGCCGCGTCAATGCCACGAGCTGAAAAGATAGGGGGACATTGTCATCCAATCGGAAGCTTCATTAGCATTATTTATGTCATAACGAAGCTCGCGATACGATGCCAGTGTTCCCTCTCCTGCCCACTAGTTGACTTTCAAGCGACTTTTCGTTTTAATCGGAGAATAGCCCGCTTGTTAACCGGCAAGCTATCTTCGTTACTTGTTCCTTGAAGGTGCGAACACTAGCAAGGAGCAACGTTGCTCCGAGACTTCCCTTAGGGCAAGTGACGCCAGCTGCAGCTACTCCCAGGGAAAAGAGCCGAGCGAGAAGATTCTCCGCGGCGATAAGGCTGAAAATACGACTGCGGCAAGGTGGAGTGGAAATTGGGCGGTGACGCGAATGTCGTGCTTAACCCCCCCCCCCCCCCGACTGAACGAAAACTCAAATAGCTGGTAATATGGGGTAGGAACACAAAGGGAGGATAGCAATCTCTTACATTGGTTTTGTGTGTCTCGATTTGAAGATTGAGAACAAAAATATTGATAGTACAAATGCACCAATGTCAAAGACTTAGAAAAAATGCTTTATTTTGAGTGGAAAATATATTTTGTTTCGAATGAAATCAATCCCCAGTTTTTATAAATCGCGAAATCCGAAGACCGGAGTGTCGTCGCCATCTTTGAAATGTGCGAGCGAACGCTTATTGAAGTTTTCATTTATTCGCCATTTGGCACACATTCCGAGTTTGGTACGTGTATCAAGTGTCGTTCGCTGGTTCCATTGGCAGATCACGTTCTCTCCATTTCGTCTATTCCTTCTCTCTGTGGACCAAACCCCCAATGACCAAAGACTACTTGGCGAGCGTCGCCGCAGCGAGCGAGCGCGCGCGCGCGTCGGAGCGGCCGCGCCACGAGCCTTCGTGGGCCTGGCCTGCGCGCGTGGGGGTGCGTGCGTGCAATCTTATCTCACGTGATACTGCGCCGCGAGGCCGCGCCGTGCCGCCAACTACCCGCCCACCGCCCACCGGCCGCCGCCCTGACCGCGCGGCGAACTGGGCCAACGCCGCAGCCCTGCGGCACGCCCGCAGTTCACTTCACTCTCCAACTTCTTCCCTGTCACACCCGGTCCACTCGCGTAGGATACTCTCCGTATGTTGCATAGGCATTGAAACAGGAGGTAGAAATACAGTTAATCATAGCCTAAGTTAAGGAGTAAATAATTTTATCATCGCGTGCTAGTTGTGGATAATAAAGAGGAAATCTTATTCATTTTTAATTTTTTTTATTTTCAATACTGCTATACTGCTAATTTACAATCTGTTCACTTTGAACAATTAGTAACACAAGACGAAAGAAACTATTTAGCCAATCTAAAGGGTAAATGTAGAATATGTTCACGCTTTAGTCTATACACATGTTCACTGTTGTCCAACATATTCACCGATTGCTGGTTCGGGTGGACAAAGTTGTCCTCTTTGAGCGTAATTTTTATATTCCGACCGACCATTCTTAAACTACTACTCTCTCCCTCCGTTTCCACGAATCTTTCACACACTGAAGACCTGGTTATTTTTCTGAAATGTACGCAGTGTTATATCTTTTTTCTTAATGATAACTATCCCTCGCTTCAACGCAACTTTAAAATAATTCACAGCGTAACAAAAATTTAAAACGGACTTTCGTATGTCCTAACAATGTTTTGGAACATTCTGGATCATTTCCATTGTTTTTTCTGCAGCCGAAGTTTATAATGAAGCAGCATATCAGCTAACGCCCACGAGTCCGCTATCAGAAGAACGTAGTGCTTGCCAACAGCGTGGCTTATTTCAACTACAAGTGAAATATGTTACGACATAGAAACACTAAAGGCCTCACAGAATTTCTTCGCCAGTGAAATTTCATTTACCCAACTGAAACAGATTCAACACAATTTTAATATCCAAAGTTTTATTCGATATGATTACATAACAGCTTTTCAAGCATCTCACACCCATCAAGGCAGAAACCCGCGTAGTAATTTGAGCCTTATGTACGTGTCATGCAGACCAGACCAAAATGCAGACGAGAACAGCATGCATTCTTATACAGGTAGTTAGATTTTTATTATTAAAGATGACTAAGCTTTTTGAAGTACTTATTATAAAGTTTAAAGTTAACGTTACACAACGAAACCCATTAAATAGCGGTTAACCCTCACTCAGGATGGTAATGCTTTTCTGGAAAAAAAAATCTGTAACTTTACCCAGGTGCATTTTTTCCTGGTATGGTTTGGGGTATTTCATACTAGTTACAGGTAATATTAAAATAAAAGCACGACTTCATTATCTTTTGCTATTTTGTTAATGGATTTCGCTGTGAAAAAGAACTCCATGTTTGATTAACAAAACTGGTTACAAAAATAAATCGATAAATGTAAAATACGCATAGTTAATAACTTCTAAACGAGACTGACATTCTTGTCAATATAATAAATGTTTCTCAGAAATTTACAACTAATCTCAAGACTAAACCGATCTTAAAAAGTCGAGTTTTTCCATCACCGTGACCAACAATTGCAAGACAAACCATTTTAACAGTTTTATTAATTTTAGAACCATGTTATTCCGCACAAAGAATTTAACAGAATTCTACACAACCTTCAATTATACTTCCTATTCCCCCCCCCGTTTCATTTGTTCAAGGGTACAAAGATCATTGATTATTTCGTGATTTCGGGCTCATCAACTGCTATATTAGTCCCGTAAGTCTAGTGCACGTTTTATCAAGATAGGTGTTCTTCCCATGCTGGATGGCGAAATCAGATGCTGACCAACACGTCGACTTAAGAGGGTTTCCCCCTCCAGGTATCTCCCATCGGGGAACTACCTCAGCCGGGACAAGCTCTAAACTCTCGACATGAGTGATAGTGCATTTAACGTAATTTTAAGTGTGTGTGTGTGTGTGTGTGTGTGTGTGTGTGTGTGTGTGTGTGTGTGTGTGTGTGTGTGTGTGTGTGTAAGGGGTTAGGACAAGGAAGGAAGAGGAAGGAAAAATCGTGCTTGTCCATGACCTGTTTGAAAGGTTACTGCTCCGGCATTCGCCTGGTATTGAAAGGCGAATCTACGGAAAACTACCGATCAGTGCAACCGGGCACTAGAATTCTTCTCCTGACAGCAGCTGAACTACGTAACTATCAAACTGGTATCTAAAATCCTGCCTATCTCAAAACTCTAACCCAGAACCTCCCGGTTAGAGGCACTGCAGTGACATACGTTGATGTCACCGATCACCTCGGCCGGTAAAAAAGATCATAAATATACCATTAAATCATATACATTAATCAAAGCTTATCGGAAGTATATAATGCAGTGCGCTAATCAAATGTCAAAGTATAGTATCAACTTTTTGAAAATAAAATTCAACTGAACGATAACTGTTCGATACACCAAAGCATTTAAGATATCTGTTCTTGCCAAGAAAAATACCATACTTAGAAATAGTGGTTGTGAATTGCAGAAGTGTTCTAGTAATTAGTAGGAAAAGTCGTCTGGCGGTCGCGTTTTGTTTCTGTGGCTGCCGGCGATCAATAGCGCTCGGCGGAGAGCGCGTAGTGCGTCGGCGTGCGTTATTGCGTATCTGTGGGAACATCTGAAGGTCATTCACTACTCCTGCCGCGTGCAGTCGAGATCCACATGTTCGATTTTGTTCAACAGGTCGTGAACGAAAGCTGTTACACGAGGACGTGCTGAATGTTATTACCTCTCGATTTTTATTAGAAAATGAGTAAAATAAAAAGAAGGGTCAAGCCTTTGCAACTGTACTGTTTTGACCACACTCCTCTCACGCTCTATGCATAAAGTTATGAAATTATTGACTAGTTTCTTAATACTATAACTGCCGAGTGTTTGGTCTTGACAACGAAACCAGAGTTATGGGAATACTTTTGTAAGCTTTATTACAATATGCTTTAACTCCTCGCGAGAATTTTGCCAGTCACCAGGGCAATATTCTTGTTTCTGAGTTGTGTGCTTCATTCTACAAATTAACTATAATAGCAAAATTTGATCAGAAGTACTTATTTCATCACGCATCATTAGTGACAGTTCCCAAACTTGTCAAAATAAGCATCAAAAGTAAGCAAAACCGCTGCAAATAGCCATATTTTTCTGAATTTAAACCATTTTCGAAACAATAAGACATAACATGTTTTCTACGACACCGTGTTCAATATAGATCAATTCGTATTTACAGTCATAAATGAAGTATTTTGTTACTAGATGGCAATCAACTCACACTATTTAAAGTTCCTTCCGTCCGCGCACTTCAGTGAAAGAAATGTCCAGACCAGAATCGTATAGCGCTGTATAGGGTTCCCAAAGGTTTTCAACTCTGCAACTCGGCCACATTTTCCCTTCGCTTTAAGACCCGGAAGAGCCCGTGTGTACTCCGGGCGCCGCGCCGTTGCGTCCGCCTAAATGCCATGCGCCCACGCGGCACGGTGTGGGTCTGTGGGCGGGGCGGAGGGGGCGTTTGAGGGGGAGAACCTGTGCGCTCCACCCGCCGCGTTTGCACAAAGTAGCAGCGCAAATAGGGCCCAGCTGCGCATGCGCCGGGTGCACCGCCTGGGGAGGGGGGGGGGGGGGCAGCATTCACACCATCCAACCCCGACACAACGAGACTCAAGCTACGCACCCACGGCCAAGTCGCGCCGCAAGAGCACTCTGGCGCCGCTTTTAAGACGCGAGACGAGCGTGTCAAGGGCGTCTTGCCCGTGGGTGCGTAGCTTTAAACACAGTCTTCTCTTTAAGATGGACACACTTGGGCAAGCAACGTAGGCTCATTTAAGCAGGGATGTCCTTTAAGGGATCTATTCTCAAATAAGTCGCGAATGGATTGTGCAAGTTGTAAATATGGCGCCACCGCACCGTTCCTCTGCGAGCAAACAATGAAGCACAAATGTAGCATGGGCGTCATTATAATCAACGACTCATCAAGAGAGGTTGTCCTGGGTTCCTATGTTTAGAGGTGGAATATTGATACTAGAAAGGATAATTATCGGGTGGGTAGAGCGCGATTGTAATGTGGTTGAGGAAGAAAACCAAATATAAGGCTAGAGAAAACATGAAACGAAGATGTAATTACGAGAATTAGAAAGGGAAGATCATTCACCCAAAGCACAAGCCTAGGGGAAAACGCTGCTTTGAGCATTTATTAAGAAAAAAAATTGTCTCCAATAGTTAACTAAATGCTGAAACAAGGAAAAGAGGTAGAGAAAGAAATTTGATTGCAATGAATAAGAGATCAGTGAATAGCAATTGATGACTAATTTACAAAGAGATAAAAGAACAAATGGTACAAATGCAGTTTCTGTCTGTCGCAGAACGCTGAATTCGAGGAATATGAAAGTGGCAAGATTGTGATTAAATTGTACAAAATTATCGAGAATAATCTCTCTGTCAACTATTTATTCATTGTCTTCCGCGGAGAAGTGAAGAAGTTCCACTGCAACGTAACCACGAAACCAACTGATTACAATCTCTGATATAGACCTGGGACGCTCTGACATATCAGTGGACCATTCTGCGAGATGGAAGAACTGGACCAAGGATGAAGTAAAGCGGTAGTGTAATGTGTCTGGGAGAAACATTTTTGAAACAATTTATGAGGTTCCGTGATAAATGCAGAAGCTTTTTTTTAAGTGCAGTAAAAGATATGTAAGCAGACAAGTGTGTTTCAGTAATCTCTTCCTTGCGTGAGAAATCTACGCCAGCGCATTCACCGTGACCTTCGCTCAAAACATCCACGTTGCGCAATCGGTTCGCATCTTACTTCCCCGGTGGATACGCCAGTATTCTATTCGGTGTCAGCAAACTTTTCCGATATTCGGGATTCTGAACAAGTTCCAAAATTCCAGGAATGTTGAAATCAAAAAAAGGAACTCTTCTGTAACAAAAGAGTGACTGAGTTGAGCATAATTCCTGCGAATTATTTTATTTATAATTCATCGGTCACGCACAGTGGGAATTCGATAGATCGGAGTAAAATCGTGCTATCTCATACAGGATGCGATGACACTTTACCTGATCAGCAAGAAAAGTGCTCTTGTGGAGAAGTTTGGAGCGTGAAATTTCTTTCGTCAATGAACATTGTACGAAACTTATCATATTCACTATAATTTGCTCAGTGAATAGAATGTAATTCCATGTACATCTGTACCCACATTTCAAGCTCAAGGGCCGTTTCCCGAAGGTTGATTTGTCTCGAACGACAAACTGATCACTGTTGCTGTATGAGCCACTGAATTAAATTTATTAACCTTGCTCTTACACTTTAAATTAATATTAAATATACTATTGCTTTCATTGTAATTTCAATTAAAAAATAAGTTCCCCCGGCAAGTAGTTTAATCAAAAATGTTATCAAAGAATTGTTAAAAATGATTACATTACTTGGCTTGATTTGATTTTTCGATTGCAAGCTCACACCTTTGATCGAAGTAATAGAACCAGTCTTCCAAATTCTCCCTTTCTTTAATCTTAGAATAACATTGCTTAGTGTTACCCAAATGTAATCAATTACCTTTGAGGTAGAATATTAATGTTTCTTCAATAACTTAAATAAAATGTACATATTAAAAATTTCGAGAAACTTTAAATCTATAGCATTTCAACATGCTCAACCAAACAAATTTCTCGCTTCCAAGCATCCAGAATCAAAATAGTTATAATAGAATTGAAAGAATCAAAAGCACGTTCATGCAACTGTGTGTTACAATTATGAGAATGCTGGCCTGTATTGTGTCAACACAAATACCAGGAACTACTCAAAATATAAAACGGAATCCGTGTGGATTGTACAGAATTCATTCTCTTACATTTGACGATCTAATACACGTGTTACTTGCATGTGCTTTCCTTTTCCACACATGCGAAAATTCACTGTATTTTTCCCACTGTACAGCACTTAGACACATGGCAGTTAATGGTGGATAACAATATTTTTTCCTTTATATTGTTTGCAAGTGTTGAAGAATTGAGTCGCAGTGTATAAGTTACAGTTTTGCACTGTACAGGTGTGCAGTGTACAGTTACAACTGGTAAACTTTGCGCGAAGAAATTCCGTGCTGCAAGAACTATGTCACGCGTAGTAAGTTTGCAGTGCAGACTTAATGCAATAACGATGTCGAATTCTCCAACTGCAGTCCTACGTATTGTATTAATCTAACAAATTATAGAGAAAAGCAGATTACGTAGGCGTGGTAGCATGAAATCCACCCAAAGCTCACGTTTCCGAGCTACACCCGAAGCTCACGTTTCCAATAGTGCATTGTAAATAAAGTGTGCGAGGAAATTGTGCCTGGTATTTCGACTACACTTTCAATAAAAACTTTAAGGCTCTTTTTGGTACTTAACTACATCTTGCAGTGGCGTTTTCAAATGAACATCTTTTGACTTTACGCGCACGCGTGTATGTGTACTCTTTTTTCTTCGCGATATTTTTGGCATTTTAAAATTCAGATCACATTGCTGATTAGGGTTTTAGGATTTGGAGAAATTTATTCTGAAATATCTAAATACATTTGAAGAGGCTGAGGTATAACTAGTAATTAAAATGAATTTATTAACATATAATAAGGATCTCCTATCCCGAATTTTTTTCTCATTTATGCGTTTTTAGAGCAATAAAACAGGACGAAGACGATGAAGTTAAATTATTATTTACGATAACGCTAAAGAAATTCATTTATAGATAAGATACTAGATTTATCCACAGAGCAGCTGTACAATTCTGTGGATGTTTCACTGAAGTATAGTAAACGATGACATTTCATAAATTAAATAGTGGTATATTTTTCAATTCATAAAAATAAAAGACTTCAAAGCCTGAGCCATAATCTATTGATTCATTTGATTTATTTATGAATGGTTAGAACAAATCACAGAACTCAAGAAACCGTGCAAAAACTTCACTTTTCCCCATAGAACAACGCACAGTTTTAAAGACTTGTTTTTGACATGAAATAAATAAAAACCTTTACCTAAAATTAATAGATTATTTTTTTCAACGGACAGATTTCGACTTCTGCATCTGATCTTTACATTTTCATCCGGGTCAGAAGCTACCGGAATGATACTCGCCGAAGCACAATTTGGTCGCGTTTTACAATGACCCTGTCGGGTCTCATATGCATGAACATTTTTATAAAAGTAGTTCGTACATTTGGATACCTACTTCCTTGCGGCATCCCGTTTCGTGCCCTACGTGAAAGAATCTACTTACTCTGCAAGAACACTGAGAACGATTATTTAAATAACTATATTTCCCACTAAATTCTAGAAGACTTGCACAGATCCTGAAGTAAAGCGAGTGGCCTCACGGTATTTTCTCGAAGGATCAGGGAAACTAGACGAAAAACCAGATTAGATTCTGGTACATCGACCAAGAACCTGAGATACAATACTTGTTACAACAAGACTTGTTACAATCCTATTTGGTTTTTGTAATTTTACATTACAAATGGAAACTAATGCATTAAATAGCAATGTCAAATCTACATTATTTCCATTTTTATGATCAGTATAGTCTAGCCGTATAAAACAATTATGCAGTTGAAAATCTTGTACTTGGGACTAACATCTGTAGTAATTTTAAATAACACAAAGTCCAAACACTGCACAATCCATCAATTTAGCTGTAGTAAGCTATGAAATCGACATTTTAACAGAGTTGTTTGGAGAAAAAATATAAATGTAATGTAATGAACTATATTTTTTCAATTATTTTTAGATATTTAACTGCATACCATTTCACAAAATGAACTAAATAAAAAGCATAGAAAAGTCGAACGCAAAAATCAATTTTAAATAATAGCAGTGACGGCAAAACATTCCAAGAAAGTGATAGAAATAATTGAACCGGAGAATTGAACTAATTTTATGCTTCAGTCCTAGGAATACAGCGAGAGAGCATTACAAGTACTATGCATTTTAATGCAAACTCCCAGACAGTCAAGAGTATTAATTTCCAATTTGTATTGGGAGAATCTTGTTTAGAAGTTTTATTGTCAATGTCCTTTCAAACTTTTGAGCAACTTGCAATAGCTGTGAGCGTTGCCGGGCTAGGTATGAGCAGACCGGGCGATGGCACGGGGCCCCACAAATCAAGGGAACCGACGATGGACTAATGGAAAAAAATATAATTCCATATCGTAACTGTACAAGTCTCTGTACAGTATTCTGATAGAGTAATCAGATTTCAAAAAAATTCAATTACTTTTTACCTTAAATGTGATTTTAGTCCTTACGTATAAGGTAGGAGTCTATGAAATGAATCAAACGACAAACATTAAAATAGGTTCTACTGAAATTCATAATTATTTCATGTATTTAACAAGTAATTTTATTAAACACTAACTAAACAACATTTTTTAGCGTTTTAAGATCACCGTGTAAATTGTATTAACTTATCACTAAATACATTCACATCTAATTTCCACACATTTTTCGGGGGGAAGGGGCTCCGGCACTGACCGAGTTTGCAAATTTATAAAATGTGAGCAGAAAGATATTCTACGTATTCCGAAGAGTTACATAATTTTTATCTTAAAATTTAAATGTTCAAGCGGATCCTTTCATTCTTCCTTTTGAAAGGGTTGGCATCAAGGAAAAATCTTCGGCCGCATCAGAGCAGATTGCGAGAAAAGCTGCGCCAGGAACCGGACTGCTACAGCAGCGCCCGACAGAAGAAAAAGTTTAAAGTAGACGACGACACGAACCCGCAAGGTCAGGTTTGCATTGGAGATCCAGTGGGGCTAATCGGGATGTTGCAAATGACTAATTCTTCTCTTGAAGAGTGAGCATTCGGTGCCGAATTGTTGTATCCTTTGCAATAGTTTTTTCACAGGATTTCGGTATTTAAAGAAGGAAGGAAATTCACAACTTTTGTGAAATTAGTAGTTTTTCACTTTGCAACACCTTTTAATCTGTCATTCAAAAATACAAGAACTCGTAATAACTATGAAAGAATGAAAGTTAGATTTTCTGTTCTGAACTCCAGCAGTGACCAAAGAACCAACAGCAGCGACTAAAGAAAATTATATCGAAACAAAAAAAAAGTATGTTATTCTCAGTTTTATTCTTTAAATCCTCTAATCTTAGTTCCAAATTTGTTATGCACTGTGCCACTGTTTTTCATAGAAATTCGAAAAGCAGAAAGCCAATTACGTTGTCAATTTAGCAATAATAAAGCACATATTTTGCTATCCTAGCAGTTCCTTTTAGAAAAAATTAGTCTTAAGCTTTAAACGAACGTCCTACGTAAACGTCTTGCGAATGATAAGTGGCCAAATCGTCGGTACACATGCAACCCGACATTCGAACAAATCCTACAGTAAGATTTTATTGATTGAACAGCGCTTATATTGTGGCTTTTAAACTTTGGTTTTAAAACAGACAGTCTTGTGAAGAATCTTTTAAATTTTTACTTTTAAAAATGTACATTTTCTGAGCAAGTTCCACTGTACCGTGTACCAAGGGCGCTTTCGCTTCGCCCACTGTGCGCACGTGGTGAGGAGTGGTGAGGTGAGGAGAGGCGAGGCGAGGCGCCGCGCAGCTGCCTGGACCGGTCGCGGATCACGAGACCCGAGACCGACTGGAAACTCTGCTCCCAAGGCCCCACCGCCCTCGCTCAAAACGGAGCTTGCCGCTGACGTGAAACGAATGGCTTTAGAGGAATATCAAAATAACATTCAATGGAATCAAGATAAAACTATTCTTTTCGGCTAATACATGTTCATTTAGCTTTTGGTATCGAGTATAAGAAAACAATAAAATTGAGAACAATGTTCAATTCAAATCGCACAACCTAGCTTAACTTCTAGCTTAATTTTCTAAACTAGCTTAATCTGAAACTTGTTTTCGACTCCTCTCACTTTGCGTCTTCCCCAGCTGTCAGTTATTTTAATTCTGAAACTTATTATCAACAAAAATAAATAATACGCAATATAACATTTGGGTATTGTTAATTAAAGTTTCGGAATTAAAATAACGCCCACCTGTAATGGATGCCAAAGTAGCAATACCACTTTGGGAGTCGAAATATCGCAATTCGTTTCAATGGGTTTCAGATATAAGGTAAATCGTGTTTTAGTTTAATATTGTTCTTTATTTTAAGGTTTTATTTTATAGATAACTAAAAGCTTAAAATGCTTGTCTGTGATCTCGTAAAAAATAGCGTTATTCTTGAATTATTATCAATGCACAAAATTTAAAACTCGTTAACTTTACCATCAAGGAAATGCCAAGCATTTAAATGATGCTACAAATCATGCCTCTTTCTATCAATTTAAAAATCTACAACCTTCATCGTTGAGATTTCATTATATCAATTGTCTTGTTCTGCAAATCTAGTCAACTTTTGGCGACAAAACATTGAGGTTCTAATAAATCAGTGAAGAGCATATAGGTAGTGTTCAGTACATGCATTAATATGAAGTCTGTTGAAAGGGCATCTTCAACAATTTTATTCTATTCTATTACTTTTTTACAATCCTACCCTTTACACTTACACAGAGAAAATCCATTTAACAATGAATTAAGTATTATAAAAGCGATCAATTCACTCCATTTTTGGCTGCAGGCGCGCACACAGTGATTCTGCGGTGAACGCAAGTTTTGAAGCTAGGTGGCATCGCTCGTCGCATTTCATGTCGCGGAGCACGTAACCCTTTATCGCAAAAAGACCATTTCTGCGAGTTTAACGACTGCCCCCTCCACGGAGGCGGCCACGGTGGCCGCCGCCCGAAGGCCGTTGCGCCGGGTGGACGAGGCGGCACGTCTTCCTCCTGCTGCTCGCCGGGAGGTAGCCAGCGGCGTATGTGTGGGATGCAAGGGATAAGTTTGGGACCGCTTACCAAGGGTGCTGTGGAGCCTGAAGGCCGTCACACTTATTGTTGGAGGACGGTAAAAGTTGACCTTGCACAAAATATTTTTCTTTGGACTTTCTCAGAAACGGTAAAATAAATTTAAAAAAGATCGTATTTTACAAAAAATGGCTCTCTTTTGGGGATCCTGAGTCAAATTACGATATACGTAAAACAAACTCTTAACAGAAATTAAAAAGTCTTAAAACAGATTTACTTTTCATAAATATAAACCTTCGGAACTAGTATTTTCAACAACCTTCGTAACCATTTGCACGCGCTTTAAGAATTCATTGTAGTTCTGTAATATATAATATTAATAATGTAATAATAATCTGTAATATAATAAATATTCTGTACGCACGGTATAAAAAAAAAATTACGACTGCACCCTTACTCCTTGCCTTGTCTCACTGAAAATCAGGAAACTACTCATGAGATCAAACTTATCAGGCATTTTGTAGAAAACCATGCTGGTTTAAAAGCAAAAATGAATACTCTTCAATTTTGAGTAACGTTGTAAACTTCGAAAATACGTTAACCAATTTTTTAAATATACTAATGTAATCGGAATATTGTAAGATGTGAATTTCTTTAAGTAACTTTGATATTCAGTCAAGTAGTAGCCTTCCAACAACAGCACAATTTAAATGACGTCAGCAGTTCGGGCGTCTTCGTGTCTGACAATATTCTGGTGACGTTTCAGTCATGTCTTCAGACCTAAAATGGTGTGTTAAAAAGCATCCATTTCAGTTGTCAGAAAGTCACATTTATTTTGTAATGGCCTGGACATTGGTGATAGCCTGGAATACGATTTTTCTCGTACAAGGAGTATTTCAATATAACAAGTTTTGGCGAATTTAAAATTTCAACCCATTGGTCGTTCGTTGCAATGGCCTTCTGCTTTAGTCCGTTGCAAATTCAGAATAACTTTCAACTTTAGAGCTGCAAATTACAATTATTTCAAGAAAAAGAATGTCAAAGTTCAAATTCTACACATTAAAAAAGGTCTTTATCTGAAATAATCTTAAACGATTGTCAATCGCGACAGAAAGCTATTAAAGTTCTAGACCAGATGTGAGGGATACCTTGTTTTTAGTTCTAATGTCTCCTTTCCTATTCCTCAATGACAGTTACGTAATATCAGCAAACAATTACACAAGTACGTGCCGCACGAAACCAAATACAGCTTTGTCACCGGTGATACAAAAATTACCAAGGATTCTAAAACTGTAGACAAACTTTCACCTAACAGTCCGCGCAGAACCAGATGTGTACTGTCCCGTATACAAAACTGCTGCATACGAACAACGTACTGCAATTCATTGATTGAAACATGCGGTGCAACACATCAGAACATTAACAAAGACCTCATACGTTTTGAAGTGATCTTTTCACAGGAGTTAATATTTTCTGATTTAATAATACAGTTCCTCCTGTACGTAATGAGCATCATGTTCTTTGATTCGACCTCTCTTCATAAAACCTAAAATAAGCGAACTCTCTTCGAACTACATTGAAATCAATTGTGGACTAAATACATTTTGGAAGGTTTCTCTACATTTAATAATGCAGTATTAAGGGGTTGCATTAGAAACTAGGAATTATCTTTGAAACCCACATCAAAAATCGTGATTTAAGTAGTACTTTAATGTCACAACGAGAACAATTTACAATCTAATTTCTTTTGCCTCCAAGCTCGCCTTCACCCTGAGGTGAGTTGAAGGTCCCAGTCCCTCCCTTCGTTTTCGTGGTTGCCAGCATTCGAAACGCGGGGCGCAAACCCAGTTCCGAGTGCGGTCCTCCACATGGCAGTATGCGACACCCCCTCCTCCAGACAAAAGTGTCCCACGTCTGATCAAAGATTATCACGAGATGGAGGATCAAGCTGAAAATTATCATGGGACGGAGCTGAAAGGTAAAAATGGACGTTCGCCCGCACTTTGAGACTCTGGTAAACACCAGACGAACAAGCACAGACGTGTGTAACTGGCGTTTGTCGAGAGGGAGGGGATTTTCCCATCCGCCTGCATCCTAAGCAGCGCCGACGACGCTGCACTTCGCAGCGCTTTATTAACTCTGGTGTCGGAGGTGTCTCGATCTGAGCACTCTCGGCTTCCGGGCCTCCAATTAAGCGGCGTTTACTCTTAGACGGGGGAAGCATTTTACACCTCGCAACGACTTCCCCCGAGGCCCCGGCCCGCCCCGCCCCGCCCTCCCCAGGCGCCGCTTTACAGCACCGCAGTGATGTTTATGACGACCTCGGGTTACGGCAGGGCCCGGCGGCTCCGCACACTGCAGCCTCCCTCAAGGGGATGTGTTGAAAAATGCACTTTTATGATAATTGCTTTCTGTTCAATTAATCAGTTTGTACCTATGAAATTAAAGTTTACTACTATCATTAACAGTTTATTAAAAAGTGTCCCTACTTTGATGGAAAGTATTTTTTTGAAAAAAATCAGTTTTAAGTCTTTAAAATTTAAAGGTACTATCTGGCGTCAGAAAAACATTAGACATTTGGGGAAATGTCTCAGAATAATCTTTATGATGCACTGAATTACATATTGAACTAAATTAAGTTACGGAAATTTCCTTTACGTATCAATGCGTCCATCTCCTCTGAACAGTTATCCGTAAGGACATTAAAATTTACGAGATTCCAAGGAACGATACCTCAAACTGTACTTTATCTCTACAATATCTACATATTGAAATTCGTTTAAAAACAGATTAAGTACTGAACGCAGCGTCCTCACACAATGCGACAGCTAAATGGTCAGCACATTAAGTTAAAGACTCTACGAAGAGCGCCACCGCAAGAATTAAACGCAAGTAAGAGTATAGCAATGTCACAGTGCACACCTGATCATCTACAAAGTGGCCCGCGCCATCGTTCCCTCCCATCTCGTCTCGTCTCGTTCGCTTCCGGAGAGGCCCGCTCCCACGACGGACCGAAGCCGTAGCGACGGCCAGCCTTGGGGGAAGGCGAAGCAGGGGAAGGGCGCAGGGCGGAGGGCAAAGGGCCCTTCGGCACGCACGCCCCCGCCTCCCCAGGGAGGGCTCCGATCGGGGGAGCAGCCACCTGATCGACGCGGGAGAAGACCCGAGGGGCGCTCCGCCTTCCCTGCATTCTCTGAGAGGCGCTTTTCTCTTCCTCGAACTGCACGCTCCTACCACGCATTCGGCGGTACTATCATGCTATCACAGCCACCTCCTGAGAAATACAAGTTTTGTCGAAGTTCAAGTATTTCTTAGTAATTTCTGCTTATTTTTATCGCTAAGATTTTAAAAACAAGTTTGTACACGTTTCATATAAACACAAAACCCTTTTACAAAATATTTTTTGTAATTAAAACGTATTATGTAGTTTTAAAACTATTAGCGACTTTGGGCGTTTTTGTAAAACTTGATAAAGAGCTAACAACCATTTAAAAATAAGGAACTATCTCTGCAAAAGTTAATTACAACAAAGTTTGAAACTGTCACTTTTTGGATCTGGTAATGCTGCCAGCTCGATGGATTTGTCATTAGCGGCGAAATCATGGCTATGCAAATCAAGCGCTGTCTAGGGTCGGAACTTGGGAGGGCGACCGCGAGCTAGGACAGAATTACCCTTCTGCTGATGCGCTGCGAAAGGATTTCAGGAGTGTACTCCAAAATACACAGACATCGCGGCGAAGTACTCTATTTGATAAGACGGATATTTTCAGTTGAGTTTCTGGCGGGGGAGGGGGCAAAACCCGTTGCTCTTACATTACCACGAAACCATTCTTTCTAAGTCCCCAAGATTTTGTGCGCATTGATTATCTGGCGATTTACCCCCTTTAAAATGTACAAGCCGGATTAGGAACAATTCCGAACTGGACAATATACTAACACATAAAAACATTAAATTTTATTAAAGCCGTGAGATTAAGTTGGCTTTGTCATCTTCATAGGATGTCACATGACAATAGTAAACAAGACCTTTAGCTGGAATCCAGTACCACGAGAAAAGAACGGCCTAAAAATAGATTGAAAGATGATGTTGTCAAAGACGTCAGGAAAATGAAGATCGAAAATTAGATCGAACACACTAAGAATAGGGTAAAATGGAAAAGTATAGTGAGCAGGCCAATACGTTCACCTGGAGGTCTTAGTCTTAGAATAAGAAAATGGACGAGCAATGTACGTCCTTCAGGCGCAAAAGATTGCAACTGAGAGCAAGTTGGGGAACCGAAAGAAAAGTTCGGACCACATAAAACGGGGGCTTCTGGCCTACTTTTCATGCAGTAGAGTCCCTCTGCGAGCATTGCACCTAACGCTTTCCGTACGCTTTCATTTACTCAGAAAGCGCTATCTTATTTTTCCCTTTTTTTACCTCCTCTCAGGGAAATGAATTTGCGTTCGGGACGTACTATAATTAAGAGTATTGTGCGCACGAAGAAACAAATAGGAAGTTAACCAACTAATACGACATCCAAACCTTCACGAGTGATCACATGGATTCAAATTAATTAGGCAGTTGCGATTGCATGAAGTGGATTCTTGTTGCCCCCTTTTGAATTTCTATCAAAACTATTTTATTTAAGTCAGCTCCGATTGTATTGTTATCCATTTTATAAATTTCTGGGAGTCTTGGGGCTCTGGCAGCCCAAAACTGAATATAAAAATTAGCAACTTTGGTCGATTGCTTAATTGGTTAAGAAGTTTATTTTCGAAAACGACAGTATTCGCAATACTCTTCAGAGATTCAGTGTGATATGTTACACCTCTTAATACTAGGAATCTTGATGCGCCTGTTATTTTGCCATTTTTAGACTTTTCTTAAATCTCTACGAACTCTCTATGACCTTCATTTATCCCACCCCCTTTGAGGCGGCACATACCAGCAGAGGCAATCTGTAGTGATGAACTATGCTAATTCATTCTGTATGAACTAATATGAAATATTTATTCTCTAACAGTTTTCCTAAGAATTCTACAGTTTTCAACAGTCATAAATCATCCTTATCACATTAAAATCATGGAAACTACAAATCAAAACCTTGAGTTCGTGGCTACGTACGATTATATAAAATATAATCAAATTGTGAAATCTTGTTCCAACAAGCGAATTTCTAGAAACTTCAGCCGTATTTCATAAACTGTGGTATATTGCAAGGGAATTTTGTTGAACGCGTTGTTCTTTGCTCTTTATGGTTGCGCGATTTCCAGCAATACAATTTATGAACTCTGTGCACATTATTCGTTGAGAAGAAATCTCAAGTTAGTCAATCCTAGTATTCAAATATACTGGCTAATTATAATGAAATTTTGGGATATTTAAAGAAGTTTTCCTCTGGATATTAGTCTTATGAACAGTAATTCTTTAGCTTAAAACCGTATCATTCCACTATTTCACTATTGCTCTAAGCATTATTTTAGACACGTCGATGGACTCGAACCTAGGACCTCCCGGTCAGCACTGCAGTGACATCAGTTGATTCACTGAGCCACCGCTCCCGGTTTATTTTGAATGAAGAAACCAAACATTCGACTTAAGTGAAACTGAAGATGTAAGTATTGTTGTCCAGGATGCTCTCCTGACTGAAGAAATTCGTATTAATCACGATAAAGAATTGTTTATGCTGTTAAGCGTAGGCATTGGTACTTCGGATTCGCCAGCACGGAACGAAACCTTGAACAAGACAAACTGTAGTAAACACTCGGTACGGTAAAGCCCTCTTCAGCGATTAATCCACATCCTGGCACACTTCCTTGCCCCGAGGAAGGTCAGGGGTTCGTTTTATTCAGGCGTCTACCACAAACCCCAACGTTTGGTTACGCTCACGATATAAAGTTTTAACGTGGTAGTTCCCTTCCTTCCTCGTCATTGTCTCGGTTCTAGGCGCTTTATTTTTCGCAGTTTAGTGCTTCCTAAAATAAAAAGAACTGTGCAGTAGTAGCAGTTATGACCCGGATGAAAGTTTCATCTAGAATGGCTTTTTGCGACTTTGTATTCAGCGATGTGTGAAAGCTTTCACGCTCCAATTTCCCGTATGAATAATGCAAAATTCGCCTTTAAGAAATCGAGATTTGTTGAGCATGAACAGGAATAAGGAATTACGCTTAAATTTATATTATCCACAAATCAAATTAAATTTGTACATTTTTCCAAAATATGGCAAATAGATCTCGCTGAAATGATAGTGGTACGAAACTTTAATAATTCTTGCGACACTCCATTAAACGGAATTGGAACCTTCTCACCAGTGTATTCGGAGAACAATTTTTATTTAAAGAGTCACATCAATAGTTAATTTTCCTTGCTACTTCAACGGAATCTCAGAATGTAGAAAACGGTTTTAAATCACGATTCAAGTTAAGTTTCTTTGCGCATAAAAATGGCGTTTGACATAAGAATCAACACGTTATGACAAAACGATTTATCAGTTTTTTAGCCTTTTATTTTTCCATAAATAAAATAAAAAGATTTAATTTTGCCGCGAATTCTCACCTTATCATAAGTCTTATGGCCCTATATTTTGGGCAACATTATATAAAAATAACGCTCACACCAGAAATTAGTCGTCTTGTAGGCCCTTCGAAACTTTAAATAATTTTTTTTCTCCACAAACCGCAAGTAGAATTTTTCGATCACCTTTCAAAATTGCAGCCTTCATTTATTACAATTAAATCAAGTTTGTATCTTTATTCATCATAGTTATTCATCATCATACAGTATTCATTGAAAACCACCAGAACTCTTGGAACATTTCCTCGAAAAGCACGAACATTTATTTACGACCGCGAAGTCTGCGAGAGCCAAACTGCACGAACTCCCGGATGACCCCACCGATTGCCCCTCACGACCTTGCCTCGCAATCACGAGGGGTGCATGGCGGCACGGGCACGCCACGCACCGCCAACCCCCAACGCACGCACCTGCGTCGGGCGCATCGATTAGCGGCCGAGGGCTCCTCGAATTAATCCGAGGAAGGGCCGCGGGGCGCGCGCCGGTCGCTCCACAACTGACGAAGGGATGCAGCGCCGCTGCCATGGCAACAGCACACATACGTATTCGTGCGCAATTTGGATATAGGAAATTCAAGTTGCATCACATTTTCACAAGCATAACCCCCGTATTATTATTATTATTATTATTATTATTATTATTATTATTATTATTATTATTATTATTATTAAGTCCTACATCCGGTCAGACAACCTAACCACTTTCCACACCATTTGCAGTCTCGAGAAAAGATTCGGCGTACACAAGTGTATCCTGATTTTCCAATACGTACTCTTAAAACAATGCCCGCAAATACATTTACACACACTTCCCATACATCCTCCTAATCTACAGAAAATTACTTAATGCACATGCATACAAATCTCTTCATATTTGTTTAAAGAACACATCAACAAACCAGAAATATAAAATCGGAAGTAAATATTTCTCTCAATAGAATACAAGGAAACAAAAGCTCAAGTCTGTCGAAATTGTACCAATATAGTGATACCGGTGATAGCTCTTTTTTCTGATAAACGAGGGAGGAACATGCCTTGTACACAAGGATGAACTTTAAACCAAGGTTTGTGAGAAGTCTGAAGTGGCTTATGTAAAGATACCATATTGATCGAGGGAGAGTCAAGTATCCAAGTAAGTCAAGTATCAAGTATCAAGTAAGCAAGCAAACCGAAATAACGTAGAAACATTAACACACTATTAAATATGAACAAATATTCTAGGTATTATCCCTAATAAAATGTTACAATCGTTATCCAAAGTTGAAAATGTAAATGACCGTTCAAAAGATACTTTCTACTGCGCATCAGAATACCCATGATTTAAAACAACGGTTATTATTTCAATTTACAGCATGCATCCACTCTTCACTTTTATAATTACGAGGTCATCAGTATCAACACTATTTTGAAAGTCTTGATGGATTCGATCTTCGCAGCAATTATGTTTACAAACTTCAGTAGAAAGCTAAGTTTTAATGATCACAGCTCTGTTATCAGCCGGGCACAACAAGGTCACTGCTTTAAGAGCAAAGTCTCTGCAGGGGCCAGCAGTTTACAATGCAGTGTTGATTTTCTGGACATATGCACTATCAATTTATCAAGCTCTCAAAAGCGGAAGTTCGACGATTTACTCCTCATCAGCGTGTAATTACTCTAGAAACGATTCCATACATTGCGTTAACCTTCATTAATGAAAATAAAGTTGACAGGCACGATTGATACGCATTCATTTGTAAAACAAATCTTTATTCGAATTATTCGATGCATTTATGTCGCAAGATTCAATTTTTGTACCGTTTAATGCAATTTTAAGTATTTTTCTTCATATTTAAATTTTTATCAAGAAGATTTTTAAGAGTTTCCAAATCCACATCATCTTGTTCGGCGATTTTTTCATATTTAATTTGTTTTCGTCAAATAACAGTAAAAAAAACTACGTGGCGTATTGGGGAAAAGTATAATCTGCCCACGATTTCTTGCGCTTTGGAATCTCCCCACCAAAAACAATTGAATGATTAATGAAGTGCGAACAAGAGGTTGATATTTTCAGTCCGAGTTATAGAAGACTCCTTTGCATCGGTAAAGTAACTTGCGTTTGCTAACAAACTAGTAACCAATATCCCAATCTACTATCACCGGTAGCAAAAGGGGAGCTCAAGAAAACGTGGCATTGTGATGCAACATTTATGTCCAAAATCAAAACAAGGGGCCATCTTAACATTTGTTTAAAGGACCCGGGAAACTGGACGAAATCCTGATCAAGACGGGGATATTGACACAAAATGAGGTACAACAAATCGAATTTATCACGACTTTATGAAACTGCACTAACACTGACTATGATACTGATACATCTGCCCAACTCTTGCGCATCGTCTCAAGTCGAAACTAAGTATAAACACGGAAACTTTGACGTTAAGACTTCCATGACTTCATTGCGGCGGAGGCAATTCAACAGCCAGCGCAAGTCGTATGTGCGAAGTGACGTACGACACTGTCACCTTTGCACACACTAATGCTTCATTTCCCCAATTGTAAACAATATTTTAAAGAGTGAAAGATTAGAATGCAAATGTTGGTGAATGCAATTTTATACATTCAACATTATTTTCGTACATTCATCCTTTGAACTTAAATACCAGTACTAGTTGAGAAATAGTACGAAAACTTATTTCGAAGCGAATTTCACCCTTTTGTATTTTTTTCTGCGACCGCTTTGTATCGCTAAGTCTCGTAACTGTGATATTTAATTAAAATTCCGGTAGCAGTGAATAGATCAACATTGTTTGACGTTTTGTTTACAATATTCCTTAGTTTACTACGAGAAAAAATCGTTGTGCCATACACCTGAAACTTTTTCGTAGTTTTATTAAATTTTAACATACTGATAACCTTACCCCATGCCAAATATCTCCTATCGACGTCATGCAAGTGCAATCGGGTAAAATTATTTCACAACGCAGTAACGGAAGTAATGGTTATGTCACGCTGATTACGCAATCCCTCACAACTCGTCGGTATTTTTCCCGTCAAGGCGTCTCATTTTATTTACAGCAATAAAATGGTGATAAGAATGTTGCCGAATTCTGAATTCAGACCGCAAGGGGTAGCATGTCGAAGGAACCACTAGTGGAAGTCGAGGGGGTAGAGCGCCGGTGTGCTGCAAGAGAAGTGCAGCGAGCAGAGCAACCTCCCGGGTAGCAACAAGAGGTCGGACAGCGGGCAACGGCCGGGGGCGTCGCCGGGGAGGGGAGTGATAGGGAGGGGAGCGGGGCTTATGCGCCCCCGGGCGACCGCTCCAGCCGGGCGCCGACGCCGAGCTTGCTTTCGCTGGGCGAGAAAGCGACTGCGACCCTGCGGCGCGGGCGGGGCGGGGCGGGGCGGGGCGGACGCGAAGCGTGGCGGGGCGGGGCGAGGCGAGCGAGGGCGAGAGCGAGGGCGAGGGCGAGGGCGAGGGCGAGGGCGCGAGCGCGCGCACCCCCAGATCGCACCGCCATCTTTGTTCCCGCGCGTGACAAGAGCTTCGGGGAAATTGTGGTGACGCGTCTCTTGCGAAACGGCGCAGCATCCCGCCACGGAATAACCTCCACGTCATTGAGCGTAACGAGACACTTGTCGAAATACGTTCACTTCCAAGCGGCGCAGACCGTGATTGCGAGTGCTTGGCAAACAAAAGAATGACAGTGGGTGAAATGACAGACGCAGCACTTTTGGTTTCAGGGAAACGAGCACGACCTTGTCAACCGCTCATAGAAATTACTCAAGATTTAATTTTACACGAACACTAAGTACGGACGGGGTAGTAGGCACTTGCTGCGTAGAAGGGATGTGCGAGCTGTTGGGCAAGGTTTCTGCACGAGTGTCCACTCTGCACCCCTGAAGGCACGCGAGATGCAACCTCCCTGGCACACGGCAGCGCCGGCCAGCGCAGAGCCAGCGCCGAGCGACCGCCCGGGGTTCCTGCCTTGTGGCACGCCGCGCGCTCGATCACTCACCACGAAGAGCAGGTTGAAGATGAAGAGCAGGTATTTGATGCACGCGGGTCCTCCAGACAGCCCCATCCTGGCGGCGGTGGAGGAGACGGTGGCGGCGGACAGAGTAATGGCTGGGCCGGAGGCTGGCACGGGGGGACACGTCCTTCTCGGAGCGGCGGCGGCGGCGACTGATCCGCTGGCAGCGCGACGCGGCGCCCGTGCTGCTGACTCGGCGGCGGCGGCGGCGGCGGCGCCTGCGCGTGCCCGCACCCGCCCCGCCCTGCCCTGCGCCCCCACCGCCCCGAATGCGCCGTTTTGCACTCGCGTGTCTCTTCTCTTATCGCGGACATCGACGCAAAGAAACAGAGCTGCTGGTAACTCAAAGGCCAACAAGGTCCTGATCATTTAGCTAATCCCGAGATACCATAATGCTTGCGTTAAAATAATAATAATAACAATAAGAATAAGAATAATAATGATAATAATGATAATAATAATGATAATTGTGTAAAAGTTGAAATTGAGTCCATAGAATAATATACATGCATCCAGAGAATGTATTCGACAACACTACGAAACTCAACATTGTTGAAATAATAAATAAAATAAGAGTAATAACAATTGCATAGAAAATACATCTTTACAGACAAAGTTATGGAAGTTAGGACATTGACAGCAGAGACAACGACACATTTTGTTAATAAAAAGCGAGTATGCTAGTGAATATATGAAATTTCCTGCGTCGATTAAATTTACAAACTTTTTTTCAATTCCACTAATTAGATAAAGATCGTTTTCCCTGCATCAGACTATATCGAAGCTAGAAGTGACCGATCAAAAATTTCGAAACGAAATTAAACTCACAAATCATTCATTATGACCAATGAATAGTAGAATGCAAAATTAATTTCTTTAATATTAAATTTAAGTTGTTCTTTTTTTCCAAATTTTCTTTATTATTTTTATTGGTATTCTCAAACTATTTCTCTAAGTGGAGTCCGCGGTTGTCTAGGGAATCGCAAAGCCAATTTTTGGGGAACCTTCAAGGGTCAATGAGAAATTTTGGGCTTTATTCGATTGTTGCTACCGGGAGATATGGCTCAGTGCATCAACTGATGTCACTACAGTGTCTTTAACTGGGAGGTCCCAGGTTCGAATCCCGACAGTGGCAATATTTTCGACATTAGCTTGGTCGAATTCAGTCGTGTGGAGGACAATTCCAGAGGTCGGCTGCTATGATCGGTAGTTTTCCGTGGTTTCTCCGATCAACACCAGGCGAATACCGGAGCAATACCCTAACAAACGGGCCACGAACCGCGCGCGAGCTTTCCTACCTATTTTTTGTCCTATCCTCGCCCCTTACACTAACATGCACTACACTACCACACATGCCAGGAGACCGGTCGGTGACTTAGAACTTGACCCGGCTGGGGCGGTGCTCTCCTCGTGGGAGGTACCTGCTTCAGGGAAAATCCCCGCCACCTCCCGATTAAAAAACATGCACTACACTTACAGGATTAATAACCTCAGAAGTTGTGCTGGAATCACTAACAATCAATCGATTGTTGTCACGACCGATGGAAGAATAACATTTATTTCCTCCGTAGTAACACATTTACAACGAGCTGGCCAGTTCTTAAGTTTTTATTGCTTATGGGGGCGTTCTATCCAAAAAATATATTTTAGAAGCATATCCTTAAAACATAAGTAATAATGCGCAAAACATTTTCTAATTGGCTCTAGTTGCTGAAATTTTTCGTCATTAATACTCTTTACGATTAAATCTTCCTTCCGTGTAGATGTTTGAAGCAGTACATCAGCACTTTTCAAGCAGATTTTGGACAATCTACTAAGTACATTAAAGATAGCAATGTGTAAATAATTATGCTTGTACCAATCTGTATAGTGTGTTAGCAACGCTGGGATTATTGATAGATATGTATCGCTAATATTAATCGTTCATTAATTAGTTTGGGAATAACAAAATCAAATTTGTTAAATATAGTTTGAGACTCTATAGCCTCTGTTGCAAGAGTGCGTACCAACTCCTAAGCGGATGGTCGTTGGTTCGAACCACGACCTTATCGGGGATGTCCCTTGCCTTCCGCTGTAGGTATGTATGATTATGTGCGTGTATGTATGTCGGGGGAATATGTGTGAATGCGTGTGTATGTGTGTGAGTACGTGCGTGTTTATTGATTGATTATTCCGAGTTTCCGGGCGTATCAACTACGATGGTTGTTTGTCCCGTATGTGGAGTGCACGCTCTTATAACGGGGGTAGCGGTGTTCTTCCCCCGCTGGAAGATGAGAGGCGCCAACTTCCATGTCACACGTCCGCTTGCGGGGTTTCCCCAACTAGAGATCTCCCACTAGCGGGGCACCGCCTCAGCCGGGACAAGCTCTAAACTCCCGACCTGTGTGGTAGCGTGGTGCATTTGCGCGCTGTCCGTGGTCCGTTTGTTAGGGAGAAAGCATGGAAAACCACCAATCAGAGCAGCTAGCCGCTAGAATTCTCCTCCAGACAGTGACTGAATTCGACCCAGCTATCTAGCTAGTGAATCCTGCCACCGTTGGAACTGGAACCCTAAGACCTTCCGGTCAGAGGCACTGCAGTGACAGAAGTTGATGCCCTGCACTATTAAAGGCGGTGTGTGTGTGTGTGTGTGTGTGTGTGTGTGTGTGTGTGTATGCGAGTGAGTGAGTGTGAGCGCGGGTGTGTTTGTTGGATCATAGAGGGCTTGGGGTTCTGCTCACTCCGCATCTGACATGTGTTATTATCTAGTGTACGAGTTCAGCTTCATCCCTTTGAGAGAAGGTAGGTGGCTGGCGTGGGTCAAAAAACAAAATTCGTCAGGAGAAAATATTACCTTCTTATTTATATTCTTGAATTACAGAACAATTGACAGGCATCACCAAATGTAGTTATCCATTACTGGGAGATTATTTCCCTTTTCAAATAAAATTATGGTTTAAATTGTGGACGTGACAATGAAACGAAAAACTATCGTCCAATTTCGGTTATGTTTGGCTTCAACGACAAATACATGTATAATATACGTGATGATCAGGGGTTTGTTGGAACGTTGCAAGTATTTACTTAATATATTTACACAGCTTACACACTCGCTGGTTAGTAAACTAGTCTCAAGTTCAAAATACTTCCAGATAACTACAACAGTAAAACTAACACTGAAACTTAAGGCTACGAAATTTAATGGACACGAGCACTCGAAAAATGAAGTACACTGTCATTTTATTTATTTGATGATTAACTAATGTTTATAATACGTATTCAGGAGCTATTAAAAATCGTTACCAAACTTTAGCTTTTTCCAACATCTTTCTTCCTTTTTGTAACAAGTAAATCTTATAAACACCTCCTATAGATCTTTTAATTATGATCCACCTGACACTTCCTGAGTTCAATAAAAGTACAACCATGAAAATGGGTGTTTCAAATATATTTTAATACTTTTAAAATTTAATCAAGAATACATTTATTATTAATATTAATGCATTGTTTAAAGTTAATAATATAACAATTAAAATCAAAATGTCGCAAGAGCTTTAATGTTTATCATACCCCCGAGTTCGCTATTTTTGTAGATGTGAGAACCACTCCCTCCAGAAGCGAATGTATTTTTTGAATGGCCTATTCATTTCATTCATCACATTTTCTTCTAACATAGTAGAGCCAAAATTAGGACGTTACTAATTTGTTTCAATAGTAAGTATAACTAAATGTTTTAAAAACGGATAATTTTGTACCTTAAGACCTCTTTAAAATCCTTGTTAAAATAACAATTCTAATTAATTTACTAAAACAATGAATATTCTTGTACTTAAATTAATGTAGGCTATATCTTGCATTTAGTGAAGGAAGTGAGCATATCATAATAATTCATTTTCGTTTCTACAGTATATGGAATATTCAGGCATGATGAATAATTGAAAGTAAATACTCGAATTCATGTAGCAAGACTTTAAGAGTTAGTGCACTTGAATAATGAAACAAAGAATGTACAATTATTATAAATAGTTGCTTTTACTTTTGCATATGGAAGTTAATGAGCTTTGTGGAATGATATATCTTAATGTCAATGAGCACCAAAAATTACAGCCGTATTTGTCTTGAGGTAACTAAATAGAGTAACAGTTCTGTCGTACCCGAAAGGAAGCAATTTCCTATTATCATTTTCAATCGTACAATGTTATGGGGAGTCATATAGCAAGATTCGAGATAAAAACTTATCTCATTTCATGACCTTAATTTTTATCGGAAGTCTGGAGATTTCATGAAATAAAGATCGAAACTTGAGGCTTATTGACGACGTGCAATGTGCCAGTTGTGTGCGTTCACCTTTTCAGAGTAATAGAATTTGCTCCAGTATGTAGCCTCGGGCGCTCGTTGGCGCGGTTGCTGACGCCGCCTCTGGCGCTCTCTTGTGGACGGCGGCAGAACTACTTCGCAGATGGAGCCGCGACCGACCTGCGCCCATCCGAGCGAACAGAGAAATCACAAGCCGCCCCCGCCTTTTGTGTTTGTCTTTAACTCTCGTCTTTATCTTCTTTTCCTTGTGTGCTACTATAATTTTATTTCTTTGAACATCATTCCCCTATTCTTTTAACTTTTCGTATCTTCTAACGGCAAACCTCGGTCAAATTTTTTTCTTTGTCTTCTTTACCTTATTTTCTTCTTCATTTTTCTTTTTCATCGTCATATCGTTACTTTCTTTCAATCCATTTTTTGGTAGCAAATCCGGGTCGAAAGTTTTTCTTCTTTTTTGCTACCTTTTTTTAATCATTTTCTCATCCTTTCTCCATCTTCTAATTATCTTATCTCCGTTTTTCTGTTCTTTCTTATCTTCCTCCTCTGTCGTATTTTCACTTTCTCGTATACGGAGTATATACGTGTAATATACGTAGTATAGAGAAAGTTATGTAATGCTGCAGAAAATCGATTTTAAGATTTCAATTGAAATACACGTTTTGGGGGCCCCTGAAACCGAAAAAGTGTTTTTTCAAAAGGTCCGTCCATCCATTTGTCCTCCTGTGAACACTATTAGCGCCTAAACCATGCGTAGGAGTTTTTCCAAATTCAAGAAACCCTGTCCATCTGGCTCCAGTTGAAGCTTTGAAAGTTTCAAAAACATAATTTAAAATTTGGGAGTACTTTACATGAAGCCACCCGGACATTTTCAAAATCTTCTCAAATGTTTCTTATTGTGGTGTAGTAACTCCAACAAAATTTTCTTGTTCTTCTATTATCTTTCATTTAATTATATTCTTATTTCTTCTTGTGTATTATTGTTTCGATTTTTCTTTCTTCTTCTTTATTTCCTTATTAATATTTTCTTTTTTATTTGCTGCCCGGTTTAAGTAATAGGTATTCTGTGGCACTATTGTTGAATTATAAGCTGATGATTAATAATTTATAGCACAATATTATAACATAATACTTCTGAATCAGAGTTGCGAGGTTAGAGGCTTTACCTCAGACTCTTACGAGGGGAGTTTCTTCAAGGTTTGTAGAGGGTTTCGTTAAGAAGTTTGATTTTATAATACTTTTAACAAAATCTTTAACACGTTTTGTACCAGTTGTATAAACAATTGACAAAACTGAATAAACTGGTTCAATTTCTTCTGTGTCTACCTTATCTTAAGTTGGACAGACATAAGAACAAACTGAATGTTTAAAATCAAATTTCCCTAACAACGAAACATCTCTAACTTCTCAAAAAAATTATCTTGCAATTGTAAGCAAAAATCTGTTTTCAACAGGTGTAAAATTGCCACCAGTTTTAATTTGAAAATTCAATTTGATAAAAGAATTGGATTCTGGAAACATTTTGAAATATACTATTTATTTATTATTTCATTTTTATTAATCCACTTTGTATCAATATTAGCACATCTTTAACATATCATGCAAAAAGATCAGAGTAAAGAAAACAATTTATTGAGCACCTATTTATGAATAAAAAATATATTTTACACGCATGATTGAAAATATTTGTAAAATATTAACAGCATTAAAGCAAAAAATCTTTAAATTATTTTAAATTTGTGTTTTTTACGTTAATGTTATTTACAGCGATCTGATTTGATTTATTTTCGGCAAATAGCAGTAAAAACTACATGCGGCGTCTGGGGGAGAAGTATTATCTGTGCACATTTTCTTGTACTCCAGAATCGCTTCCACACCCTTTTACTGTCCTATGTTGTATAATGAACAAAAGTTCCAATAAAGCGAGGTGAAAACACTTGAAAACTAGAAAACGTGCGAATTATTGTCCACAAGCAAAACAAGAGGTCATCTGAGCATCTCCATGGGGCAGAGAAACTGAACGAAAAACTTGCTTGAGATGGGGACAATTGTCGCTAGAAGCTGAAGTACATTACTCATCTGATTAGTGAATATTTGTTCTGAATACTTTTAAAAAGAATATACATGTAATGAAGCATATTCTTTGCAGATCCTTCATGCAGAAAAGCTTTTACTTGGCACTTAAACTTGTGTATCGATTTTTAATTATTTAATATCATCTGGCAATGTAGTACCTTCTTTGGGGGAAAATGCTTGAGTCTATGTGAACAAGTTGAAGCGACTGCATGAGATTCCCACAGTAAATGCATCTCAGTGAGAGAGCCATGAATATTTCTAGCCTATTCTGGGGGAAGAAAGTTCCCCAAACTCTTTCAACTTTAATATTTTGATTGATTACCTTAAAATATATTTTTCAGAATCTTAAGTTGGCTCACATGACTGTGACTCACATGACAGAATCTCAGAACTTATCACACAAGTTGTCAGCAAAAAACTTCTGGATCGCACGATGTCACAACAATATCTCATTTGATTATCTGAGCATCTGAATCATTTTTAGATCTATCGGTCAGATGTCTGTGAATCACATTCCGAAGTACGTGTTATTACCTCAGCACGTTATATCTTATTCGTTTAGGTAGCTCCAAACTTTATCCCGATTTATCAATGATTCGTGTACATGATATGTAAAAGTTATGCTATCCTATCACTTTTATCATGGAATATTTAAAGCTTTCAATTTTATAATCTACATTTTTTGTCATAAAAACGAACTGATACCTTTTAATGGGGAGAAATATTTTCATGTTAGTTAACATAACATTTTGTATGAGGCAGTAAACGGAGTAACATTTTCGGAGCCATGTAGATGATTCGGACGAAGTCACTACGTGTGCAGATTTTCAGTAGTTGGCCACACTTATGGGTTCTTTCAATGGTTTTCTCTGACCAATTCCAGTGTGGTGACAGCAGCGTTGTCTCAAGCAACAGGCCACAGACGGACTCCTTCCCTATTCCCAAACCTTGGGGCTGGGAGGTGGTCTGGCTGCCAGGTGCCTCAATTCTCATGAGAGAGCAATAATATCTCTCTGCGTAGCATGCGCGTGGCTTTTGCAATACCCAGGCTCAACTGAAAGTTATGGAATTACGTCTGACGTATAATGTGGTACTTCCGTGACGTGCGTATCGAGTTTTTGACGCAGATTCGGCACTCGTTGAAAGAAATCCAAGCAACGAGCACTTCTAACTGACGCACATTTCACTGAAGTTGTGCCAATTTCTTTTTCTAGTCACCTGAGAGATATCAAGCAGTTAGCAGCCGATGTCGACAGTCGAAAAAATCATGGTATTAATGTCTTCGTAATTCATTAATTCTTTGTAAGCTGTTTTCATTAATAGTGAATCAATATTTACGTTTGTTTATAGATAATTACCATTTTTAGTATTCAGCTATTTGTCTTTTATAACTAGTTCTTACATAAAAAATAGTTTCACTTATAACCAATAAGTACTACGTCTTTATTCCAATTCTTTCGTCAATATCGTGGCTCCCAACATTCCGGTACCTGGCCTCTTTTGATGTAGAAGAAACGTCGGAAGTAATAGACAGACATCAGATCAGAACCAGTCCTATCCCAGACGAAGAATTAGATGAAAAAACAAAAGAAAAAAGAAGAAATAACGGACTTTTCATTTTGAAATTGATTATTTAAGAAGTGAAACTCTCAGTACCACAATCTCCGAAAGGCAAATATTTGTGGCAATGAGGCTTCCAATGTCAGATCTCAACAATAATTTGTTTGCAAAAATAAGAGAAAAAGTTTTGCGTCATTAATATTTTAAAATAAATGAACTTGAATCCAATTATATTTAGTTTCAAAGCCGGTTGAATTTGAACCCTTGATGTTAACGAGGCTAAGTTTATATCCGAATTTTTTAAAATCAGTTCCATTCCCAATCTAAACAAGAATTATAGATCCCGAAGTTTGCATCAAGGATTATTCAAGGCAAAATTTCTCCTATTAAAAGTAATAACAAAAGATGTGAGATGTGAGTAATGAACAAAAGATGTACACAATACAAATGGGTAAAGTTTCAAAGTCGAATATGTGTGATCCCTTTGCCTCAGAAACAGCTAAGTCCAAACATATGTCAGATTTGGATGAAAAAATAAAGTTGCCGAATGTAATCGTATATTTAAAATGAAGACTTCAAGAATGACGTATTATATAACGAACAACAACATTATACAATGACAACCTAACACATTGAACGAATGTATTGTTTTTTACAATTAGTTAAAAATTGCTTATTAATATAGTAAAAAGCACACAAAAAATATTCCAAGGGGATGGGTTATTTATATATTTTTTTAAAATTAATTAAAAACAATGTAATAAAGAGGTTGGAATTTTAATATTAATATAATTTTATCTACCTTCTTCCTCCTATGATAATTTGATAAAGCACCTCCCCCTCTAATCAAAGGCCCGCTTCTTCGCACAGTGATCCTTGTGGCACCCCGCAAGTGTCCGAAATGACATCTCTGCTGTGGAGGGCGGGCGTCGTGTGTTGTGGCCCGCCCCCTGCCGCGCCCCACGCACCCTCCCTCGCGGGCGTCTGGCAGGCAGCGCCCTGGCTGCGCGCCCCGCCCCTGCCCCGCCCCCGCCCCGCCCCCGCACTTGGCCGCCGAGGGCCTCCCTCTGCATTCCCTTTCACCCGGGATCAATGGATGCGGGCGCGCGCGATTTATTCCATCGATGGCCTCACGCTTTCATGCACGCGCATTGTTTCATTCGTTGACGCGTATTTCAGCGTTGCAGGATTCAGGCAGGCTCGTGCATCAAAACAAGTGACATGGAGATGTAGATGGTTGAGGTAGCTATTGGCGATAACGAGGAAGAAAGTCATATTCAAGAAAAAATATAATGTAGAGCGAAATATATAAAAATTATTTGTTTGATGAAAAAAGTATCTCACAAACGTTTAGTATTGCATTGTATTTTCTTACAAAGATGAAAGTAATAATATCGCAATAAATAAACTTGAAAATTAAAACATAATTTTTAAAATAGTTTGTCCAATTCTGACGTTCTTGCAGCCTCACATTATTTTGTAATGGAGAATTTTGCAATATTCTAGAATTGAGCATTTGCTCTTCATAACATCATCAGATATTAAGACAAGCGGGTAATAAAGAGACAAGAAGTGTACTTTCAGAATAAGATAATATTTTAATGAAAATGTGAAGCCCCACAATTGTCATTAAAGAGTTTTGTTTCTTATAAAATGGGCCGCAGATATATAATTCATGTTAAAATTGAAAGATTTGATAATTGAGAAAACTTACCTTCAGAAAATAATAGTATGTTATAAATTAGAAGTTAATATTATGTCGGACAAAAATACTGTTACTCCTTGTGCTTTAATATATTTAAAAAATTCATTTTCTTTTCACAGAGGTATTTTAACCGCTGCAAATGATTTTTCTTCTTGTTTTTGGGGTTATCTAGAAATCTGTTTACCCTTATTGTGGCTACAAAATCATTTTTCTTCTTCTATTGTATATATAATTCTTCTTCATTAACCTCTCTACTGTTTTCTCGATCTCAAAGCTTTCTTTCCTTCGGAAATCTTTTCTCTCCTCTACAACAAATCTCAAAATCCACGTTTACTAGTGGCATATGTGTGGGTGAATGTATTTCGAGCAAAAGGATGTGTGCTACTAAATATGTACCCCCTATTTAAACAAATCCAATGTTGTAATTCTGAAAACCTTTATGTTATTTGCAGCAATGTGTAAACTTACAAAATCATTCACACCCTATGTTCAAGACTGTCTGTTCTTTCCTCGAAATAAAGGGATGTTTTTAAGTCGGCTTTGTGCTCCTGCCATTGGAGCACCGAAACAAGAAAATGCCTTTAGGAAGCACCGAGCAAGAACGGGATGATGCTCCAGGAAGAAACAACGAATCCAATTTTCGGGTTTGAAATCCATCATTTTCCGCGAGCGCAAAATCAGTTGGGCGCAGCGCTGCGCGGCTGTCGGGCGCAGCCCAGAGCCTCCCGCTCCGCTCCCCGGCTTCGCTCTTCCCGCCCCCTCCCGGGCGCACAATGCACGCTGCCAGCGACCGTGACAGGTAGAGGGCGTGCCTGCCACGCACATCTCGCCCGCGAGAGCCTCCGGGTGGAGGAGGGGAAGAGGCTGCTCCGCTGGCGCCGATCGATGCCGGAGGAGGAGCCTTATCTTAGGTCAGCCGCCAGCTGTAGCCCCGGCCGCGCGCAGCGTTGAGCGTGGTCAGGGGTGCGAAATGAGTCAGAAGGCAGCAGGCGAAATCAACAGTCGGATAGAGAGGCGTTGTGTAAGGAATGAGACGATGAAGGGGAGCGACAGAGGCAGGCATAAGGCGAAAACGGTGGAAGTGGATTTGGTTGAGATATGATGGAAAAAGGCCACACAAGATCTTCCGCTGAAGTTCCTATTGAGAGCGGACGTGGGTGCTAGATGAGGCACCACCAGACAAAAGCCTCCGGGAGGAGGCTGAGAGAGAAGAGGTCGAGAATGTGGGACCTGGTTTTAGAAGAGATGCAATGGGAGATTGAAATATGGTGTGGTCAGTAGATGGAGAACAGAGCAATGGGAAACGGAACTGGGCGAGGCGCACTGAAATAACTTGGGACGAGATGAGTGAAGAGGTGAAGTGTGGTCGCGATGGCGGTCCGCACCAAATGGTCTTGGCCGTTACGTGACTCTCCATGGGGCTGAGTAAATAGCCAAAAACATGGCTGCGATAATTCCTGAGGACGCGAGTCAAGAAAGTGACATAGGGCGAGGGATGGCGGTAGGTTTGAGATGCGATGACGCGGAGGGAAAAGAGAGGAGGGATGGGAAAGATAGGAGTTGGCAGAGAGGTGCAATAGGGAAACCCACGTCACTGGGAAGTTGGGTGATGAGGTCAGAATAGATTTTAATTCAAATGCATACTTTTATCTGCAATCAGAAAGTATGTTCACTTATTATGTACTGAGTACGCACGCACTGGCACAGGCGTGGCACACTGACACTGGCACTGGCAGTTCAGGTAAGTGGTTGCACGGAGTCGCCCCACGCAGCCAACGAAGAGCACTGTGAAAGATACAGAGACAGAAAGAGAGAGGGATGAGGAGGGGAAAGAGAGAAGGAGAGGGGGAGAGAGAAATAGAGATACAGATATAGATAGAGAGATAGGGATAGAGAGATAGAGATAGAGAGATAGAGATAGCGAGAGACAGAGAGATAGCGAGAGACAGAGGGAAAGCGAGACAGAGAAAGAGAGACAGACATAGAGAGAGTCAGAGGGAGAGAGAGAAAGAGAGAGTCAGAGAGAGAGACTCAGAGAGAATCAGAGAGAGATTGAGAGAGAGAGTCAGAGAGACAGAGAGAGAGTCAGAGAGGGAAAAGCAAATGCTTGAGCAGTTGTCGCGCACTACTTTGCACGAACCTCGGGATTGGTCGTCCACCCGTTCCCGTAGCGACTGCCTCCGCCCGCTTCACGCTGCAGTCCTCGCAGGGGGAAGGCACCCGGCTGCCTCTGCGCCCCGGCCCAGCTTCTGCGCCTCTATTGGGCGGCTCCCCTCACGAGGCTACTCGGGCCGCGAGGCAGGCGGTTCGCCTCGACTCCGCTTGCGTTGCTTTCACTCACTCTGCCTTCAGCGGCTCACGCCCAGGTTCATGCACCTCAGCGCAATCAACACGACGGACAAGTACTCTTTTCTGGGAATGTCTGGAAGCAGCAGCCGTGCTTCAACTCGTGTACGTTACCTGTAAATGCATATACAATAACTGAATGTGTTTGCCTTACCCCCGTGGGATTAAGATACCGCCCACAGCACCCTAACCAGAAAGTATGCCCGCTATCACTTCAGATCCTATGGCATGATAACCAGTTGATGCGAATCTCCTGCAGCTGTATGCGTAGAGAACGAGCAAGGGCTCTAAACGAATCACTACTACGACGAGGCGAAGCTAATAGGGGAGGATGGAAACAGTGGCGGAGTGAGTGTGTCAGGGAGGAGACCTAGGGAGAGGGAGAAATAGATGTGATGAAGCGCATGCGAAGGGCGACGGGATGAGGGGGCGAGAAGGGACGGGTCGTGGAAGGGCGAAGTGATGTGGTGATGGACGCAGCGAACCGGGGAGATGAGGTGCCACCCCGACGCCCTAGAGTTGTTACGGACACCGAAAGAATCACCACAGATTGGGGAATCGCCTGACAAATGCTTCAGGATTTGCAGCTGGCAGAAATCGCGAGGTCCGGAAGGGGATTAAAAAAAAAGATGAAAATGGTATAGGTGCGAGAGAGAATCATTTGGTAATAATTGAGATATGGCCGAAAGCGGTTGAGCGAGGGGAATCTAAGCATTCGAAAGAAAGGGCCACGGTTTTCATTGACTCGAAGAAAATAAATCCAGGGCCCTCCAAAAGAATCGTTGAGTAAGGAATTGTCTAACTTTTGGCCAGTTTCATTGAATTAAAACAATTTGCATACATTCTACTTATACCAGGTGACCCACCAACTATGGGCCACTCCGTAACTTCTAAACGGTCCATGATATAGTAATATAGTGTACAGATATTGTTCGTAATATTTTTAGTTTAAAAAATTTAATAATCTTTGATTTTTTAAATTGTACCATATATTTTTCTCACCACCAATGGATATATAATAAAATAGGAATGAAATGATGAATTATATGTTAGTATTTGATAGAAATTTAAGTATAATACGAGTAATAGACTTTTCGACATATGATTTTAATTTAAACACACAATATTTCCTGTAGCAGCCCTTGCAACTGTCGCCTTTGGTGAATGTGGCCTTTGCGGCACTGAAGCTTGTAAGGGCGGCGGCACCGCGAAGCTAAGGCCACCTTCCCCAAAGGCGACAGTTGCAAGGGCTACTAAAAGAAACTTCGTCGTTTAATTTAATAACACATGTCAGAAAGTGTTATTTTATAGTCAAACTACTGTCAAAACCTACAAATGACACATCAGAGTATTCCTCTTTTTTATGATCTACCCATTGCTAGTGAGAAAAATATATAGTTACTTTAAAAAAATGAAAGATAATTAAATTTCTCGAAAACCAAAAATATTACGAACAATATCTGTACGGCATTTTACTTGTCCCGTTATTTCGCATTGTTGAGCGAAAACTGCATTTCGATATCGTGAACCATTTAGAAGATATGAGGGTGGCCCGCAGTTGGTGGGACACCCGGTATATAGTGGACCATTTATTGCGCAAATCGGTCAGAAGATTAATACCTGAATATACGATCAACGTCCACGAACGGATCAACATTCACGAAACGTAATGTTAATATGGAATAAAACAATGTTTTTTTCACAACATTGGTTTAATTGGCTCTGATAAATAGGCACATGGATGGACGGACACATGGACGGACAGACGGACGAACGAATAGACGGACGGACGAATAAGCGGACGGACAGATGGTCGGACAGACGAAACCAATTTTTTGGCATCAAGGACTCACAAAACATGGTTTCTGATTACTTAACTATTACATTAAGTAATTTACCATATAAATGAGCAAGAATAATGAACTTTTTCGATATCAGGGACCCCACAAGCCGACCTGGATGGCCAAGGTGGCTAAGAGCGAGTATCGACTCAGCGCTTCGGTCCGAAGGGTCGCGGGTACGAGTCCCGCCTTGGGCATGGCTGTTTGTCCCTTGACTTTGTGTGTGTGTTGTCGCGGAGGGCCTCGCGTTCTGCTGACCCCAGATCAGAGGAGCCCGCAAGTGTTTGTCTAGTGTATGGTCGAATATGCGTCCCTTCGGGACGTAAAGGGCAACCGGCTGTCGGCTGGATAAAAGCCCTAGGGAAAAAAAAGGGACCCACAAAAGTTTTTTCCGTCAAAACATCTCCTGTTTTAGCTGTTGCATTACAATTATTTTCCTTTCTGCAACTCGACCAAGTAAAACGGCTTTGGCGCTGCCGTGTACCGGCAAGCGGCAATTTTCCCCGATGCTTTAAGCGTTCGTCCTGCAATTCCCGTGCAAACCGGGTTCACCGGTAAGTGGTAACGCATGGAAGAAACGTCATGCCTATGCAACCTATGTACAGAAAATGCAGAACAATTTCATATTCCCCTTAGACGAGCCGAGTTTTATTCTGCCCCTTGTGTCAAATAACTGCGATCCCTCCTGGTAAGAAAGTAGAGGAAAAAACGAAGAGATTTGATTTCCCTCATCGTTTCTCACGAGATGGAATCGACTCACTTCCGCGAGAACATGACAAATGATAACATGGACCAGCGAGCGGAATGGCGTTGTTTTTACAACCTCAAACTTTTAAGACAGAGTTGACGCTTCGCTAGGCGTGTGCAAGTTCATGACAATACTCACGCCTTCGATCTACGCAATTAACATATGTCGTCCTTAGGTCTGTCCAACACATTTAATGCAAATTTTTAAAAATTTAAACTCGGCATTCTCATTTGAACTACGAAACAAAATGTCCTAATTCGCTCTTCTCGTTCTTAGCTTTGTTCAGCGATCTTGCGCCGACAGGAATCAATTCGTTAATTGACTGTTTCTGACGATCTCCTTCTCCTAGGGTCATTAATTCCGTAAGTGTACATTAATCCCGTAAGTATACAATAATCCTGTAAGTATACATTAATCCCGTAAGTGTACATTAATCCCGTAAGTGTTATATACCAACAGGTGGCGGTGTTCCTACCCTGCCAGAACGTTAGATCCGGCGCGGACCTAGACGCCTGCATCCTGGAGTCCCCCCTCTCCTCTCTTAATTCGTGAACGAAATTACGACTCAATTTTTTAAATATTGTGTTCAGATATGGCGTATGGAGCGAGCATTTTGACGTGTGAGTTCCGCACTCCGTATTCACTGCATTCTTCATGCGAAGCCTCCACCGAATCGGAAGTGGAGCAGGCGCGCCTCTGGTCTCACCCAACGCCTAGGATGTGCCTCTCCTTGCCCGCTGAAAGCGGTCTCAGCTGGCTGTCCGTTCAGCCCCTAGATATTTTGGACGGTGGCAATATTAGGGCTGTCTGGCCGGCAGAACGTGGGGTTTCACTAAAACTGTCACAGGACGAGGGATTTAAATTTTCCGGGCACCTGCCTCGGTTCTTTCTCATCCACGAGCGGACATGACGCACCGAGGATTCTCTGGCCCCCGAAAGCCTTCCGTCCCCCCCCCGCCGGGTTTAAACTTCCATCGGAGAAAATTTGGAGGAGGGTTTAACGTGTAACGACTGCGCGCTAGCTGCACTCCGACGCATCGTGAGGGTGGAAAAGTCATGGTTTAAAAGCAAAAAGAGAAATTGTTTCTAATATAACGAATAATTTAAAGTTACCTTCTTTAAGTCTCTCTTTATTAAGCCAGGAATGGCCCCTGCCTCTTGATTTACGAATCAGTGTTTTTGTCGAAAATGACTTTCGTAGATGGGAACAAATTTTCGGCCTAAAACGATGTCAGTAACTTTAACCCTCGACGTACTAATTATAATCATCAGCTATCAGTTTCAAAATCTCACTACAAAAAATTCACATACATGTTCTTTATTTTACAATTAATTGCCAGATGACATTAAGCGGTTAAAATCGATACCAAGTTCAAGCGCCAAGCAAATCTTTTCGAGGCATAACTGTTGCCATACAATAAGAGATTTTACTGAGGATCAAAAAGGAATATAGAATTGATTTTAACTGTTATATTTAATTTATTAGTTACCACTTGGACTGTATGTTTCTAAAACACTAAATATTGTTGTAACAAGCAATATAGCTCAGTTTCTAGCCAATGTCCCCCATCTGGATCACGTTTTTCGCTTAGTTTCTCTGATCCTTTGAGAAAATATCGGTAAAGCCACTAATTTTTCTTCTAGACATAAATGTAGCTTCACTACCTATGCACTTTTTCTTGAGCCCAGTGAAGAATAGTTTTATTGAAATAGTCGTTTTCCATGTAGGAAATAGTAAATTTTGATTCGAAGGGCATAATAAGGAATAGTCGAAATCGGTAAGTTGATTTGCCTTTAAAAATAGCTTTCATTACATGTGATCAAATATTTTCTTACCAATCCTTGCCGAAAAATGTTCGTTGGTACCTGTGCTCATAATTCGACTTAATTTGTTAATGAGTTAGGGCAGATATCCCAGAGGTCAAGAAACCGTGCACAGATTGCACATCTCCCCCCCATAGTATGTAACACACGGTTTTAACTGTTATTTTGACTTCGAAATAACTAAAATGGTCAACTGTGAAATGTTTGAATTAATTATTTGCGCATTTTATTAATTAAAAATATTTCAGATCATTCCTTTGAAGATGAAAACGATGATGGAAAAAGAATGACGATGAAAAGTAGAAACAAGTAGTTGGCATAAATTTGCATAAACAAATGGTTTATGCGAGTGATTTATAAAAGAGGGGACGGCGACGTTGTGCAGCCCTGAAGGAGGCTGCTGCCGTGCGAGGAGTGGGGATGGACTCTGATCCTGTCCACAGAGCGAGCGCTGGTGCAGAGGGGGCATCGGGATTATCGTTCTGTGCGCGTGAAAGGTCCTGCTCTTGTGTTCGGATATCCTCATTACTAGGGAGTGGATTTTGATGACCTAAAAAATCGCCAAAAATCATCAATAAACGCTCTAAAAATGTTTTTTTTAAATGCCCTGAAACAAAAGAAAAATGACGTAAAAAATGTGATCAAAACCAACTCGAATGAACAACTCAAGCTATTGGATATGTTACTGAGGCTGTGTCTTTTCGTTCAAGAGAAGTCAGCTTTCAAACTTTCAGTTTGGACTGTCCTTTACCAGAAAATGTGTGTCTTTAGTTATCCCGAAATCGGCTGAATCGCTAATGGCGGAGTCAGGCGTCATGGAAACCTTAGATTACATATTCACTCAGGCTGACATTACAGCTTCTAAGTAAGGAAATTGAATAAGCTACCAGGTACAGGTATTCAGGAATTCTGTGGTGAGCATTTGTTGCATCTCGAAAATATTATTTGTGGCAAGTACCACTAAAACGATATTAAAATCGATTAAATCAGCGAAAAATGAATTAAAAATTACGGGGAAACGTAAAATAATGACTACAAAAAAGATGACATTTCATTCACATCTGCCCCCTACTCATTACGCATTACAATATTGGTATGGAATGCCACGTATTAAAAGTAATGCAAGAAAATCTGAAATATTGGACACTTCTCGGTAGAATTAGACAAAATTCTATATTTCGTCTTGTAATATCTTTCCTGTAGTATGCTTTCAGTTTCTACTTCATTGCATACTGGGACCGAGCGTTCCTCACTCCTAATTTTATTTTATCTATTTAATTATAATGATATTTTACCGACGCCTGCCTAGTTCCTAATTTGTTTACTATTTAAAATTTATCATATCTCTACTTAAGATCGGAGTGGGAATTGCTCATTGGCCTAAGAAAAACGTTAAGATGTTGTAGGTTGACAGACTTGCCCGTTCGGGAATCCAAGTTGTGAAATTTACGTAGGATATTTATTGATTTTGAAATACTTAAAAAGAACTGATTATTCGTTTCCAAATATGATAACTTGCCTTTTATATTACAGTGCAGCCCATTTCTCGCAGCTCCACTGCTGACGCTACGAATACAATATATAAAAATAACCATAACAATACACTATAATAATTACTTTTATTCCAAATACTTACAAACACATTCAGACAAGTTTCCCATTCATACGCTAATTACTGATTTACTCACGGCCATGCTTTCTTTAATTCTCTCTGATACTACTACTACTTTTTTAATTTAATTTGTACACAATTTAAATTAATACACCTAAAATAGAGAGTAGACTATCTAGAATAAACTATCACAATATGCAGAATAGAGAGATATATAATGCTGCAGAAAATCGAGTCGCCCAAGATTTGCAGGTAAATTCATGTTCTGGGAGGTCCCTGATATCGAAAAAGATAACTTTTCAAAAGTAATTTTTGTCCCTCTATTTTTGTTGCCTGTGAACAACTCTAATACGTCAACCGTACACTATATTTTTCAAATCAATATTATCCTTTTTCCGGTTAATTAGTTGGAACCATTAAAATACTTTCAATGCTTTTTTCTCATTAATAAGTATTCTTGGAAATACTGAAATTTTCATGGAATGCTACATTACAACGCATAAATAAGAATAGAGGTAGAAGACCCACGCTATGATTCCATTTCCCTCTCTTTCACTGTCGGTCTCTCTCTCTCTCTCTCTCTCTCTCTCTCTCTCTCTCTCTCTCTCTCTCTTTCTCTCTCTCTCTCTCTCTCTCTCTCTCTCACACACACACACACACACACACACACACACACATACACCTCACAAACCGACTCGTCAATACCCCCAAGTTCATAAATAACCTGTCGGCATAGCTGCGGATAAGACTCACTGGCACATTCACTCATAAACAAGCACGGGCGCCGCCGCCCGCCCCCGCATGAATACACCGCATCAAACCCAGCGCCAAGTGGAGGGCGCGGCGCGGGCGAGCGTCAGCAACAGGTCACGCGGAACAGCGAGCGCCGCCTCTTCACGCTCGTCAATACGCCCGCCGCCCCCGCCGCCGGGGTGGGGCGGTGGAGGGGAAGCGGGAGGGGACGGAGATGGCGCGATCGCGGCCCCCGGCTTGGCCTGAGGCCAGCGCGCCCACGCACGCGTCGCCGCCTCCGCGATCACGGCGTCTACTGCCCCGTCCCCACCCCACCCCACCCCACAGCGCTCTGCGCTCTCTTTCCTTGCCCACGCCCCGCCCTCGCGCGCCCTCCCACTGCGGCAACGCTTCCGCGTCCACACGCCGCCCACCGCCTCTCCCGCCACCCTCGTCCGCCTCCGCTTCTGGCCTCTCCCGCGCCCCACGCACTCAGGTGGCTCAGGCCCCGACGGCGGCGGACGTGCTGCTCTAGCTACAAGCAGCGCCCAACTGAGCCGCTATCAGCTCTAGCGGCCGGCTGCTCTGAACGGTAGTTTTCCATTGCGACTCCTATCAGTGCCAAGGGAAGGCCTGGGCAGGACCGTAAGAAACAGACACGATCTTTCCTTCCTCATCCGTGTTCCTTCCTCACCCCTTACCAGCACACTTACACTTTACATACACTACACTACCACATGACGGGAGACCCGTGAGGAGATTAGAGCTTGCCCTGGCTGGGGTGATGCCCCCTAACAGAAATACTTGGAAGTGGAATGTCCAGAAAGTGGACGTGTAGTTAGGCGCCGGATCTCACGTCTAGTTGAGAAGGAACTTCCCGCAATTTAACATGCACTACGCGCATGGGGCAAGTAACCACATCAGTTAGCGCGTTCAGACTGTCTTCCGCTGAATGTCTGACGAGTGATTGTCGGAGATGAATCATGAGTAATGACTGACTGTGGTTGTGATGGTGTTTTTTAATAAGAAGCCACCCTCACCACAACCACATGGCGTCTTTTGCGGGTCTCGAATTCGCAGTATTCAGGTCCACGTAATTAGAAGCTGCTCCACTAAGGCAGACAGGCATGCATTCTTGATAGGCATTATATCCCGAGTAATAAATGGCCATCCATCAGTCATCACTGTCGATGAAAGCTGTTACCTACACTTGGCTGCCAATGGCCCGTTAGGAATATAATACAAGAAGAAGGAGGATAAAAACGGAAGGAAATATTTGTAGGAAACGTGATCAATAGGTTTCTAAAATATTCATAGAATCCGAAGATTGAAAAAAAAAACACTTAAAACTGTCATTTGCATTCAAGAAGTATTAATAAATTATCTCGCTCTTGTAATTCACTATATTCCTTCTTCTTCTTCTTCTTCTTCTTCTTCTTCTCCACTTCAAGGATAGGTCTCTGACCTGTTCCGGCTTCTAAGAATTCCATCTTTTTAGTGATGTACCTGGGTCTCTCCTACCTTGAGGTCTATACTTAAATGCCTGCTTTGGAACGCGAGTCTCTTCCATTCTTTCTACGTGTTGTAACCATTCCTGTCTGTAACATTCTACCTTGTCATTGATTGCTTGAGCATTTAATTCTTTTCAAATTTCCTAATTTCTGAGTTTATCTAGTCTGGTATATTTTTTTACAGGTCTCAAGAATTTCATTTCTGCAGACTGTAATGCCTGTTTATCTTTCTCTCTCAGAGTTCAGCATTCACTTCCGAACAACAGAGACGGGACAGCTATTACTTTATATATCCTCATTAGAGTATATCTGCGTGTTTTATCTTTAAGAGTTCGCCGAATGGTTCCGCATATATTCTGGTATTTATGGACTTTTTCATGTATATCCACTTATGTGAAGAACGTTATGTTATAACCCAAATATTTAAAATGGCTAACTTGTTCCAGCGACGTATTTTCCAAAATTATTTTCGTGCGCATAGGATGTTTTCCCACAAATGCCATTGTTTTTATCTTTGTTTTTGAAATCTTCAGATTATATTCATTGCAAGTTTGGTTTAATTGATGAATAGACCTCTGTAAGTCGTCCTGACTTTCTTGGATTGATTGATTTTTTCGTGTTTCCGAGCGCGTCAACTGCTTTGGTCATTAGTCCCGTTAGTGTAGTGTATGTTTTTTTCTCGGGAGATGGTGATTTTCCCCTCGCTGGATGGCGAGATCCGGCGCCGACTTACCGTCGGCTAGTGGGGTTTCCCCCTAACCAGGACTCTCCCACCAGCAGGGCACCATCCCAGCCGGGACAAGCTCTAAACTCCCGACCGGTCTCCCGGAATATGTGGTAGTGTAGTGCATGTTAGTGTGAGTGTGTAAGGGGAGAGGATAGGACAAGGAAGGGGAAGGACAGATCGCGCGCGGTCCGTGGCCCGTTTAGTTGGGTACTGCTCCGGCATTCGCCTGGTGTTGATCGGAGAAACCACGGAAAACTACCGATCAGAGCAGGCGGCCGCTGGAAGTGTATTTAAATACACTCCATTTTTAAGATTAATTCCTAGGCTAAATTTTTTTTCCAGTCTCGAATGACATCATCCAAGTATATGTTAAACAATGTTGGGGAAAGGCTACATCCTTGGCGAACTCCTTGGTTTGTTTTTATGTCTTTTCAATATTTTCCTTCGAGTTCTAAGATAACGGAAGTATTCTGGTACAGAAATTTAAAGTTAATTATTCAGTTGTGTGGGTAGCCTCTTTTTTTTTCATAATACCTCATAAAGTAGACCGTTTTAACTTATCAAAATCTGTTTCATAATCGATGAAAGTTAAATGGGTCTCTAGATTAAATTCCCTACGTTTTTCTATTAGTTGACGGATGGTAGAAATATTATCAGTACAGGAGCGTCCTTTTCTAAAACCGTTTTGTTCTTCTATTATTAAAATATCAGAGATATTAACAAGTCGTTTATTTAAAAACTTTGCATATATTTTATAGCATGTGGATAATAAACTTATACCTCTATAGTTGCCACAGGAGCCTTTTTCCTTTTTTAAATAAGGAAATCATTTTTGACGTTCTTCAGGGACACTGCATTGCTTCCAAAATAAATTTAATAGAGGGAGGAGTCTTATTATTAGCAAACCTTCCTATTTAATTAGTTTGGCATTTATTTCGTCAAGTCCTGAAGCTTTTCGATTTTTTAGTCCCGCTATTGCTGTTTCTACTTCTTCTAAATCAATGTCATCTACCGAAGCTTGTACAGGCATTTCATCAGGGTTATACCATAAAGTTTGATAATGTTCAACCCATTGACATTCTTTTATAATGTAAATATTAGCTATGTCTTTTCATTCACTATTTATATGCCTAAAAACTTTATATGCCAGCTGTTGTCAGCTAAGAATATCATTTTCTAATTCGCTTATAAATCTTTCCCATGCTGATTTGTGAGCTTTTCTAACTATTTCTTTGGCGATATTTCTTTTAACTTTGTATACTCTCTATGTTTCATCGGTTTTCATTTGTAGATGCTTCACACATGCTACTTTTTTTGTGTGTTAGGGCTTGTTCTATTTCTTCGTTCCATATTTTAAGACCATTCTTCTTCTAGATCGTCGCTAGTGAATGAAATTAAAGTGCACACGCTTTATTCCATAACTCATATAATATCCCGTAACTCAAAATGCGTTTTCTAATTAATTAAATAACTAACAAAGATCTCTAAATATAATTCGGCTGCAAAAAGTAATTTCTCTCCTTTCCCTGTATTAAAAAAAGAAAACTTACAAAAACCATTACCCTATGAAATATGGAAGTTCAACGCGAAGAGTTTAGAAAGGACACAAAAGGGGAAAAAAAGTCCATGCGCAGTCTGCAACGTAAAAACGGTGGAACCGCGTGCCAGGAAATAAGGAGAAAATAAAATGCGAGAGAATATTCAGAAACTAGGTTTCTTTCACATTCATTCTGAGTTGTAAAACGGAAATGAAAGTGCTTTAGCAAACTAGGCGTCAATGTAAATGAAGCGTACGGCGGCAAAATGGTTGATGGTGGCAGGTCCGATGATAGAAGAAATGAGATTAGTACCGAATAAAATTGAAAAGACATCACAGTCAGAAGCAAATCGGATACGACTTGAAATGATCTTCATAGCTTCGGTTTGACATCAACATATTCAACGCACTGTCGGAATCTTTCAAGATCATGGGAATGAGTTATGTGGGGATGGAGGATTGCGCGCGGGTCGTTAAGATACTGTTCCGCCATCCACCTGGAATTGATCGGGTAAGACTCAGAAACGACGGATCGGATCAACCAATTTCTAGAATTTCCATCCAGACAGTGACGTCTTCGACCCATCGACCTTCATGCTAGCTGCAGTCGAAAATACATCAACTTCGGAATCCCAAATAGAAGTCTTCCCGGCCTACAAAGCTTCAACTACGGGTTCCCTATACGTGCTAACGTAAACGGGTAGCTTTCATTGGTATATTGATAATGTTTTTTTTTGTTTGTATTCTATTCCATTCTGTTCACTTTTTTGCATAGATTTATTCTGTTTCTGGAGAACTAAAGTTGAATTTCATAAGAAAAGAAACCTTCCTTTTTTAAGTTAAAACACAAAACCCAGAATAAAATGTTGGTGATATCTTGAAGGTGTTATTAATATATATCTTTTCCGTTCTTAAAATTAAGCATCGGACTGCCTCAAGCATCACTAATGCATATTGATTTTTGAAAATTTCAATTTTAACTGCTTTTGTAATATCGGCTCGAAAGTAAACCGTAAGTTAAAATTTTCACATTTATTCAATTAATATCAATTTTGAAAATGAATGAAATACGAAATGGAATGAACATTGAAAAATCGATTATGTCTGTATCATACCTGTAACATCACCAAACATCCCTACTTGACCTGGCAAGCTAAATTCGAACCACCTGCACACCATCTTTTGGAAAGGATCGGTCACATTGATTGATTGTATTAGTCAGCCACTTTACGTTTAAATTTCACTTCTTACAAAAAAATTCTTATTTTAAGACCAGGTATAGTATATTAATACAATAATAAACTATTGTCCAGGTTTTCTTACATTCAGGAGAAATTTTATGCTTGTGCTTAAGTTGGGTCAAATCGATAATCATTCTTTACGGAAGAGATAAGAAAAATTATAAATATTACTGGAATTGGGGAGAAAATACGACATCCCTGTATCGAACCTTGTCTCTCTAAAATGATAGAATTTACACCTGTGACCGTAATACAGAGACTGCTACGTGTTTCCTCAGACGGTTCTTCTAGTTGCAAAAGGGTAGAGTGTTTTATTTTAAACAGGCAACGACTCGGTTCCATTCTCTCACTTTTTCTGTGTAATGTAATTAGAAGTAAGAGAATACTGAGCTAATGCAAGATTCGCAGATTTTCGTGCTTATTGCAGTGGTTTGCTCTCTGAAACGTGAAATTCAGGAAAATGGCGTCTCTAGGGTGTCCTTCCGAACAAGGGGATGCAATACCTAGAAACAGCGGTGTCGTTCAAACCAGCACGCGTGGCCACGTTGCACATGATGTAATGCTCAGATTCGAATTCCCAGTCGAAACAGAAAATGAGCGCTGCAGTACGCCACCGGTCAGAGGTTAAAGGGGTCACCAGCGCTGTGCGTTGGCTTCGCCAACAAGGTCAGGGCGGCGGCGAGGAGAGGGAGAGGGCGAGGGCGAGGGCGAGGGCGGGAGCGGCAGCGCTCCCTGGGGCGGTGCGGCAGCTCGCATAAACAACAACACAGCGCCGCGCGCCTGGAGATCCCGCCTCGCCCGAGCGCCACCACCGAGACCCACTGTCCAAGCCACACTCACAATGCGCAGCGTGGCCAACAATAAACCTTACATGCTACGAGGATCCACGATGATTGTTTTTTGCGTTTAAACGTGTGGCGGGAAATCAGACATAAATTTGCACAGAACATTTTCCACTAATAGATAGACAACTCATCGTGAACTCGTATTCGCCTGTATTATATTTGCCCCTGGTTTCAACGCGATCCTGCCAAACACCAGTGCTAGATGGGTTGCCTACGAATCAGGGACATGTCTACATACCTAACTTCGTAATTGAGATTTCACCATATCATTGGCAACTAGGGGTGCTACAGAATGGCACAGACTTTCTCGTACGAAATTTTTCTAATTTCCTTGGTGTGAACTGACTTGAAGGTCTTGCTCCATTCTCTGGCCAGATGACATCTATTGGTCGCCCTAAGTAGTACATTTTATTGACATTTTCTCAACATTTCGGTTTCCTAATTAAAGAACCGAAATGTTACTTCAAGAATATTCAATAAGAGTAAAACCTTGTTCTAAATAGAAATTTTCATTAAAAATTTTCAGCCGTTTTTTAAGAAAATGGCGATTAAGCATTAAAGTTGTAAAGCATTAAAGCTGTGAATGCGAAATTTGAAGCTCTTTTTCGCAGGAATTTATTGAGTTTTCGAAAAACTTCATTTGAAGTCATTTGTAGCACTTCCACACCCAAATGTAGTAATGTATACAAATCGATGGAAATGTGCATATGAACTGCGTATGACATATTTCAAAAAAATACATTGATGTAATTTTTGAAAAAATTAAAGAATACACCAAAATTAATTTTATGTCATCTTAAACAGTGTAATTTTCACTAATCGTGTACAAAATTTGAAGAAAAAAATTGGAGTCATCTTTGAGAAAATGGCGTTTGAGCGTTTCTAAAAATGCGGAATTTTGAACTTATTTTAACAGAAAACTGTAGAGTTTTCGAGAAACTTTAAAAGACATTATTTAAAGCACGTGCACTCATAACTATATTAACGTGAATAAATCGCATCTAATGTAAATATTACCGACATAAGAGACAAGTCAAATAAATTACATTTTTGTAAGTTTTGAAAAAACAAAAGAATATAGCAATATGTCGTTTATGCTATCATATAGGGTTTGTTTGGCACTAACTCTACCAAAAATTTAAAGATAAAATTTGGATTCGTGTTTGAGATAATCTTGTTTTTGAAATTTTTTAAAATTGCAAATATTGCACGCACTATTGCAGGAAAACTGCTAAAATTTTCAATAAAATATACATGACAATGAAATAATTATTTATGGACAACTAATTTCATTTGAAGGAAACATCTCTATCTTCAATTTTATAGTTGTAGGAAGACGCCGAAAAACTTTTGCCATTTTTGAAAATTCACAGTTACCGTTAAAATGTTACCTATGTCACCTTTAGAAAGTTATTATACTCTATTCTTACAAGAAATTTAAGCCCTGGAATTGGAGCCCGTTTTGAGAAAATTTTGAAAATGTCCAGTGGGCGTCGTGTGAAATACCCCCAAAAGATAATGAATTATTTTCAAAATCGCTGAGCTTCGGCTCACGCAAAAACAATGGGGGTTTCTTCAATTTGTAAAAAATCCTACGCATGGTTTAGGCGTTAGGTTTTGTTCTCATTCACCAGACAGACAGACGGTCAGACGTTTTGCTTTCAATAGGTTTTTCGGCATCAAGGCCCGAGAAAACAGGGATTGTGGCTACATCACGTTTTAGAGGATTTTTCCTCTTAATTTAGAAACTGGATTTATCCACATTTTCGTTCTTATGGTCCAGCAAAGATTTTTTAAGCCGAAAATCTGCAGTTCTTTTCGCGCAGTATTACATAACTTTCTGTGTACTACGTATATTGCACCGTATACGAGAAAGTAAAAAGTAATCATCTCTGTCAAAAAGTGATGGACCCTCTTTCGTGCCCTAGGAGTGTGAAACATTTTTTTTCCCTAAACGCTTTTGCTAAACTTCTTAGTCTTTGTTACGCAAGAGTTTGTTTGTTTGAAATTGATTCACATGTAATATTAGATTTCATCTTCAATTTTAATCATTATAAAAAGAGGAATCAAGTCTTTCCTCTAATGCTCTTGTAAATGTGCCAAAAGAAGATAGCTTAAAGTGTTACCGTGATAATTTCAGTTAGCTACTGTTTATTTTCTCGATATGATGTGGCATTCAGAATTAGAATTCCTCTCTGCCATAACTGGCAACACATCATCGTGCATTAATTTCCACTCCCTTCGTTTCCGTCTGTTCGTTCACAGTTGTCCAATCATCTCACATGTCCAACCGTCCTTTTCCTCCCTATTTCACATCATGCAACCCGTCTCGTCAGAACTCCATTTCATTTTCTTAATTTTATCTCCTGCCCTCCCTGCCCCCACCTTCACCGACACGAGGTCTCACCTAATCTCTCTATCTCTCAACATCTCTTTCGCTCTCTTGCTAATTTCTCTTTGTCTAATCGCTTTGCTAATTTTTCACCTATCCATCATCTCTCTATTTTTTTATTCCTCTTTTCATTCTTTTCGTACTCTTTCTGAGCTATTCGTATCCTGTTACTCTCCTGTGTCTCGGCCAGCGTCCCGATCCTTCTACCCTTAATTTTCTCGCCCTACCCACGTCTTCTCGCATTCCTTTCCAACATCTCGATAGTAATTGTCCCCTATTCTACTTCTCCTTTTACCCCACCAACTCCCGTTGACTCTCTTCCACATTTTTCTTCATTCCCTCGGTTCTTTCCCTTCCCCTTTTTTCCTTGGTCTGTGTCCTTGCAATATCTCGTTTTCCGACTCATTATCTTGCTCCCTTTTTTATACTCTTTCTCCCACTCGTCCTTCCACTTAAATCATTCAATTACTTTCCTATAATCCTATATTTCCTGGTTTTCCATTCTTTATCCCCTCGTCCTTTCTCACTTTTTCCTTTCCTATTTCCTGTCTAACTTTTCGTTGAACTTACATTTCCCAATTACACCTTCTCTTTTCACCCTTCTGTCCATTCGTCTACTCTCGCTGTGCAATTCTCTCCTAACACTTCTCCTCTCCGTCGTTTTGCCTAGCCATTTCCTAACATTCACAATCTTTCTCACTTCATCCTCTCGCCCATACATTCCTTCATTCCTCTTTCTTTTCTCGTGTTCCACTCCAACTTTCTCACATCCGCCCTCTCGCTCGGACCTCACACATTTGCTTCCACCCTTCCTCCCCTGCTGTCCTGCCCTTCCTCGCCAAGCCCTTTCAGCTCCGCCCCTGGCAGCCAGCTGCTTCCGCGCCAGGGCACGCGCGGCCCTCGGGAACCGAACACCCGTCCGCCTGGCTTCCCTTTCGCCGCGGAGTGCGCCTCCCGCCAGGACAATACGCTGAATAAGTAATGCTAATGGATGTGCAGCGGCAAGAATAAACGACACATCCGTTTGCCTCGGCGCCGGTAGCGAAGGAAAAGAATAAAGCGGATGACATACAGCCCCTCGGTTCGCAGGACTCGTTCTCCCACGGATTCGTAACCGAGTTGAGTCGCGCACTCGCCGGCAGATGCGACATAAATCTCCACAGAAGTCGCTTGGCGCTCCATTTGCTTTCAGTTTCCTCGAGTGCCACTGGAATAGCGCGACATGTCAACGGAAGTACGGTCATGCTGTGAGGTTATGGTGAAGTAGGGCAATGGAGTATGCATAATTTCCAGAACACTTTTAAAGAAAAAGCACATTCAAATTTACAATACATGGAATCATTGTGATAATGTTCTCAGACTAGTCAATATCAAATGACGTTAACTGGATTAGAATATTGATGAATTACAGTCATAGATACATTTTCTTTTCGCAAATAGGATCCCACAAAAAGCATTTAGTTTGTATCCCACAATTAGTAATTTAGTTAGTATTGTATTATTTTTTACGCTGTATGGTCGAAGAAACTTCTCGTATTTTATTAGTGTTTAAATATGATTTTATGCTTCCCAATTTATGAAATTCAATAGATTTGAACATTGAATGCCTTGTCATGTTGACACTTGGAAGACTTAAAGAATGTGGACCTCCAAAAATGATATGCGAATAAAATAATTCCAGGAAACTGAACAATAAAACCATTGATTCTTTCAGAACGTTGAATGCAGCAAGGATTTCTGGCCTCTGAATTGTGTACTGTAGTTTATCCCCAATTCTCCATTAACATTTCATTTGCTGAAATAATACGCAACGGCGAGTTTGTGGTGTCTGTCGGGGTACGTCGAAGACCGACTGCTTTGATCAGTAATTTCCGTGGTTTTCCTGATCATTTACAGGCGAATGGCGGAGCAGCACCCTCGATTACGCGATCCTTCCTTCCTTACTCTGGGCCCATTCCTCATTTGTAGAGCCTACCGATCAGCTAATCTCCCATGAACAAATGGCCCATCCCTCATAGATCTAGAAAGAGGAAATAGTACAATGCTGTTGAGCCACGAAAGAAGAATCTAAAATAATAAAGATCAAAATTAAATAGCGCGATATGACTTTAAAGGTTTAAAAATGCCGAGAAAAGTTTCTTCACTGAGTTGTATTGGTATATGAGTATCAGTTTCAGGCTGTCGCTCAGTTCCACTTAGGGTTCCAATTCAACACAAAGTAGTCGTTACGGTAAAGAAACATGGAAAAATCAATAACCAGCTCTCTTCCTTGGTAACTCCAAAGTTTTCGTTTTATTCCTAAATACTAAATCTCAATGAATTCTCGAAAGATTTTCATGGTCCCAAAATTAATTCAAAAGTAAAATATCTACCGTTATAAACATGACACTCATCATGCAATCACCATGCATTATTCACGTACCTCTTTGTATGCTATATTGGGCCATCAGCATGCTAACAAAAAAGATCAGACCTATTAATCTTCGGAAGAGAGAAATCTTTTAGATCTTTAAGTGAATAAGTTTACGTCAGACAACTTATTCGACACACTGACAGTCTTGAATATAATTGAAAACCCGAATCTAGCTCAAGGGATATTAAGTAAAAGACAATGGACAATAGAGAATCAAATTAGAAATGGTGTGACGGATTAATTCAACCCCTTGTTGAGTGAGTGGTAAACAAAGCATGTTCCCGGCATTTTTACGGGAATCTATCGTCTTCGATACCTTTCTTTTCACCATTGCTCCACCGATATTTATATTATATCATCATGAGCATTCATTATTCATTCACTCCAGGTATGGCAATAAGTTACGCATAGTTTGCTATTCATAATAAAGTTATTAGAAATGCTGTCTGCTTCGTCATATGCTCTTCGAAGTGCTCAGTGCTAGGATGAGGCGCATCATAGTTGTCAGACCGCTCATTGACCAACTTTGGGCATCGATGTTCGAATCCCGATCAAACCTCGTTGAATTTGTGGGAATTCGAGATCGTTGCTGAGGTCCTCAATTTTCTCCCGTTCCCGCTTCCTCGTAGCCCACCATTACTTCATCATTATTCATATTGTGGTCATTGCCACTTTCATATCGAACCGTTCATTTCGGGTATATTTCCAGAGCTATATAGGTACTGGAATAATGCAAATCGCGATTACTTCATAAAACGAGAAGCAATAAGAGACACCTCTGAGATTTCTAAGTCACGACTGTTCAGGCTGGCATGAGGGAGAGGAAGAAATACTGCTATGCTAATAGGAAGGACAGACGTTACTAACAAACTAGAAGGAGACCCACACAATAGAGAAAATGGAAAAGAATAAAGCCAAAGATAAAAGAATGAAACTGATAGGGCAGATTCATTCAAAGAGGCGAAGAAAGTGGTGAGATGATATTACGTTGACATATGTTCTGAGAACTTGACACAGGTTCTGGAATTTTCCTTGTTCAAGTAGTAAGAGTTTCTTCATTATTTTCACTTACATTTCCACACCTGCAGGCAATGTCGTTGTCAGCGTACGGCAACTGAGGAACAGGTACGTGTATCACCGTACAGTACGTCACAGCGTTCCTTTCAAATACAAATCGCCGAGTACCTTTCATGTGTTGTGATAAGCTGTACACTCGGTCTCCGACTGTAGCCGAAATAGAGGCTGATCCCATCGTGGACTCTCTTCTCCTGGGAAGATGGTCATGGAGTGCGCCTTCCACTTAAAGGATGATGGAAATGAGTGAGTGGTGACGTTGATGATGAGAGATTATTGATAATGGATGGTAACTTATTGTGGATCTTATTAATCATCTGGTGATGTGAGAAACCAACGCCAATTCACAACGAGATATTGCCTTGCGCAGAATTAAACCGCAGACTTGCCCGCGCACTTTGACAGTGCTCGGAGCCCTTGTCACCCAGGTATACAGTCGCATCAACATATATTTCATTCAGCAAAAACCCTCCTTAATCATTTGTGACCGTGCTCAGCTACACGAGCGGATACAGAAGACCAGCATCTCGACCCCCCGGAAGCTGAGTCAGTTCGCCCCCGTCACACACGCAGATCACGGCCGCCCTCCGCATCCAGCGGCGGAGGTCAACTCGCCGCTGCGGAGGGTGCATTCCGCCTCATCAGCTTTATGCGCCGCATCTCTGACCTCTGCACTTTCCCGTCCCTCCCTACGCACCCTCCGCCCTCCTCCAGCGTCCTCCGCCTTTCTCCAGCGGGCGTCAATACTCACGGCTCCCGCGGCGCGGCGGCGGCGGCGGCGGCGGCGGCGGCGGCGGCGGCGGCGGCGGCTGGCGCAAGATGGGCCCGGAAGACACATTCACGCTGCCACCTGATAACTGGAGGAAGATAATCTTAATGATACAAAAATGTTGAATGGGGGACGGTGTACGTAAAGGTTCGCAATTACTACTTATTTAATTTGATTTTCATTTCTAATTTATTTATTTTCCATCCCCTTGAAAACGAGTTGCAGTGGAAGGGTAGGGAAGCGAGAGAGCCAACGGGCGAGGCAGAGAGGAAGGGCGGGAGGGGAGGAGAAACGCACAACGCGGCGGAGTTCGGTTCGAGAGCAGTGTGAAGCGTGCGTGGGAAAGGGTGAGTTGAGGCGAGACAGGAAGAAATGGAGCCCGCACGGAAGATATACCTTGGATTTCTGCTGAAAACTTGAAGAAAAGAAAAAAAAACTGTAAAGAGGGGGATGGTGTTAGTGGTAAAGTTGTCGTCATACCTCCCAACTTTCACTCTTCTATGACAGTGAGGGGTAGTAGTGAGGTGCAGTGTGGGGCAGTGAGGGGTAGTGATGGGGAATGCGAGGCAATGCGGGGCAATGGGGGCAGCGCGTGCCAGTGAGGGGTCGTGAGGAGCAGTGCGGGGCATTGAGGGGTAGTGACGGGCAGGGGGGGAGCAATGCGGGGAAATGCGGGGCAGTAAGGGGCAGTGCGTGACAGTGAGGGGTAGTGAGGGGCAGTGCGGGGCAGTGCGGGGCGGTTGCAGAAAGTGACGGAATGGGGCGGTGGCCGAGTGGGAAGGATGGTGGAAGTGGTCTTGGCGGGCGGCTGTTCGCTGGGAAGACGTAAGAGGCATTGAGGCTTAAGGCACCTGGCCACCGGAAGATGGGAAAGTGTGGGTTTTACTTTTTTCTCTCTATCTTCCACCTCTATGCCTTGAGTACACCACCGGAGCTCCGAGAACGTCGTACTTGACAGGATGTGGGTGCGGAAGGGCTCGGCCGCGGCGGTAATGGCGAGCGAGAGAGGTGACCTCCTGAATCTAGGCATTTCACGTTTCAGTGTTGAATTATTTTGCTTTTATGGCAGTTTTACATGCCATGGGTATGTTTTGGATGTTAAAGGATGCAGGTGCAATGCCAATGTTTGCTTACAATTTTGAAGCATTAATTTTTACTCTCCATTTTTCAGTTCACTTTGAAACATTAATTAGGTCTTATTGTCATAGGTCTTGTAGGCCATAAATATAGTCGTGGGATGTCAGTATTGCCGTGGCATCAGCAAACAATGCAATTTCTTAAGTGTATGGTTGAGGAACGTCTGATAAATATACATTGAATAGGACGGGGAGAGGGAAGATCTTTGGCAGGACCTTGTATGTAGTGTTTTTGTTGAAAGTCTAAGGTTTATTTTTACATTAAAATTTCTGTTGGTCAAAAAGCAGTGTATTGTGTTATATAAATAATGTGGAGTTCCCAGTTGTTGATAATGGAAGTCATCTTCATGAACTTAATGTGTTTACTGTATTTAGATAGCCGGCTTTCGAATTCTTTGCCGTCGTCACCAGCTTACAAATATAAACAAAATGAAATACAAATAAAATACATAGTAAATACAATATTAAACATAGTAGGGAGATTAATATAAATAATAGATACGTTTAAAATTATAATAATTAGCAAATGAAATTACAAAATATGAAATGCAAAAGGGAGATTAATATAGAGACCAGTAGCAAATGAAATAATAAAATGTACTATGCAAAGGATATGCAATTTCATTTGGTATTTATTCAATTTCATTTAGTATTTATTATAGTATTTTGTAATTGCATTTGCTACTGGTATCTATATTAAACTTTCTTTTGCATTTCATATTTTGTAATTTCATTTGCTAATTATTATAATTTTAAATGCATCTATTATTTACATTAATCCCCCACTTTGTCTTATTTTGTATTTACTTTGTATTTTATTTCTATTTCATTTTGTTTGTATTTGTAGACTGATGATGAGGGCAAAACCGTCGAACGCCGACTCTCTAAATAAATATATGAAGTTGACGGAGATGACTTCCATTATTTCTTCATGTAATTACGTCAACAATACCGCATCATAATTCCCACAACTCCATTGTTTGTTGTTGTTGTCGTTGTTTGTACATGAGACCAACACACCAAAGTAAATCGAAGGTCCTTTCTATGTCGAATAAAAATACTAATGTGTGTTGATGTTCGTGTAATGCAGTGGTTACAGATTCAGTTACACGAAGCAGGTGGTGGTTAGTTGAGCACTTGGATCTGAAGAGAAATTCGAAGTCAGATATTGTATTCTTATTTCTTTAAAACTTTATAAGTCTACTAAATAGTAATTTTTCATAAAGTTTTGCTATGAATGGAAGAAGACTGATTTTCATTATTTTTGTTACTTGGTTGGGTTTCGTGCATCTTTTCCTGGTTTGCAGAAGGGCAGAATAATAGTTGTTTTCCAGCTTTGCGGAAAACATTGCAATCGTAGAACTGTATTCAATAGCTCAGAACGAGCAGCACGTGACAAGGGTGGAAAGTGTTATTCGAAGAGTGCCATGCTTGTGACCAAGGCTGCGAGGGAACGGAGGCGAGTGTTTCGAAAAAAGAAATGTAATACTTTCGCCCTTGTGTATACAAGTTTTATTTTATACAAAGATGTATTTCTTTATTTTTAATTAAATATTTCAACCTATTTTATTACATTATATTTCCAAATTTTACAAAGAGACAGCGACTCCAAATTAGGAGTTGCACATCACCTACAAAGTCAAATGACAATTTCCGTTCACAGCAATTAGTTGTAGTAGTTCCTCCCCCTCACTCCTGCTTTCAGTCCCATTCTCATCCCGTTGTCACACTTGTCTTCACATCTATCCTCGTGCACGACTCCGTCCTCACCGCCGTTCCTTCTCCCGTGAAAACCCTCTCATCACCTCTCTCCTTACTCTCCACCCTCGCCTACGTCACCCACCAAATACATAAAAATTATCGCAAGAATTGAAACTGCAAATCACAAGACTGAAACTGGTAATCAAATTTAGAGATTCGTTAATTATTATAAGGATTAATTATGGCTCAGTATACTGTGAATTTCTTCTTACCAGCCTACCCTAAAACTCGTAAAAAACCGAAATGCGCCAAAGTATGAAATAAAAAAACTGTTCAGTTTCGATTTCACTTCTATAATTTTTTAATGCCACAAAGTTGTGGTACTCCCTTGCTTTGCTACTGGATACTAAGTGCAATTATTAAATCCCTCTCTCCAAAATCACATACAGCTTTGTAACTCTTTTTAAAGACGTATAAATCAGAAATGCGGGTGACCTCTTGACCATCAAAAAGACGCAGTCTGTCCTCTCACTCCGGAAATTTTAAAAAGAAATTTACAGAAAATTTTGTTCTGAAAGCAATTTCATCAAAAAGTAAGAATTTGGCTTTCAAATATTTGTCTCATTTATCATTACTAATGATGGTTGTTACGTAATGACAGAAATGATATAGTGGGTTTTTTCTAATTTTCAGGACAGGAGCGAACAAATAAAATATGACTTATGACAGGAATTTCATAGTTTAGCTCTCGCATACTGGATTGTTGTCGAACGTCTTTTCCTTGGAGTTTTCAGAATAGCAGAGTATATAGAAGAATTTTTTCTTGGAATGTATAATTTCAGATTTTAGTTTTAACTTATAGGATTTTTTTTTCCAATTTTTTTCTTGGAGGTATTTTTCATCTCTACGCTTTCAGAGCTCCATACGACCGTATTTCTTGTAGGCGGTGATTAGCGGGGACGCGGGCGGAGCGGGAAAGCCGAGGGCGGATCGAAGGCGATGGCGGAGGTGTTGGAGGCGGAGATGGAGACGATGGAGAAGGCGATGGCAGGCACGGACGTGAGAGTGCAGGCGGTGATTGTGATGAAATAGATGGATGAGACGTAGCTAGGCGTAGAGGTGGAGGTGCAGGTGGGGATGGAAATGAAATAGAAGGTTGTGGAGACGAAGGCAGGGGCGGTGATGGAGGAGGGATGTTTTTTAGTTTCTCATTTACTGCTAACGTAGTACAGAGAAAGTGTTGTATTGCTGCGAGAAAAAAGATTTTTCTGCCACAAAAAATTTGTACCTAGTATGTGAAATTAGGCAATCTTAACAATTATTTTCTCAAACACAGCTCCAATTCTTTTTGTTATTTTCCCTCAGATAGAATATAGGACGAGAGAGATATATTCCATGCTCACAACAGTGGATGTTAGCCGTGCAGGTGGTTCGTGGAAGTAAAATTAATAAGATTGAAGTTTGAGGGAAGCGACGCGACATCGCGTCGAACGGACGCTGCCGCTTCGCGCGAAGTTGTGCAGCGCTCAAAGCGCTACTCCTGCCAAAATGAACTTTGCCGCGGACTTGCGTTTTCATTCGGTGCTATTTCGCCTGAGTGAGTTGCTGAAGTGAGAGGAATGTACTACTTTTCTTTCTACTGCTTCTCTTTGGACATGAACAGAAATCGAAATTGTTGACCCTTACCCAAATTTTTAAACCCTTGTTGAATCGATAGGCCATGGAACTGCGATTTTAAATTGCATAGTATGGCATTACGGCAAGACCATGGGACGACCATAAAGTTAATTTTCCCCAAGTCACAAGATTGTTATTGCGCAGGCATACATTTTATTTACTGGTTATGGATCACAGGTCAAGAAATAAATTTGACTCAATGAAAATACTTGGGTTTTGTGTATCCTTCGTACTTTTCTTTTGAGACAAACGCATTATCCGCACGGGGTGACCGGGAGCGGTAGCTCAGTGCATCAGCTAATCACTGCAGCGCCTCTGACAGGGAGCTCCTGGTTTCGAGTCCTGACGGCGGCAGGATTTTCGACACTACCTTTTAAGCTAGGTCGAACTCCGTCGCTGTCTGGAGAAGAATTCTAGCGGCCGGCTGCTCTGATCGGTAGTTTTCCGTGGTTTCTCCGATCAACACCAGGCGAATGCTGGAACAGTACCCTAACAAACGAGCCACGGACCGCGCGCGATCTGTCCTTCCTCTTCATTGTCCTATCCTCTCCCCTTACACACACACTTACACTAACATGCACTACACTACCATATATTCCGGGAGACCGGTCGGGAGCGTAGAGCTTGTCCCGACTGGGGCGGTGCCCCGCTGGTGGCAGAGTCCTGGTTATGGGGATACCCCACTAGCCGACGGTAGGTCGGCGCCGGATCTCAAATCCAGCGAGGGAAGATCACCACCATCTCCCGAGAAAAAACATGCACTACACTAATGGGACAAATGACCAAAGCATTTGAAGCTCCCGGAAACTCGAAAAAATCAATCAATCAATCAGTCGCAAGGGATGTGTTTCACGTGACCTTTTTATGGTGTCCTCTTATCTAGTCCCTCTTGAGCTATTGTTGAATATCTGTGAAAAGTAGTAACGATTCGATAATAATTCTTCCTAATAATTATGAATTTGATAATTCCTTTTTCGATATTGACTTTTTCTACAGAGAAAATAAACACACGACGAGAAAACATCAAAAGACTTTGGAGGCGTGACTGCAGTACGTTCAACTCAATCTCTCAAGATGCATTTGTATGAGAGAACTTTATTTATTCGTCCAAATGTACTTCATAATGGAAGTTCTGAAGTATTACGGGTACGAAGTCGGTTTATGCATACACGCGGAGAAAAAGAAGAACAGGCCCATAAATAGTCGCTGTTCCTACGCAGTTGCGTGCCGCGCGCAGCGAATGCCTGATTTTGAGCTGACTGTACCCTTTCGGCGAAAAGCCCTTCCTGGAAGGGCTGGTCGTTATTGCGCAGATCGACCCTTTGCCTGCTACACCGTTGCCCTCTTGATGCGACGCCGTGCCATATTCAACTTCTCTTTGGAAACACGTCCAAACGGCGTCCAAAAAGCGTTCTTGGTCGCTTACCAGTAACGCTTTTGCTGCCGAGGTTCTCGAACGTGCTGACCTGGTGTGATGAGTATCATCCCCATTACTAAGCCCCAGAGTCTTCTTCTAATCTAATCTGATCTCGAGCTCGCACTCGAACTCGAATCTTTAATCTGATCTGAAACTCGCACAGTAGCAAAACCGATTCAACAATGAATTTTGAAAAAATGGTGGGTGGGGAAGAAAGAATCTGTCAATTCAGGTAACAATGAGAGCATTGAAGGTAACCGAGATGAAGGAAATATAAGATAATAGAAATATTGGCAGAATACACATATTAGAAAAGTTAGAGTAGTTATTGGACAATCAAGATTACTAAATATTAGTTTATTTTATATGGCCAACATACATATAATATTTTAGCAAACAATATCAATACATTATACATAATTCAAGCACTTATTAAACGTTTCTCTTCAAAATTAAAAATGTATTTATTTTCAGATAGAAACATACTTTAAATTATTTTACAAATAAAAGCATTACGACTTTTTTAGAATATTTATAGTTTGTTTTCCGAGGCACGAAACCCCGTGGATGGAGGTCACTAACCAAATGCTTATTGTACATGTAGGTACACCAAGCCCTGTTTTTCAGGAAAGACCACGAAATACGGCACAATCGTTTTTATATTGGAAATAATACACAATTTTGATCGCTGAAAAAAGTGTGTAATATCTATCGAATTCTACAGAAGAGCTGTACCATATGTCATTATTCGAATACTTATAATTATTTTATAAAACGAACAATAATTAGATTTTTTCAAGTCATGCGACATTAGTCGGATGATAAATATAACTTCTTGATTCCTTCTCCCATTTAATCATCAATCCTCTCAGACTATCCTCTTGTTTAAATTCTCTTCGGTGCATTTGAATCGTTAAATATGAGTCGTTACACAACTAAGCACTGTGGAGCACTCTCAGCCATTCCTTGTCTTGTGTGTTAATCATATCTCAAAATTCTCCCAAACCAGAAATTGAAACTTGTTAATGGAGCTAGAAAGCAGGGGGAGGATCTTCTACTTTGAAATGCTATCCAGAGGTTTCTTTGTCAACTAGATGAACGCGACCTGTGCGATGTGTCAAGTCCCACTGGACGAGGATGGACAAGGGCAGGCGACAAGGCTGCGACAAGGCTGGACAAGCACACGTGGGCAGAGCGACTGGCGCATGGTGTACTCTTAGAAGGTGGGCTGGCGAATGCCAGGGGCAAAGCCAAAACCTCATATCTATCTCTCTTTTCGCATCGCAAGTGAACGCATTTAATCTAATTTGTGGTATGTTTCATTTGAATTCCTTCCTCCCCTTGAAAAATGTACAAGGGTCACCACTAACGTGCCACTGGAGTTGAAAACAGGTTCGTAACACATCCGCAGCTGTTGTTAAACATTAGCCTTCAATCTGCCCTGATCTATTTTCCTAAAACGATAAATCTAATAACCTCATTAACGCCACGTACGTTACTCGACCAGATAAATAATCGACTCCGCCCATTCCGGAACTAACGAGGTTGTTTACGGCAGGTAGATTCTGTTTCGTATCCGTGTGATTTTCGAAGATAAATTAATCCACTATCGTGCGAACGGCGAATTTGCGATCTGACGTATGTGCATTAGAAGAACGAACAGTAAACACGCCAAGACGGTTCTTCATGCAAGTTGACGGTTCTTCGTGCAAGTTCATATCGATAGCAATTGACAGGTATGCAGAAAACGTTTAACAGAACGGAAACGGAATGTACGCTTTTTTTACGGTGCTGCTACTCCCGCCAGGGCAATTATTTGTCTGGTCTACTAATACAGTAAACATTTACTAAAATAGAGAAAACCAAAGGTGAACTTGACAAAGGTGGGTAAGACGATGGGTCAAATTTTGAAACAAAAAGTATTTTTATTTCTTGATATAAATTATTTATTGTTATCTTTTTGGTCATTTCTTTGTGGGACTCATTGCCCTACTTTTGTTATAATCATCATTTAGGGATTAAACCAAGCGGTTTGTTGCGGTCTCAAGTATTTTAAGGCTGGATTTAAAATTGATCACTCCAGAATATCCTTGGGCATCCCACATTCCTTCTTGGTTGAGATCTGTAGTTGAAAAAATGTTTTGGGATGCAGCTATTCTCCATTCTGTGAAGATGTTCGACCCAATTTAATCTGTATCTTTCGAGTTTTTCAAGGAAACTAGTGATCATTAGTTCTTCACATATAGCGCTACTGCGATTTCGATCGTGGAGGGTGTATCCCGCCGTATATCTGAGAAATTTCGTTTCAGCAACATCAACTCGGCTGGCTTGGATTTATGGCTGGATTTTGGTATAACTGTGTTCTATTTTGTAAACAGCAGCATGCCTTGAGGAAAAGCGTGTCCGGATGTGTTTGTCGTGTAGTGCAGCATCCACTGCGCAGTTCAACAGCCCCCGCGACGGGCTGGTCTTCGTCCCCAGCGTCGAGGGATTTCTCGTCCAAGAGATAGACGGCCTATTACGACACACCCTCAAGCTAATCGGGAGCGGAAAACTTCCACCAAATGAAGATCAATAGCTTCAGTAATTGCGATATCCTACAACATGTAAATTACTCATACAAGCTGATCATAATTGAGGATGTTTTTATCACTTTCAGAGCAAACAAAACATAATGGAGTTATACACGATCTCTAGGCAGCAAATAAAGCGTTATTACTGGACCTCACATTCATGGAAGGGAGAATGAAAATATTGAATCGACGAAGGTTACTTTAAACGTTCATTGGGATCATTAATTCTCTTTATTACTGATACACCGGAGACTCTCTAATTTCTTAGAGGTTGTACGCTTCACACATGAATAAAAGATTAATGTACATCCAAGAGGAAATATTTCTAAGTGACGATGTTCGTATGTTTATTTATTTATTTGTTGATAGATCACATTTATAGAAATAGGAATTAACACTAGGAATAATTTGAAGAAGTGGGGAAAAAAAAGAATAAATGTATTTTCTTCAAATCTTCCCAAGAAAATTGTTCACCTACCTCCCAAGAAGTCTGCATCTCAGCGCAGCATACGCCTACCAACTTTGAAAACCTTTTTTTGTATATCAGCATTATAAACGACCTTTTCTGTTGCTAGAAATCATTTTACGGCATAAATGATGACATATTACATTTTACGGCACAAATGATTGCGTCATCACTCATTCAGCCAATCGCAGCGAGAGAATCGTGGAGGTTAGAGGTAAACGGAACAGGCGACCACCGTTTTCTGGCATAAACGTCAAATACACGGGACGTCACAAGGAAGTTGTTTCGCAAAATTAAGTTTGATTCTCTTATAAATTTATAATACTCTTATACAAAAAATAGCGTATGTAATTTGTTTATAATGTTGCTTGATTGCATTCGTACAAATTTGAAAACTCGCTCCTACCGTCGCTCGTTTTCTAAACACGTACGCATGCAATAAAGCTTAACATTATAAACTAATTGCATTAAACTACTATTAATACACAATGTACAGGATACGGACTGACAGAGACGATGCCAGGCATTGCCGAAAAAGTATTTGCTGCTATTTGCTTCTGGGAGGGACGAAATTCATTTATTTCTACGTACCCCGTTTATAATTTCTACAGATTGAAACTATCCAATCAAGGAATTGGGAAATTAGAAGAGAAAGCTTTCTAAGTATTCGTTCAGAATGTCTTCGTTTCATCAATTGGTTGATTCGTCGCGTCTCCCCCGGACTGAGGAGTATTTAGAGTTTTCCGTTGCGTCAAATACGTAGACATTTAGTCCCGTAAGTGTAGTGCGTGTTGTATTTCCCGAGGAAATGTTCCTCCGTTGGAACATGAGAGCATCTGTCCAACGGATTGCGGGAGTTTTCTTCCAGGAACCCGTCCCACTGGGGCACGCCCAGCCACGACAAACACTACGCTCTCGACTAGTCTGCCGACATGGAAACTAGCGTAGTCCATGCAAGTGGGGTGTGTACGGGGAAAGGAGTGGATTATTACGAGAAAGTAAAGATCGACTTGATCCATGGCCCGTTTGTTAGGATACTGTTCAGGAACTGTTTGGAGAAACCAATCAATGTCCAATATTTATCAAAGAAACAAAGTAAAACTATCAATCAAAGTTCATCGTTAGAATTCCCACTAGTTGTAGCCAAACACCCTTCCCACTAGTTGTATTGATAAGATTCTGGAAGCGTTAACTTCTAATATAATTAGTCCTATATGGGTAGTGGATGTTTCTGTCGCGGGGGGGGGGGGTAGTGATATTCCTCAGCTGAATGGCGAGATCCGGTGCCGAACTACTCACCGTCTGGCGAGGATTTTCACATCCAGGTATCTCACACGAGCTGGGCGCCGTCCCAGCCAGGAGAAGCTCTAAGCCCTCAACTGGTCTCTCTACATGTTTGGTAGTGTAATACATGTAACTGTGCGTGTAAATAAAGAGGATAGGACAAAGAAGGGGTAGGAAAGATCGCGCGCGGTCCGTTTGTGAGGGTACTGATCCGACATCTGCCCGGTGTTGGTTGTAGAAACCACGTAAAACAACCGATCAGACCAGCCGACCTCTAGAATTCTCCTGCAGACAGTGGTTGTATTCGACTTAGCTATGTAGGTAGCGTCAAAAATCCTGTCACCTTCCCGGCTGGGATGCTAGGAGTTCCCGGTCAGAGGCACCGCAGTGCCATGAATTGATGCCCTGAGCCAGTCCATCCGCCGTAGAGTGTCGAAAGCCCCCGTGAGGATAAAATTGTGAATTCGCAGCAGCCAACGCGCGTCCACCAAGCGACACGCCACGCCGCAACCGCGCGCTGAATGAAGCGCGTGTTGCGCGGCGGCCGCGGCGGCGCGCGGTCAGGGCTCTCTGCGTCGCGTGGCGTCGGGGGCGTCGGCGTCGGCGTCGGGGCGCGGCCTTGGCGCGGAACTAGGCCAGCGGGGGCGCAATGTGGGGCACGAAGGGGGCGGGGCGGGCGGGTGTAGGCCCGGGCCGATCGATGGCGGCTCCGGCGGCGGAGGCTGCGCCGCGCCGCGCTCGATAGGCGTCTGCCGCCCCCGCCACGCCCCCAGGGCGGCCAGCAGAGAGCCCCGTTCCCTCCCCGCCAGCCAGCATGCATCTGGGGTGAGCGGAGTGCAAATAAAATTAGTTCCGTATTAAGGCGGCTCGCAAGTGCCGAGCGACCGCTCGCCGAATCCACAGCACTGCGAATGGGCTGTTTGCCGAGGGTCCAACATACGGTTCTCCCCCATCCGCAGACCGGGAGAGGTGGTTCACTGCATCAACTGATGTCACTGCAGTGCTTCTAGCCGGGAGGTTCTAGGTTCGAGTCCCGACGGCGGCAGGATTTTCGACACTAGCTTTTCAGCTAGGTCGAATTCAGTCGCTGTCTGGAGAAGAATTCTAGCGGCCGGCTGCTCAGATCAGTAGTTTTCCGTGTTTTTTCCGATCAACTCCAAGCGAATGCTGGATAACAAACATGCCACGCACCGCGCGCGATATTTCCTGACTCCTCCTTGTCCTACTCTTACCTCTTACACACACACTAACATGCACTATACTATCACACATGCCGGGAGACCGGTCGGGAGCTTAGAGCTTGTCCTGGCTGGGGTGGTGCCCCGATGGTAGGAGATACCTGATTGGGGAAACCTCACTAGCAGATGGTAGGTTGGCGCCGGACTTTGCCATCCAGGAGGGGAAAACCGCCGCCACCTCCCGAGGAAAATCATACACTACACATACGGTTCTAATGACCTCAGTAGTTGACGCGCCAGGAATCACTAACAATCAAACAACCCAGCCAATCCGTAGCCGATCGCTCTTTTCGACTCATCGAAGGAAGGGAACATTTGCAGACGCTTGCTACTGTCCGAATGCCAAATGTGTGGTGCCACCTATAAAGTAGAGATAGTATTCATTCGTTTTACTACCTGGCAGACGAGGAGAGTAATGTGAAGACTTCTGCTCTCTTCCAGGAGCTTCCTAAGGCAATCTGCAGATATAGTGGAGTAAATTAATATATTCATGTAATCCATACGACGTTGCTGAAGACAGCCTCACAATTTTCAAAATAGTATGTATCTCTAGACCACGTAAAATTAAGAAGTTTCGCCGATATTCATAAATGGCAAATAGTAGGAAATATAAACTACTTCTTGTAAGTAATGATGACGTATAGATTTGTTCCATTAAAATCAATGTTAAATCATCGGAAAACAATATATTTTTCAAAAAGGCAGGAACAAAACATAAATTATTTTAAAGTCTACCTAGGCAGAAAAACAGGTGAAAAGTATATGAGAACCAAAAACAAACGTACGAATCAACAGGGGTGTATGCAAAGAAGTTGTTGTTGAAGAAAAGTTTGAACGGGGCGCTCGTTGAAAATGGACCAACGCTCGCCTATGAAAGAGTGAAACGAATGTTTGTGGTCTTGAGAAGGGGGAAAGAATGATTGTCACTGTGCTTGGGGACGGATGTTTTAAGGGGGACCAACCACCGTCTATAGGATGAGATGATATGTTCAGAAATAGAGTTTAGTTCGCGACGTTATCTTATGGCAGTTATGGCTTATTATTATTATTTCTTTTTTTCTCGCGAATAGGCCATCTTGGACTGTTATGTACGTGAAAAGACACAAGTCAACAATAACAATTTATTGGTTCAACTTTTACAGGCGTGATCTAGTTTACAAGTATCCAAAAGCGTAGTCCCTAGTACAAAGCAGTGGTGTTCCAAAATCCAGTAGATGTCCCAAAAGTCGCGCACTGTCGTCCAAAAATCGCCGGAGAGAGAATACCAATTACGTCGCAGAGTTCGCACTAGGGTCACAGTCACTACTTCGCTTCAGGATCGCACTTCACTACCGAGTGCCCCTCCGGCCGGTGCGGCCCGTTAAGAAGCGCTCCGCGTCGCAGATTCGCCTCGGGCCTGTAGATCCGCTCGCCGGCCGCTCACTCCTCATTGGGCGGTCTTTGCGCCGGTTCGTGGCCCTGCTGCCTTCCGTAGCCGGCGTCCCGCACTGCCGAATTGGCGCGCGATACAACCTCTCGCATATCACCGCAACATGGACCACGCCGGACATGCACTTGCACGGGCTCAGTGTCATTTTATCACGTTGCAAGTCTTGCATGTAACTAATTAGGGGGATCAGCATTAGGCTGAATCAGATTTTTATACCCCAGGGTTGTTAGTCCTGGGGGATGGAAGATGAAATGATGATGATAATGAAGGATGAATGGACGGCACACACAAACAGGCATACACAAACACACCCATGCCCGAGGCGGGACTCGACCCGCGATCCTTCCGTCCGAGATCGCCAGGGCACTACTGCCTCAGTGGTCTCGGCTATCCGGACTGGCATTATTATTATTATTATTATTATTATTATTATTATTATTATTATTATTATTATTATTATTATTTTACGCGGGTGGGCCATTTCTGACCATGCTGTACGTTATCTTCCGAGGCTGTCATATTTATCCTGAGAGATTAACGTGAGTAATTACGGGAATCACAAATACGACCAACAGGTCGACGATACATACTACGCAGGAGAATCCTGTAGCCTCCTCGGCGCAGACGTCGGCTGCCGCAACCGTCTGCACCATATGGACAGCCTATTACTGTTGTTGTTATTGTTATTATTATTAATTTTTTTCAATTTTCTACCTTATAAACATTTTCTGAAAACTTTCTTATTCTCGTACAGGGAACTTCTCGTTCAATATCTCACATGCATTGCCAGTAGACTGGAACGCTGACGATATTCAGCGTTCTCCTGAACTGGCCAGTCTTGTACTCTATTTACTTTTGTGTGAAATATTGCGTTTCCACACAAACATTATTTCTGTTTTAACTATGGATCGGATAAATGTAGATACTTCAATACTTTATCTGAACTACTTCTATTTGTTTGAATCTTAGTCAAAATTCTTTCCATATTTTAGTGCGTATTCACGTTCAATCATGTTGTGCTTTCACACAAACATGATTTTCAGTTAAATGATCAATCGGCTAAATACCAATTGTGTAATGTGGGATAGTAGGTACTGGTCGCATTTGAGTTTCAGAATGATTGATTAGGGTTTTCGGATCCGTCAACTGATAACGTCGCTAGGCACGTATCTGTAGTGCATGTTTTTATCGCGGAAGGCGGCTGTGATCTTCTCCCGGTGGGTGGTGAGATCCCGCGCCGATCTACTCGTCGGCTAGTGGGGTTTTCCCGCAACCAGGGGGGAGTATATCCAACCAGCGGGACATCACCCCAGCCGGGACAAGCTCTAAGCTCCCGTTTGGTCTCCTCACATGTGTGGTAGTTTAGTGCATATGAGTGTAGGTGTGTGTATGAAAGGGGTGAGGATAAGAAAATCAAGAGGAAGGAAAGATAGCACGCGGTCCGTGACCCGCTTGTTAGCGCACTGCTACGCCATTTACCTAGTGTTGATTGGAGAAACCACGCAAAACTACCAATTAGAGCAGTCTGTCCCTAGAATTCTCTGCCAGATAGCGATTGGATTCGATCTAGCTATCTAGCTAGTTTCGAAAATCCTGCCACATTCGGGACTCGAACCCTAGTGCCTCCCGGTCAGACGCATTGCCATGACATGAATTGAGCCACACATGCCGGTTTGACTTTCACTGCAACTCTTTCTATAATTTTTGTGATTGTAATGTACAACATTTTATTTTCGTCTTAATGATTTGCAATTTACTTGCAATTATGAATGCTAAATAAGTTAATAATGCTTGAACTAAGTTGAATGAGGGGTAATTATTTACAATAATCGCACGTCACCATATCCATTACACACATTCCATAAACGTATTTAATCAATGGGTAAGTATTTAATCATAGACCCATATTCTTGTACAGGTGGTCCTCTCGCTAGTACAATTTTTTCAATTCTCAAAATTGTATTACCCGGAGAAAGGGAATATTTATCAATTAATACAAGTATTGAATTTCAGGTAGTGTTAGAGTGGAGCTTCAATACGATAGACTATAGTTATAATTAGATTTACATCAGAACATATCGCGGAGAAATATATCCCAGGAAAACCATATTGTGGAATTGAGTCCAAGTCTTCTCTATGCATTAGGTTAAACAAGCGTGCAATGACTGTAATTTTTTTAAAAGAATCAATTTTAGAAGGAGCAATTTCCCCATTTCTTTGTTCCACTTTTCTTTAATTTCACTAGTCAGGAATTTGTAGATTTTTAAAAAAATAGTTATTTTTTACTAGCAATGTTATTGCTATTACATTATTGTTGTTATTGTTGTTGTTATTGTTATTATTATTATTATTATTATTATTATTATTTTGAAATAATGCAGGAAATAATGTAGGGTCATTGACTCGTGTTGATACAACTCACATCGTTTTCATTGTGTTGTGAAAGAGCACACGAACATGTAATTCCAAGTAATATCGATTGTTAAAACGGTGGCACCAAGCAAGCACGCTCGCGTGTTTTGTAATGAGATACATATCACAATGTTTCAGCATAACAGAGTATACGCCACGTCGCTTAACATAATATTTTACTGTGTTCACTATTTAAAATAAAGGCTGCATAAACAGAGGAGTAATTTATCATTAATTTCATTCTACGAGTCACTTTCTTTCGATATGTTGTGCAATTCTTTCACACATCTAGCTCAATGTGACCTCTCCGGCGCTTTTTCGAAGAATTCTTAGTGTGATGTCTCCGACAGTTTTCGAAGAACGTTCACATCCATAATTTAAAGTTTTTAAATTAGATCAGTTGATGACAATGACCAGTTTTGCAGAACGCTTAATGCGACAATGCTGCTCTCAAACTTGTAGGATCTTAGTAGTAGGAAAATCACGGGATCGGTCAATTAATGGATTATACTAGTTTGCCAACGTTTCGGAATATTTTATTCCATCATCAGGGCTAACAACCAAAAAATACAATCACAATAAATACGGACAAACTCTTCTGAACAACAACATACAAAAGTACATGAATGAACATACATGTGGAAATAATTATACAGATAACTAAATAAATAAATACATTATACACCGTATATCTAACGGATACACACCTTTCCATATTCTCTTCCCAGTTGAAATTGACCATTGTAGAAATCACGACCGTTAATAAGTAGTAGGAAAATCACGGGATCGGTCAATTAATGGATTATACTAGTTTGCCAACGTTTCGGAATATTTTATTATTTTATTTATATTTTATTTTCGGAATATTATATATTTTATTTATTTAGTTATCTGTATAATTATTTCCACATGTATGTTCATTCATGTATTTTTGTATGTTGTTGTTCAGAAGAGTTTGTCCGTATTTATTGTGATTGTGTTTTTTGGTTGTTAGCCCTGATGATGGAATAAAATATCCCGAAACGTTGGCAAACTAGTATAATCCATTAATTGACCGATCCCGTGATTTTCCTACTACTTATTAACGGTCGTGATTTCTACAATGGTCAATTTCAACTTGTAGGATCTTTTTGAAGTGATGACAAAAGATTGTTGCAAAGTGAAAATAATCACAACCTCGAATAGGGGCAGCACATTGCCTGCCAGCTGCGAGCAACCCGGGGATTAGTACACAGTCTTCAACTCAAATTCGCGAGTTTTATTCCTGCTGTTTGCGATGAAAAATTCTGTGTCAGGACACGTTTGTGGAATGTAAAAGATCCCTGGCAATGCTCGTAAATCAATTCTCCGCCAATGCCGTCTTAAAGCGAAATCACGCTCTTCCGACTAGACCCTTTCAATATAGTCATCTGGACCCGACAAATGATGGGGGAAATTAGAGTCACATCCAGGCACTTCAAGGAACGGTCACGAGACACGCTGCTCGAAAGAAAGATCCCCTATAGCCAAACCGACAATTGGCGTCAAAAGAAGCTAAGGTCGAAACCATGAGTGTACAGCAATTTCCTTGTTAGCCCGTATGATAAATTAACAAAGTGAGAAAAGTTCAGGCGAAGACAGGAGATTCAGTGGAAAGGTCTCCGAAATTTCGTAAGAGATTTGTCAATGACAGCAGTGATTTGTGTGATTTATTAAACAAAAATATGAAAATCAAGTTTAATCTGTATTGGAAGCTCAGAAAATATCTACCACCATCGCCAAAATCTAAGTGTGTATAATTGAAGAAATATGTGAAGAAATGATGACGAAATATTTAACAGCAGACAAATTCGGAGATTTTTGTATGAAAAGATGAACAGTCGAAAGTTATATTTTCAATAGTTACAAATGCTAGAGAATTGTACAATAATCGGTTTTGTTTACGGCAATTATTCTTACAGTATGAAATACTATTACAAACTTTTTACGATACATTCTGTCAGACAATGATGCATTCTGTCAGACAGTTGATGGGGGTCGAAGGAGAGAAAGTTTGGGAACCCCTGATCTAAATTTTCTCTACGCACGAAATGTGCATTCAAAGAGAATAGCCAAGCAGTTTTCCGTCTGTAAATCATTCTGAGCATTCGAAATTTCTTTGTGGAATTTAACTTAGAAACAGGAAAGGAAGAGAGGATCTCAATCGACCTTGCGATTTCAATCAAAGGGATTGTAGAACTGAAGAGGAATTGATTTACATATTCAGTGTGAACAAAGATTTGTTTGTTTTACAAATAAAATCTTTGCTTTCATCGCAAAACGGCTACAGCAATAAAAAACATATTCGACATTTTTAAAGAGAAAATACATATCATTTTGTCGTACCCATCCACAGATAAATGTGGATCAAAATAAATTATTTAAATTATAAACACTTTTTTCGTATTATCTCTCTGACCACCCAGCATTCACACAGACAATTATAAATACTACAACATCCACATATAATAATAAGTGTGGTGAAAACTGTGGATGTCAACGAGTGTCAATAAACTTATCTTTAAATACATTTTCTAATATTTTTCGGCCAAAAATGGCAGTTTCTTTGTAATTTTTCAAATGTTCGTGCTACATTCTGATACATTGAAGTATTGCATGCTTAAGAATTTTGTGCCGTTTATGTACCTACACGGAGGTCCGTTTATTCGCGCTGTTGAATAATTTTGTTGAAGCACTTGGCGTGGCCTCTCTATGCAAATTTACTCTACGTTCCCCACGTTGCCTCCAGTATTGACTTGCATGCTGGGCTACGGAAAACGCTGCCGAGGTTCTATCCTCTCTCTCTCTCTCTCTCTCTCTCTCTCTCTCTCTCTCTCTCTCTCTCTCTCTCTCTCTCTCTCTCTACCTCCTCCTTTCCCTCTGAGATTAGATGTCGTGGTGGTAACGCAATATGTGAGGAAATATAGTAGTTACTTGCATTCAGGTTCAGTATCTTTTACAGCGCTTTCCTTAGAATTACGGAGATATAAACAACTATGTATCTCGTGAGAAGTTTCAATGCGATCTTGCACAGAACTATCGACTTTAAAAAACGTTTATACTCAGCGCCATACATATTAAAACCTTGAACTCATGTAACTGCATCACCTCAATGTCTGGAGATGACCTTAACATAAGGTCTGTAGACTGAGACATTCTAGGCTCGAGTGTTGCGCGGCTATGGAACATTAGTTGAACAGTTGAATATATTTTTGAATGGCTATTCAATTAGGAAATAGCCTCAAATGGTATAGGGAATTTCCTCTGTGTTAACTTATCAGTCCCAAATTATTCGCATATTTTTTCATGTTGCTCGGAATACTGCTTCAACAGAAAAGAGAAGAACTTCGAAGGAAATTTAGAGTTTCGTGGAAATTACTTTGAACAAATCGATTTTTTTTCTGATTCGCGGGATCTCAAATAGACCCCTCGGTAATAGGATACTTAGGGAAAACATTTGAGTCAACAAGCTCGAGTTATTCATTGATGGCCGTCATACTCTTTGGGGAACTGGTGATCGGACAGGTAGTTTTCGATAAACCTTTTTTCCTTACTTGGATCCTTCGAGTCATGTATATCTATGAGAATTTGAAGACTTCATGTTATCACGTTGCAATGTATATCAATATCAACTGTAGCTGAAGAAAGAGGAAATATCACTGTTAACTCACGTATTAATTTGCCTCACCCAAAGACGATATCACACAATTTATTATTAAGAATGAAAGTATTCTGGGTTTCAAGAGATGCGACCTAAGTCAGTCACTTGTAAGTGCAAGAGAGTGCATTTCCAGCTAGTACACATTTTCGTCAGGACCTCAATTGCTGAAACAACTGAAAGCAAATTCAAACGTAGAGAGGATAAGGGAATTATTTCTGAAATTATCATACAAAGTATCATGCCGATTTCCTAAGTAAGCTATTTACTTCTACAGCTGACAAAGGACGGATTGAACTGTCAATACAGGATTACACAATTATATTTAATGTTTTTATGAGACTTAAGCTTTCAGACGATCGTCCTTATATATTTCAGTATTTTAGTGACTTATAATATTGTTGACAAATACTTCTCCAATGCGAAGAAAAGGTGGTCCTGGAGCAGCATAAATTTGCTGTTCTCGAACGGCGCATGTGAGTAATGCAGTTTCTTTCTTCTCAGTCGCATGACTTGGAGTGTGTCGCCATCAGCGATCCTAAGGATGAGAATTCAGTCGGGACGCACAGTATGAGAATAGCAAGAGCAGCGTGTTCATAGATTTTCATTTTTCAGTTAAAAATAAACATCATTGCATTGTTTTTGAATTTTTTCGGTCTTCCTGGGGATCTAACGAACCATTTACATCTGCCACACGGCCGGGGAATGAATAGTTTTCTATTTGTCCGCGCAATGTAAACATGTAACTCAGATGTTTTTGTTAGAAAGCGAATAAGTTTACCTATAGAACTAACGCAATAAAAAAATCATGGAAACGAGAAGAACAAAGGCAAAACTTTGTGCTCTTTATAAATCGTACGTAGGTCAACCAGCTTGGAAAGAAATGCAGGTTAGACTAGAAAAAACAAATTATTTCGGCTGAAGCCATCACACTCACAAAATTCGAACAAGGAAAGAAAATTCAGATCTTGGGGGATTTTCCTTTTGTTACAGAGATTGGAACAGTTAACCCGCAGGAACTTTCAAAACCTTTCCTCTAAGTGTCCGAATTTTTAGAAATAAATTAGAACAAGCTGAGAGTAATAGAGGTTAAATGGATAACTAAGTGCTGTGAAGTGCTGGTCAGTGTAATTCGAAGCAAAACAGTGTAGAGTAGTTCAGTGCAGTGAAAAGTAGTGAACAAGATCAATGCCCTTTCTTTTAAAAATCTAGTTTAGCGAATATCTATGTAGCTTGTATTGATTTTTAGTATCACCAACATATAATTATTGTATATCATGATAGAGTTGAAATAATTGTTATAATACTTAATTTTAGTGGTACTATGATTATTGCTGCCTCGTCTTGTACTGTACTTTTTAATTATTATTATTATTATTATTATTATTATTATTATTATTATTATTATTATTATTAATTATCTCCCACCGGGTTATACCACATTGGAGTTCAAATCAATGTATGTGTGTTTGTTCCTCGAAGTTCCTGGGTATCTAAGGCAACCATAGCCGTCTCTCAAATAGCTGAAGGCTGCATAGTTTTCTTTCAATTTCTGCGGGCATTAGTATTATAAAATAGAAAAAAATAGTATGTTTTAAATATAATTTATATATAAATATAATACATATTTTTATTCTATAAAATGACAAAACTTATTACACATTTATTTACAGTCCGAGAAGTAATTTTATTTGTTAATGCAAGTACTTGTGTTATACCATAATTTCTTCAGAATTTCACTCATTTATTAAAATATTCAAGTCTTATCTCTTCAACATTCCTTAGTCGTCTCGACTCAGTGTTTTACATAGTTAATATTTTTAGAAAATAAAGCTAGTTTCCGATTCCCAATTGGTTTCATTTTGTTTTAGAGCAACGCGAAATAAGCACTATTTCAGCAACGTTGCGAGTGCAGCTATTAGATACCCAATATTCCACGTGGGTTAGAACGTGCATTGTTCAGGATAAGTTAACGATTTTGTACTTATCAACACGTGTGCTGCTCTTCCTTTGATAAATTACTTCGATCTTTTTTCATATAGGGATATTTCACTGATGTAATTAATCAGAACTTTTGTGGTAGATCATTGCTCCTATTTCGTTTTTCCACCAATTTTTGAATTGCCTGCATTTATAATTTGTTTAGATTTGAAATTGCCATTATTTATACCGCAAGATCTGCAGGTGATGTTCCGTACAAGACTTGTATAACTTCTACAGAGACAATTGGGTATAATATAATTAGAGTAAGACACATAGAGAATAAGGAAAGTATGTCATCAATTCTCCTACTGTATGCCACATAACTTAACTAGAAGCAAGTATTCGTAATAATTTTCCTTACTATTAAAATTGGTATTATGTATTTATAAGTTTCCTGTAAATGTAACGAAGAGAATTCTTGTGGAAACGAACCCTGATATCAAAATGACTTGTCATCTTGCACATGTATATCAGGATAATACTCTTAAAACTGTCACCTTTTCAAGCTTTAACAAACGAACAGGTTTACACTCGCCGTCGTACAGGATATCGAAAACTACGAACTTGTGTATAGAAGTAAATCACGAATAAAGGAATTCGAGACAGATTTATCCGCGGGGTTATGAGAATAGGCGATCGTGTCTATCCGGACGGGCCAAACTATTTCATGTCCCGTAGATATATGGACCTCTTAACACAATTCCACTTGCTCCAACTGCTAGGGGGAGGGAAGGGTGTCCCAGGTGCAGCTGTGCTACTTTTCGCACTCCCCCCTGCCCTCCTCCGACCCTTCACACTTGTCTCCCCCGAAAGCCCGAACGCTCCTCCGACTGGAGGCCGCCTGCAGAGGATCACAGCGCAGATTACTCCTCTCGAGGACGCCCTCGCCGCAGCGCAGCAAACAAATGAACGCGCTCATTTCACGCCGCGGTCGGGCCCTAGAGGACGGGGCAGAGAAAGACAGAGACAGACAGACGTCGGCAAACACGACAAAAAAATCCTCGCAGGGGAATTGCGGAAAGCACGAATGGAGCAGATGAACATGAAACCAACAGAAGGAAAAAGGCACAAAATTTCATCATTCTTACAATACTACACTCCGGCATATCTGCAGGCGTTGCATTTATCCTCAGTTGTTTTCAGATCTTTTCAGTCCCACGGAAAGAAAACTCTCTTAAAATGACTTTTCTAGCCGAGAGAGAAAGAGAGAGAGAGGGGGAGGAAGAGAGAGAGGGAGAGAGAGCAATTCCTGACAGTTTAAACTCCCTCCCTGATATACACAGCCTTTTCTGGCGGGTAGCTGAGTACGCCGTGTTGGTGCGAGTCAAAGCCATTCCGTGGCAAGTGCATCACGAGAATGAATCTCGCGACCGAGAGGAAACGTGGTGCTCTGCGAAGCGTGGCTGAGGCCAAACAGCGAACGTAAACTGGGACATCGTGTGCCTGTGCGACGAGCGCCTACTCCACTCGTAGGAGAATATTTGTCTTCAAACGAGGAAGCAAACAGTGAGAAAGGGGGAGAAGGGACGAACGAGAGGGAGAGAGGGGGCATGAGGGAAGGAGAAAGGGGGAGAGGCAGGAAGAGTGCGCACTGTAGTTACAACAGAATGGACAAAAGTAGTTGAAAAATTTGAAAATGAGAATTATTAAAACTAGAAAAACAGGGGAGGGAAAAGGAAACTCCACGATTCGCAAAAATGTAGACAATAAGAAAATAAAAAAATATTAATAGTAGATTGACAACGTACACACGCACAGGTAGGGAAATAATGGCAGTTAAGAAAATAATGATAATGTAGAGCAATAATTAAAACTGAAAAAAAACGGAAATTGCAGGGAGGACGGAAAGTATAAGAAAAAAGAAAAACCTATACTCAATTACCAATATCTATACTCAATACACACACACAAACACACACACACACACAGACACACACACATATATATATATATATATATATATATATATATATATATATATATATATATATATATGTGTGTGTGTGTGTGTGTGTGTGTGTGTGTGTGTGAGAGAGAGAGAGAGAGAGAGAGAGTTGATATATGTGTCAAAGTGTTTTATGATGACAAAAGAGGAAATATGTCAGAAAATCATGAGAGAGGGAAGGAATCATTGAGTCACAACGTATATTTTCAAAATTATAAACTTCAAATGAAACGCATGTAACTTCAATGCTTGAAAATCAAGAAGCGAGAGCCTGGGAAGGCGAGAAGAAAGAGTGGACAATTCTTGAAAGAGAAATCCACTTTGCTACACTAACAAAGCTTAGAGATCAAAGTAGTTTATTGCCAGAACAAAGAAGAAAGAAAAGAACGGATCCTTCGTTATCAGGAGAGGCGAAAGGAAATCAAGGTCAGAGTTCAAGACGATAGAGAGTCAGAGACGAACGTCGCCGTAACGACACTTACAACCAGACCTGGAGATTGAACAGTCCACGTCCTATCCAGACTACACTTCCGGAGCAAATTGTATTGGACGTTGACCGGGAGCGGTACCTTAGTGCATCAACTGATGTCACTGCAGCGCCTCTGACCGGGAGGTCCTAGGTTCACACTCCCCACGGCGGCAGGATGTTCGACACTAGTTTTTCAGCTAGGTTGAATTTAGTCGCTGTCTGGAGGAGAATTCTAGTGACCGGCTGCTCTGATCGGTAGTTTTCCGTGGTTTCTCCGACCAACACCAGACAAATGCCGGAGCAGTTCCCTACCAAACGGGCCACGGACCGCGCGCGATCTGTCCTTCCTCTTCCTTGTTCTATCCTCCCCCTTACACACACACACACACTAACACTAACACTAACATGCACTACACTACCACATATTCCGGGAGACCGGTCGGGAGCTTAAGAGCTTGTCTCGACAGGGGCGGTGGGAGAGACCTGGTTAGGGGGAAACCCCACAGCCGACGGTAGGTCGGCGCCGGATCTCGCCATCCAGCGGGGGGAAGTTCACCGCCATCTCCCGAGAAAAAAACATGCACTACACTAACGGGACTAATGACCAAAGCCGTTGACGCGCCCGGAAACACGAAAAAATCAATCAACGTATTGGGCGTTGAGGTTAGTTAGAAGCAGTAACAGCTTTCATTTGTGTAGCGCGAACTTCGACGAAACTGCTTCATTACAGGGAAGTCTAAACTATTTTATAATATTTTTTAAAAAATTGACATTTTCCCAAACTTTACACCGTAGGGCAAGGGACTTTCAAGGATGAACATCCGGCGACCTCGCGGAGCCTTCATTTGCTTCTCGGAGCGTGACGCGGAAGCTTTCGGGTCCTCGGCTCCGAGTTAACGAACTTCCCCTGCGTAGGTGCCATTGAATTCCATTGGGGCGCGCTGCAGTTTGGGGAGCCGCGGCGCACGGTGGAGGAAATGCCCGGAAAGCGGGTCGAAGACAAAACACACTATTATTATTATTATTATTATTATTATTATTATTATTATTATTATTATTATTATTATTATTATTATTATTATTATTATTATTATTATTATTAAACTTTTTCTCAGCTATTTTGCTGGTAAGAAAATGCTCACCTTCCCGAGAGTAGTTTTGGGGATACGTTCCGTCACAGAAGAACTTCATCTTATATCTGGACTTGAGATAAAAATGTTCTAATGATATGGGCTGTTTGCAACAAAACCGCGCGCTGTCCCATGTTCAGAACGTTTTTGGGTATTTTTAGTTCTGTTAAGATATTTAGGAAGTTTTTACTGACCAGACCTTCCGCCGATATCACGAGTGGGTATGTTTTGGGGTATGTCCATATTTCTAAATTTTTTCTATTTCATTTTGTTTGATACTGTGGGATAATGGTGCTGCGATGTCTTTATTACTCCTTCTTTCTTCTTCTTATCTATAAGGAGAATATCTGGCCTGTTGTAATCGACAGTACGATCAGTTAGAACTGGTCTCTCCCAGTACAAAAGGGTGGAACTTGTTTCCAGCACTGGAGGAGGGGTGTACTTATAGAATGGCGGCGTCGATTCATCCAATAATTTATGCTCTATTGCAATTGCCCTGTGCACGATTTTCGCAACTTGATTATGCCTTCCTAGTAAGCACTGTCTGAGAGGGAAGAGCATGCAGTTGTGATGTGTTCTATTGTTTCTCCTACAGCTCCACACTTCCCACATTTATCCACTACATTTTCTTTTGAACAATTATTATTATTATTATTATTATTATTATTATTATTATTATTATTATTATTATTATTATTGTTGTTGTTGTTGTTGTTGTTGTTGTTGTTGCTACTACTGCTGCTGTAACTATCCACATTCGCCCTATCTTACCAATTAACTCTAAAGGGTGACTGCAAAGTATAATTTAGAAGTATGAATTTTTATGTCGTGTTTAAGCTCAGGAGGATTCAATGAGGTATGAATATTGCAATATATCGTATATCTCAATAGTGGCTCTGGTACATAGTGCCTTATGAATATAACATGGAATCAAGGTTTCAGCAGGTTTTTATTTCTTTCCCCATTCTTATGTCCTTTGTCTGCTACCTCCGACTTCTGAAATCCCTATTAATTCCTAAAACTCCTATAATATAACATTGACCAAAATCTCAACTGAAAGAAACACAACATTCAATTCTAGGGAAATTGTATAAGAAAATAATAAATATATTACGCATGAATTTCCGCAAACTTCGTTCAGTATTCCCTTTGTAATTATACACAATAGAGTGCCGACCGAACATCAACTCTAGTGTCGCTTATTTCGCTAAGGTGTGGCAAATTAAGGACAATTTGATACGAAAGATAAAATCTGCCAATAAATTCACTGGCCCCACATTACAGCTTTCAACAGATAATTTAATATTATGTTTTATGTCCTACACAAACAGGAAATTTCTATACTATACTACACAAACAGGAAATTTCTGGTCTCGAGGTTCGACAACTGAGGACTTTCGATACTAGCCAAGTAACTGAGTGAGATGAACGCCCCCTCCCCCTCTGGATGAGAATTCTAAAAGCTTGTTGCTCTAATCGTTCGTTTATGTGATTTCCTCCTAACAATTCTGTGAGAAAAGAGGATCGGTATCTTACATAAACGGACCACGGGCCACACGTGATCTTTTCTTCCTTATCCTATCACTATTTTCCCAACTTGAGGGGGGAGCGATCGGTTAATAGGCCATCCCATATGGACCATTCTCTTGATCTAGAAAGACACTGGCAGTGCTAAAAGAATTTTTATATGATTTGCTTCAATTGAGTATTAGGAACAAGCACAAAAGGACACAAGCAACAAAGAACTAGCTTGTCAGCTAGGTCGAATTCAGTCGCTGTCTGGAGGAGAATTTTAGTGACTTGTTGCTCTGATCGGTAGTTTTCCGTGGTTTCTCCGATCAACACCAGGTGAATGTTGGAGCAGTACCCTAGCAAACGGGCCACTGACCTCGCGCGATCTTTCCTTCCTCTTCCTTGTCCTATCCTCACCACTTACACACACATTTACTCTAGCATGCACTACACTATCACACATGCCGGGAGACCGGTCGGGGACTTAGAACTTGTTCTGGCTGGGGCGGTGCCCCACTTGTGGGAGAAACCTGGTGGAGGAATACCCCAACGCCGGAGCTCGCCACACAGCGGGAGAAGTTCACTGCCACCTCACGATGGAAAACCATGCACTATACTTACGGGACTAATGACCTCAGTAGTTGACGCGCCCGGAATCATTAACAACCAACCAATCGACTTTTGCCCAGCTTTTGGGGCTTCTCCCCCACCGCGCGGCGCGACCGGTGGAGCGGAACGCTAACCAGAGCTTACCAAGAGACTGCGCCGCGGTCGCCCTGGAGTTCGAGTCACGGGGACAGTTCCGTCCAGAGCCCGAGGAATTGTGAAGGTACTGTGCTGAACGGGTCACTACTCTTCCCTTCGGCTTCTGAGAGAAAAAACTGAATGCTCCTCGAGATATTGGATGTGGCCACGCAGTAACCGTGTCTTTCCTTCTCCTGTCGCGGGAAATGCCTATAAACCAGGGGCTAAAAGAAAAAGCTACGAAACGTACACTTTTCATGAAGAATTGTCCACTAATATAAAGTAGGTACTTAAAAAGAACAGTATGTTATCTTTAAATGCAACTAAGGCTCTAAATATTAAGTGAATAAAAAATAATGTTTTTGGTTTGGTTTGTGAGTTTATTGCGATTAATTGTGAGTTTACGTAGTATTCCATGTACTAGTGGTTCATCTCTCTCTCTCTCTCTCTCTCTCTCTCTCTCTCTCTCTCTCTCTCTCTCTGTGTGTGTGTGTGTGTGTGTGTGTGTGTGTGTGTGTGTGTGTCTCGTGGTATAGTTCAAGGTAGAATCAGTCGGATTCTAAGACCGGGAGAGCAAAAATGGTGGAGAAATGAGGATATCCAGCGTTCCGTGCTCCGTTACTCTAGGATTTTTTCTTCCTGAAGAGCCTCCTGGAATTAGGCCTAGAAAACAGCAGAAACGACTGACGAGGGCAATCTTCCTCTGAAATTCTCTTCATGGCAAAGTATTCGTTGGTGTCGAAAATTAGCTACCATTAAGACTCGGACTAAAATTCACTTACACAATTACTTACTCGGCAGCAGTTTATTTAGAGAAACAAAAGTTTCTGCGCTTTAGCGGCGTGCCATCACAACAGGTGTTTGAGCCATTATACGAGCTGGATTAATTAATATCCTCTGGCTGTTCATTTAGTCATTCAGAATTCAAACGATAGGTTTTGGAAGTACGCCAGACAGATTCCCGTCTACTAATTGACATCTGACACTCACCGTGCCCAATTTGCATTAAGATTACGCCAGAAATATGGCTGTCAGTTCAATTTCCCCTCGCCGAAAGCGCAGCTGGAGTTTATGCCGCTTATAGCGAGAAACCATCGATCAATGAACCAATCAGTCTCACTTTTTACATTCTACCGGCGTACCTGCCAGATTCTCTTAATGAATACCAAAGCACTGCGGTGATAGAGTATTCGCATACAAAATTTTGGAAGTCACACGCATATCGTGAAAACATGAGTTTTCTATTAAAACCATTATGTTACATTATTTACCAAAGTCAATTTTCTTCACGTGGAACGAGAGTATTTCCCAGTTTCATCAATCCGCGTGTGGACGAAAGAAGATTATTGTTTCTCTTGTAAAGCTGTAGCAAACAGTACGAGCTGCAGTGATAGCACTGGGCCTCATTTGTTACATAACAATTATTTCGTAAATAAAGACGATAACAAACAAAAGTAAATAACGAATGTAGAGGAACCAAGCATGTATCAGCAAAATAACATCAGAAACTTTCGTTCATCATGTTGGGCAGAACATCTAGATCTTAATATTAAACGCTAGACATTACTCTCCTGTCAGTAAATAAAAAAATAATAAATAATACAATAATGTGGGGCTTGAATCCAAACTGGGATCTATGAAGTGGGTTTCAACCCTCCGTCTCAGTGCGGATTACTGGTGCATGTGGTGCGGGATGTTCCACAGTTTCATGCAATTCATTTGCCTCCACCTCCACGGCCAACAAGGCAACCTGTGAATTATTCTGCTATGTAGGTCGTAGGGTCTGGGACACCACATCTCTCAAGACGCTAATAACGATTTTGCTGACCCAGCTATGTTAATTCATCCCCTGGTCTAGAACGTATTCCATCCCTTTGCAGTGAGGTTAGGGATCTGCTCCGGTTCAGAATATATTACGCATAGCAAAAATTCAATTGTAGGTCGTGTTCTGGTTTACTTAATTTCTTCTGAGTGCGGAACGAACGTGTTACTTAAGTGTAATCTAAATAAAGAAAGAAACAAAGAAAGAAACAAACAAAGAAACAAAGAAAGAAAGAAACAAAGAAAGAAACAAAGAAAGAAAGAAACAAAGAAATAAAGAAACAAAGAAAGAAAAAAACACTTTCCAAAAGAATTCAATTATTTTGACACAAGGGAGCAAGAAGACTTATTGCTTTTAATTCAAATTTATTTTACTTAAGTTACTCTTATATTTTTTTATCACTTTGTCAGTTTTAAAATTACATACTGCTTGAAATATTAAATTCATTAAATTTATTGATGTCCTTATGACAGTATAATATTCTCAAATGTATAACTTTTTGTACGGATATGTATTGTTTTCACTATTCGGGCATGCATATTTTAAGTTTACCGTGTAATGATCAGTTAACAATTGCATTAGGTATAAATAACTCTTTCTCGCATTTCTCCCTAGGAATTATGTCCATCATTTTCTCTTCACTACAATGTGATGATCAATTCATTGTTAAGAACATGATATATACTAGCTGCATCCATGCGATTACTTCGTACTAATGGAAGAGTTGTAGAAAAGTTACAAAAGGACGTACTACGTTTTCTCTACATGGAAACCCCCAAACATATTGTTTCAGTTCATCCAGTATTTATTCTCCAACACTAATATAATGAGGGAAATTTACAAATTCCGGGACAATACAATAGCACCCCACGGTCAACACAGAGTTCAACATCTTTCTGAAAAATAATTAAAATATATATCAATAAAATTGATTCGCCGAAGTGTATGTAAGCGCATAATTTTCGAACGACTGCACCAAATTGGATAATTCTTTTTTTAAATATGTTAACAAATTATTAGAAGAGAAAAGGGTGACAAGAAAGAAAAAAGATAATAAAGAGAAGAAACAGAGAGGGGAAAAGGAATGAGTGAAAAAACGAGAAAGGTGAAAAAGAGAGAGAATGGGGAAAGAGAGATAGGGGAAAGAGAGGGAGAAAAGAGGAGTGGAAAGAAGGGAAAAAGAGAAAGTGGTAAAGACGGTAAAAGTGAGAGGAGAGAAAAGAGTGGGGAAAGAGAGGGAAATGTCAGAGGGAAAGTGAGATAAGGAAATAGAGAGAGAAGGAAAAGAGAGAGAATGAAAAAAACGATAGATAATGAAAGAGAGAGGGGAAATAGAGAGAGAGAAGGAAAGGAAGAGGGAGGGGCAAAAAGAAAGGAAGAGAGAGATGGGGAAGTCAGGGGGAAAGGGGGAGAGGGAGAAAAAGACTGTGAAAAAGAGGGAGGGAAGGAGAGAGGGAAAGAAGAAGGAGGGAAAAAGGAAGATGGAAATATAGGAAGAAAAGCCAGAGGCAAAAGGGAGAAAATATATAGGTAAAAGTGAGATAAAAAGAGAGAGGAAAAGAGAACGGGAAAAAATAGAGAAGTTGTAAATGAGAGAGAAAAGAGGGAAAGGAGTAAGAGGGAGGGAAAAAGAGTGAAAAGAGAGACGGAGAGAGAAAGAGGAAAGAGAGAGAGAGAGGGCTGGGACAGCCGGGTTCTGTTAGTATTTTATATTTATCACGATCTGTAATTGTGTTTTTGAGTGTAGAAGGACAAGGCAGGATTCCTATCCATTTTCCATTTATATCAACTAAGGTTTTTATAGAGGGACACATGTGTCAAACGATTGCTGAGCATTGCACTTACATGCACTCACTAAACTTTGCTTTTAAAAACAGCCAATCTTCTAACTTTAAAAAATCGCTTCTTCGCTTAGCCAATTATAACATGATACAAGAATATCCTTACATCATGTATAAGTTCACTCACACTCATGCTCCGCACTCATGCAGATCGAATGCAACAAGCAAAACTAATTACAATAATTACAATAATCAATTACAATTCACTAAACAATTACAATAATTGTATTGTAGTTGATCTTCAAAGTGATGTAATGAACAAATGTCGGCAGATTAACAGTCATTCTATTAATTTTAATACATGATTAAAATAAGTTTTTTGTACTATAAAACAGGTTAATAAGAGCAAGTGATAACTAGACTTCGGAATTTTAGGCACAAGGATGTGAGGATTTAGGCACTTAATTAGGAAACTAAATTAAGAAATTAGGCACTATTAGTCATGAAAATTGACGTTTTATTCACTTAAAATTATTACAAAATGTTTAAATCAAGCATTTCAAAATTATTGTACATTAAAAGTTATGTTACTGGCATACTATAACTGATCAGAAAAAGATTAAATTAGGGACTTTTTTGTTTTTCAGGAAATTCAAGTATTTATATATTTATGGGAGTGACTATACGCATATTATTTTATTCAGTTTCATTTATTTTCATTTCATTCATTCTTTCACACTTTTCATTCTCAACCTGTTACAGCGCAGATGAACCGGGAATGGCTGCAATTGCCTAAGAAGTGAGTGCTATTCAGAGACGGGAGTGAAACATCCTCTTTATATTGACTTGCGGTGCTCCTTATGTTCGGTGTGTTGGCTGAGAGATTTCAGTGCGTATTCAATCAGGATTCGTATTCATTTTTCTGGAAATTAGGGAAAGTTTTTGCGTTTCGGTAAAACAAATTTAAAAAAGAACATGATAATTCCTCAAAATTACTGTTTTAGGCAAAGTTAGGCAAAACAATATTAAAATAGGCATTAGATTCTTTTAGTACATCAATTTCTCCATGATTTGTAAATATCTGGAGTTGTTTTCCTCAATCTTTTAAAGAAACTAATTAGGCATTTGTCCTAAAATCCTATGTCTCGTGATAACTAGGGCCCGAATATTAATGACAAGTCATATATTTTTTTCAGAATCTTCGGGTGAACTTTAAAACCATTTATGCACGAATCCAGATATTGTCGATTTGAAAACTGTATTTTTATTGTGCATATAAAGGCATATTTACACCGTTTTTAGTAAAAGGTCATATTTTGGCCAAATTTTGCATACATATGTCATGTTTTTAAAGACACAAGAATAAAAAGCTTCTAAATGTGTCTCGCATGACAATGTATCAAGTGATATTGTCACAAACAAAATTATACCACAAAGGATTATTTGAAACGTAAGTGAATTTGAACGGAGTGAATTGGGTCGAGCTCGTGGTCATGTGTCTGAAAAAGTGTACAACAAATTGCTCCGTGTATAAGCAATATTTTAAAACGCTAGTTTGTTCCAAATACTGCAAACCGCGAGTACCATACTCACAATCTGTTCTTGAGTGAATTTTGCATTTATGTTATACTTAAAAAATCAGCATGAATTTTTAAAAAATAAACTTGCATAGCGTCATATTTTATTTTAAGGCGATATTTATATAGTTTTTACGTCATAAATGCTTGCATATTTCGCTAATTTTCGTCATTAAAATCCGGGCTCTAGTGATAACACACCCAGGGGCTTTTCATAAAACATTTCACCTTTCATAAAAAAAATCATTTAAAAAGTCATAAAAATTGGTTGCTCAAATTTCTCAAAAAAAGCTCATGTTTCTATCTAAACAAATCTCTGTTGATTGTGGTGATTCTGAAAACTATGGTAATTGAATTATATAGAACCATTCCTTGGCCCATTAATTGATTCCTTTCCAACTTTAAACTTTGTTTAAGGAGAACCTTAACATTTAACCACTCTCTATACTGTTGATGTACCCCCTGTGAAATGGGATTAAATAAACACAAAATAAAAAGAAAACTTGTAAACTACACATCACTTTGTCTTAGAAGAATAGGCTGGTTTATACTGTGACATACCGATATGTCACATGAAAATAAACAAACATTTATTTGTAGACTATATGGTGGAAAATGCATTAAGAGGTGGCTTGATGCCGAAAGTAGAAAATTTGGGATTGGGCGAAGAAGTTTAGACGATCGAAAGGTCAGCTACACCAAAATATAACGAACGCATGGATTGGCTGGGTGAGAGAAGGACGGTCAAATGTTTAAAAAAAGAGGAAGGTAGTTTAATACGAAGTCTTCGAGGGGTGAATCATGCAGGAAGATTTCATTCTGACCGGCATCGCGTGTCTGAACTGATCGTAGGTTCGTGAGAGGGAGCGAGTGTAGTGCAGATAGTCAGAGTCGGGTTATCAGATCGTGAAATTTTAAGGACAGTAAATTATATTGCAGATATTGCATGTGGAAGTAATATTGATGCATAAATTGGGACTTTGTCGGGAGTGGTAATCGAGTTATAAATTTCGGGACTATGTCATAGGACGTAATCGGGACTGATAATTTTGATAGTTTGAGACCAGTTTGGATAGGGGCAGAAGAGGATTTCTTGGGACTTTGGACTACGGCAAGCTCGCAAGATATTTCGACTGAGAAGTCTACGAGGGACATCAACGAAGAATAGATAAGTTAACCGCGGTATAAAACTGTAAATTCAAAGATATCTTGATCCAAGGCACAACATAAAATCATTTTGTTAAATTCACTAAATTGTTTGCTAAATAAACTTTGTTCTTCAGAAAAGAAAGTGATATTTCATTTAGTCAATCCAAACAGTAATGAACTATGTCTAACAGTAGGAATAGAATCATTCTATTTCAGATTCCCAGCAGCGCTGTATAGTCTGCGGATCCTATAATCCATTATAAAGGTAATAAGGATTATAATATATCGTGACCCATTGACCCAGCAAGCCGGACGCTAAGATCTTTGCCAGAAATTAATGTAGAGAAATTTTTGTATATCTCAATACAGATCAACTGCATAGAATTGAAACAGTTTAATCAGATCGGAGACCAAGTTGAATAGCTAAGAGCATCAGCTATTGTAACTGCAGCGTATGTTGAACTCTAGGCAAGTCCTAGTGTTAAATCCCGACGGTGATGGTTTACCGTCACATTGCTAGGTCGCATTCAATCATTGTCTGGAGGAGAATTCGAGTGGCCAGCTGCTCTGATCAGCAGTTTTCAGTGGTTTCAACGGTCAATATTAGACGCACGTCGGAGCGGTAGAGGCCGCGGACTGCACGGGATCTTTCCTACCTCACCCTTGCCTCCTCATTTCTCCATACACATTCAATAACATGCACTTATATCAGGTGCTTAGAGCTAGTCCCTGTTGGGGTGGTGCCTTGCTCGGGGAGATAACTTGAGAGGAAAGCTCTGCAGCCCTGTAACGACAGCTCCGAATCGCAGGTTCTAGCGGGGGAGGAACACGTTCACCTCTTAGGACACAAAATTTAGGGAACTAATGACCAAAGCTGTTGATGTGGCTGGCAATACAAAATAATTAGAGTGGGATTTTTACTACGTATGGTATCGTATAACGGAATCATATTCTTATAAAAACCACTATTAGGTAAAAAATACTTTTACAACTAACGAAGTCGTGGAAATCATGGTTATAATATGTTTGTTAGAAGTTCGATAAGTAGGTGGGGAACTTTGAGTGGTTGCATATAATGTCCCCTGAGGTTCGTACGCGTGCGACACATCCTTGTAGGATGAGTTGCCTATTTGTCAGGGGCAAGATTTCAGAAATTTTACGTGATTAAACTCCGTTCAAAAAAACTTCCCACATTCATTAATTTAAAGCGAAATTACCTGAGATTAACTTCTTCGACTCCCTTATTTGTTAGAATTTTGGAACATTTATTTTAAACCGTACTGCATATGTATTGGTTTTGAAAGCGACTTTCGCTGAAACCTTGTCTTTTTTCATAACAAATCAGAAATTTTTCGCGATTGCAAAAATCGAGTGAAATGAAAACTTCTGTTTTAACAAGTTTTACTAAATAAGAAGTACCTATAATAATGTTGAAGAAACAACAAAAACTTCAATTAATGTATAATCATAATATGTAGAGAATGAGTGTCCTTCATGAGTGTCTTTCATCAGAAATATTATCAAATCTTTTGTTCTTTTAGGGCAATGATAAAGCTATAGAAGAGAAAAATTATTACTAAAATCCAATGCTTCATTTTCAAAGTTTTATTTGATTACAAATGTTGATATGTACTGATGAGTGTATTATTTTAAAAAATCATTTTAATAAATAGTTTATATTTTGATGTGATAAAAGCTATTCTTTTTGAACGAAGGGTGTTAACAAATGATCCCACTTGTTAATATATTGTTATTACATTTTCTTCATTTTCAACAGATATTTTCTTTGTTTCAAGATATCACTTAAATCGAGAAAGTATTTCGTTTTAGTAGTAACAAGCGTGTTAAGAAAATATTAAGAAAAACAAAGATAAGCGAACAACTGCAGATATCGATTTGCGTATTCTTTTGCCGTTTTCATCCTCCCTTGTTAACGTAAGCCTCTTCTTTGGGGCCGGTGATGAAGAGGTGATCTCTTGTTCTCTTAACCAGTAAACAGATACTTTTTTTGCTGCTCACTAATCCATGCCACCTCTCCGCCGCCGGCACGTTCCAGGGTGATCCGGCGATGGCCGGTAATTTTTTACCAGTCACTAGTTTTGATCCAGGTGGATTATCAACATCACCTTCACAATGAAAAGTTCTACACAAAGCACACAATGCACTAAAGTGGCGAGTGTTAGGCTTTGTCAAATTGTACAAATCTGTCACAATTTCCACTTGCCTTAGAGTGAAACGAAGACAATGGTCACATCATGCCTTAGAGCTTTCTTTGAAGCAAAACACAAGGGAAGTGACCTCTTCACCTTTCACAGATGACCTGGGTTATTGGATATCCGGAAGGGTATTTCCACAGATTGAAAGCCCTTATGCAACCTTTGTGGAAATGGAATGATGATGAATGAATGGATGGCACACACCCATGCCCGAGGCGGGACTCGAACCCGCGATCCTTTCGTCGGCAATCGCCACGACACTACTGCCTTAGCGATCTCGTCTATCCGGACTATCTATTGTTATTGTTATTGTTATTGTTATTGTTATTGTTATAATAATTATAATAATAATGTCATTATTATTACTATTATTATTATTATTATTATTATTATTATTATTATTATTATTAGCCCATTAAAATCTCAATTCAGAGCAAGGGCCTACTGACTCTCCAGGGAGGGGCTGCGTGTGTAGCTTTGTTAGTTTACGTTACAATAATTTTACATATATTGTTCTACACTTAGGTTAACTAAATAATTACTTAAATTACAATTAACAACAAAAAGAAAAAAAGTAAAAAATACTGACTTTACTGATTACTAGATCGCTGAAATAAGAATTTTCGGAAATAGTTGAATTACTAAAATTACAAAATCGTTGGTTGAACTATAAATATAAACAAAAAAAATTACAGAAATTTTGCGTCATTACCAAACTTCTTATGATCTAATTAAAACTTTTCTAAATTCTACTTAGTAACTCTATTCAGACCGGTAATAAACGGTTACTTTCCTTGTCCAGTGCAACAGTTCGACGATTTAGTTCCCACACTTAAACGCTTGCTGTTTTTTCACCCTGGGCATCTCTCACACGAAAGCAAAGATCTCTAGCACATTTTGGTCGCAACTCAAATACCGCCCTTCGCCGCCGAAATGCTCCTCACTAACACTGTCTTCTCTCCTCAGGTCTTGTCAACGATGACTTTTTGCCAACCACTTACGTGTATTCCTTCTCTTCGCCGCAGGGATATCCTCTGAATCGATGTTCACATTTCTGTAACAAAACGGTCAGTTTTTATTGATTGATTGATTGATTTTTTCATGTTTCCGGGCGCGTCAACTGCTTTGGCAATTATTCCCGTTAGTGTAGTGCATGTTTTTTCTCGGGAGATGGCGGTGATCTCCCCCCGTTGGATGGCGAGATCCGGCGCCGACCTCCCGTCGGCTAGCGGGGTTTCTCTTTCAACCAGGTTTCTCCAACCAGCGGGACACCGCCCCAGCTGGGACAAGCTCTAAGCTCCCGATCGGCCTCCCGGAATATGTGGTAGTGTAGTGCATGTTAGTTTAGTGTGTGTGTGTGTGTGTGTGTAATGGGGAGAGGATAGGAGAAGGAAGAGGAAGGAGAGATCGCGCGCGGTCCGTTGCCCGTTTGTTAGGGTACTGCTCCGGCATTCGCCTGGTGTTGATCGGAGAAACCACGGAAAACTACCGAACAGCCGCTAGAATACTCCTCCAGGCAGCGACTGAATTCGACCTAGCTGAAAAGCTAGTGTCGAAAATCCTGCCGCCGTCAGGACTCGAACCTAGGACCTCCCGGTTAAAGGTCAGTTTTTACGTTTCCACCACCCACCTCAATGATTTTCGACTTCCGGTCACAAAACGACAGGCACGTTCGCCTTCCGAGAGTAGCGCGTAGCAATCGGCCAATGAGGCGCGGAGGACCTCTCGTCGGCTGCGAGGGTCAGAGCGCCTGGCGCAGTGCCGGAGCCAGCGTGGCCGCCCGGTGACGTAGCGAGGGGGCGGACTTCGGGGGCGGGGCGGCGGCGTCACCAGTCCGGGGCGGGGGCGTTGCCTTTTAAAATAGTCCGCATCTGAGAGAGCGGCCGACGCAAGGCACAGAAGTCAAGGCCGGTCTTTCACCCTCGCACCGGATCTCACCCGACATATCTGTACATCCACAGAAAGCCCGTGCTCATAGCTACGAATGGCATTTTTTACAAAACAATCGTTTGCGCTACAACTCGAGTATTTTGGCTTTCATTCTCGACTTCCGCATCAAGCTACAAATGGTTGATGAATCGTTTACGTATGTGAGGGTGAAAGTATTCATTTAAACGGGCCGGGGCACTAAAATAATATTGTTAACTAACATCACAGCTTCCCCAATCGTCTTAAACAGTCTTTATTGCTTTTTGGCAAAAATAAATCGTATCAAACGTACATTTCACACATTCAAAATAAATATCTAACAAGTTCCACAAACAAATTGTTTTAAAACGCTAAACAAACGTGTTCATAGAATTGCAATATGTGGGTAGAAAGCAGCAGGAAGTGTAAACACAAACATCGTGATTCCTCTGAGTTTCAAAATGAAGGTTATCACGGTATTGTCCCAACCGCTTCGACCGACCGAATTGTCGAAAATCTCAAGAACAAACTAGTACTTTAGATTTCAAAGGACGGTGTGCAGTTTGACACGAAGTTATGATCCACACACATAGACATCATGAAATATTGTTCGCTTTCGCCCAGAGCATTTGGGTAAAAATTCTCTGCTTGTGAAAACCATTCATTTTTCATTAACGACGGTGTAAATAGTTTTAGGACCCTAGAAAACGTATCTTCCCATCATGCAACGTTATCAGTGAAAAACATATCCCCTCCTCCTTCAAGCAACAGTGTGCCCCAAACTGCGCTACACCATCTGCCTCTCCGATTTAGGATTGAAAAACAGTATCCATGAGTCATCCGCTGTGGCAAATATTCACAGAAAGCTTCATTTACATTCAATCCACATGACAAATGAACACCGAGACACATTGCAATGGGAGAGACACTGTTCTAGTGCACTAAACATTACCATTTTAATTTAACTACTACTGTATAAACTCTGCAAACTGTACGTTCATGTGATATGTGCCACGTATTTACAAAAGCCATCCGCATAATTTAATCTCAATTGCAACTGTCTATCAATTCCCAAGCAAAAGAAAGGCTATAAATGGAAGGCGCCTCTTATCGTTGATGTAGAAGAGTTACAAAAAAGTTTTATTTTATTATTGAGGTCTCCAGTGGGAGTACATTCGTTCTCCTGTTTGTATTTTTATTTATTTAATAGGTAATTATTACAGGCAAATTAAAAATCTTGATGCAATGTGGCTAGGCCGAAGGCCATTAAGCCATTACAGTACCTACATGATGTAGAAGAGGCGGAGGAACACGATGTATGATGAGGATTTTAAATCTCAGATCTGTTTTACAAGTTTTTGAATATGAATTATTTGTAACCCTCTAAACCCCATACAATATTTGCAATATAAAAGAATAAAAATCATAAAATGATTAATTTATGCCGGTTAAATTAAGGATTTTTTGATAAACTTGAATACACTTTTTTAGGATTTGTGTATTTCAATGTTTCCTTACGTGAAGAGAGGGTCCGAAAAAGTGTGTGATAATAAAAACTCTTTTTAAAAATAAATCACACAAATCCAAAACGTTCACCCAGCTTCAATATTAAATATATATTATTTCTGTGAATTAGTCCAACAACTCTCTTTCATTTAATGCATCCCATTCCTACTTTTTGTACACAGCGTATTGTCACAGCGTACACAACACATTGTTCACAGCGTAATTGTCACCTACCCGTAAGATAATCATTATCATTATTAAAAGAAATGTTTATTCATCCTCGTTCGGGATTACTACACGTCTTTCACTTAAGCTTACATACGTATGTTTTCTTTTTCGTACGCTTGTGGCCCCAAGACATGTAGGCGGTATCATATAAACATTATTGTCAAGCATAAAATGAAGCATAAAGAACCTAAACTGCTTGAAGACTGATACTGTTCATTAAGCTCAATCCTGTCAATATACCAATTCATTAAAAATTCGGTTCAGGTTTATATGTTTTGTTAATAGCTGAAGACTTCACCATAGGAAATGGAAATTGAGACAATGTACATTACAACATTCAACTCTTTCATCAAAGGACAGCTCATTTCATGCGTCACGCCGCTTCTCTTTTATTGAGACATTCCGGAAAACCCTCAAGACAAAGGCATCAAATATACTCTTCACGTCGACAAAGAATGTCAACTCCCCAATTTACTTCACAACGGCTCGTTTTCCTCGTTCATTCTCTTGCTTCAGCCTAAAATTTTCCATTGACACTCGCATTGATTTCGGAATTAAAGCAGTCAACCTTAAATTTTCTTTCAATTCCTTATTGTGTAATATTAGAGAGTTCTGTAGCGCAATAAAAAATTAAAAACGCTGTGTTTTATAAATAAATGTATCGATAAATAATACGTCCTCAATCGTTAGGTTTTAAAAATGGTCTTCATTTCGAATGTTTCGTTCCCGCTATTCGTGCTGCTGCTCTGAATCGGTCGCCTCGTGCGTTCTCGCCCAGATGGCGCCGCGGCGCCGCGCGTGCGCCGGGGACAAAGGCGGCAGCGGCGTCGTCCTGCGGCCTCTGGCGGGCGCGCCGCGCACTCGCAGGTGGCGCAATCGGGCGCAATGTGTGCGGCGCATGTGGCGGGCGGGGATTTACCTGGAGGAAGCGGCGGCCGGGCCGATCCGCTTACGCGCGCGCAGGGGGCGCCAAAAGGCTCCGGGCGACGTTTGGGCCGCTGCTCTGCGACCTTCCTCAGGGCGAAATGGGACGGTCGCGGAAGCTCACGCTCTTGCCTTACTGCCCCATGGGTCGATTTGGCGGGGCACCTTTCTCACCTACCAAGACATTTGACCCCTCCTGAAATAGTTATTAGTTATTACTGTAATGAAGACAATACGAAGCGAAAGTGACGCGGTTGAAGTGCGTAAGCAAAGGCTATAACCGGACTATAACTCAAGTCTGTTCCTGTTTTCCATCCGTATTCGTGTCCGTTCTTGGTTTTGTGATATCAGCCTTGCGTTGTATGTAATACCATGTTATCTTACAAAAATCATGGGAATAAGTACATTTTATTAGAATAGAAGAAGGTATTCTACATCATCTTTAACTACAATCCGAGTTTGCATTGTCTTACGAAAGGCGGTCGTTAGAAATCTTAACGGACACTGCCCGTAAATAGCGGATATTCATCTCTATGTCAAAATCGCAGAACGGTATTAACAAAAACATTTTAATGTGTGCCTATCATGGATTAGTCCATACGGACATAAGTGCCTGTTTTCTGATTTCCACGCTTTGAAATGTTCAAATCAAAGAAATTGGGAATCAGCCTTTTCTAAGGACATTTCTAGAATGTATTCTAGAAATGCTACTGAAGCAAAACTCATACGTCGATTTGACCCCGGAGAACATCTCCCATTCGTTCTCTGGCCCATGCATACGAGGCATAGCGAGTTTCTACAAGCGGTATATGTAGTTCGCGTGGGCCACGCCTGACACACCTGCCTCCCGCCGGCAGCGAATTTGCCGCCGCTATCTCTTCAGTGTTCCGCACAAAGGGGAACCACGCGGCGCTCGCCAGCGCGGTTGCTCCGTGAATTCCACACAGGGCTCCTGAACCGTGACACCTAGGTACCTCACAGACGCCCAGTTTTGCTCGGCCGATTTTAGCGTTGGTTGATTGATTGTTAGTGATTCCGGGCGCATCATCTACTATGGTCATTAGCCCCGTAAATGTAGCGCACGTTTTTCTGCTCTGGAGGTGGCGGTGGTCTTTCCCCGCTGTACGTCGAGATCCGGCGCCGACCTACCGTCGGATAGCGGGCTTTTCCACAACCAGGTATCTCCCACCAGCGTGACACTGCCCCAGCCGGGACAAGCTCTAAGCTCCCGACCGGTCTCCCGGTATGAGCGATAGTGCAATGCATGTTAGTGTAAGTGTGTGTAAGAGGTGAAGATAGGACCAGGAAGAGGAAAGAAAGATCGCTCGCGGTTCGTGGCCCGTTTGTAAAGGCACTGCTCCGGCATTTCCCTGGTGTTGATAGGAGAAACCACGGAAAACTACCGATCAGAGCAGACGACCACTAGAATTCTCCTCCAGACAACTGAATTCGACATAGTGTCGGATTTGTCGTGCCTCGTGTTCTCAGTAGCAATGCGACATCTATGTCCATATTTTCAAAACATAGATTTTTTAGAGAAACATCAATATAAGCTGATGTTTTTGGATATCGATGTTTTGTGATCAATATTTTTGTTTTCGACGTCTTGTTTGGAAGTGAATCATTTTCATAGTCACAATGTTTAAAAGTTTAAATATAAAATAATAACCATATTTTGTACCATATTGAGCGAGCAACCTATTTCTCGCCGAGACGACACACAGGGGTTGCAGGCTGACGATTTGGGAAATCGATGGACGCCATTTTGAGCAGAAGCTCTCCTAACCATTTGGCAACCTAAAAATTATTCAACATAAAATCAATTGAATTTATTGGTATTGACCAGAGACCAGACGTATATAACAGAGACCAGAAGGGCCCAGAAATGTTTTCGATTCCTTCTCGTATTAGGCCGCGCAAGTCTATGCCTATTAAAAATAGAACTATTCAAATTTAAATGTGCACCAACGGATGTGAACAAAAATACTACAAAATTAAAGGCCCTAGAATAAAAATTATTCCATCTATTACTTGAAAAAAGTCAGGGCTCAAATCAGTAACTGGTTTCTCAAAGGATTCAACTACAAAGAATTTTCAAAAATCAGAGAACTAAGAGACTGTAAAATTTCTAAACTTTTTTTCGATTTTTAAGCTCTTTTCATTTTACATATTTCATTCCATAACTTAATTTCCTTTCTTTATTTATATTCTTGATGAACTCAGTTTAAAATGTTCACTTTTCAATCACTATTCATATGTTTGCTACTTTTCTTTAGATTTCAATAACTCCTACCACCACAAATTTCCGATTGATTTGTAGAGTTGTATCGAAATGTGTCCATGCGATTGGTGTCTTCTGCCCCAAGATGCTCTACTCCATCTCTGCAGGGTTATCTCACATGTCCGAAGGAGGATATTTCTTCGTAAGCGCCAAAGACTTAACTCAGCAGAACTCAACGTTTTGAAAATGAAAGAGTTCAAATTTCTTCACAAATAGTGTCTATCGAATTACTCTATTAAGAGCTTCCTTCAAAATTTGAATGGATTTGAAAATGAAATCCATTACCATTTCTTAGGTAATACTAAACAAGCAATTGACCGGATTTAGCCTACATTCTATCTACAGTTATCGGGTCCCTTAAGTCACAGATTCTGAAAAACTTCATTTCTTTTAATATGTTTTTGAGACAATATGTTTATAGTACATCATGCCATTTAGAGATAGAATCATAATGTGAAATGTTTAAAAGGTTCTTCACGTTGAACAGGCGATGATGCTTTCTGAGCAATCGTTTTTACAGTCACTATTATAGTTTTATATTTTCTCTGACATACGGGAGAATGAAAACCTAATTGATTTCCTTAGCTCTCCATTAATACACACGTACAGTCCCAAGCATTAAACAAGCTCTATTTAAAATCGCATCACTGTGGCTTTGTATTTCTCACATCTTCATGTAATGGAGAGAATAATATTACCAAGCTAACACATAGTCATGCTAACATGGTGTGAAAGTGAAGGTTTTGGGTGATTCATTTTTTTTTGTCAGACAAGTACTAATTTACTTTGAACTAACTAATCTGCTGTTCTTTAAATGAACAAAAATGCCAATTAACAATGAACCTATCATACAAAAATATAGTTTGTTAAAAAATGTTTTACATTATGGCTTTCCTGGGCTTATGAACGCCTGAATAGATTGGACGGGTTTGATGTCATCTGGCAGAACCTTATAAAACTTAAGTTTTCATGTGTTTTCTTGTATTGTGCTGACGATGCGAGCACAATGTGAATACGATTACTGTGTGTTGAAAATTAATCGACGTCTAATTTGCATGAATACTGACGTTCATCTTTACCAAGTCCGTCTTCTTTCATAAAAAGGCACGTGAACGGATTTATTCCAAATTAAGTGCAGACAAACTTTTACGAATTATGTAAATTGCACTTATAATTTGTGAGATTTTATTGAGCGCAAAATCTTTACAGCAAATTTCAAAACAGAAAATATTTAAGAAAGGAGTAAATATGGAGCTAAAGTGCTTAACCCTCAACGAACAAAGAGAAATGACTTATACTTCCAATGTTCTACGGCGATAACAGCGCCTGTTCCATTGTGTTTCATAATAAGACCATCCATTAACGTTCCGTAAACATTAAAAGATTTTACTCCCGGATAACGGATTCAAAGTCAAAGAGGGCATCTCTCAGTTTTGTCAATAAGACATCAAAACTACATGACACACGTAATTACGGTACTGATATTTACAAAAACAATAATGTAAGAAAACTTCCACAATTCATTGTTTTCCGTTGTTGTACAAGTCAATGATTAATTGATTGTGATTCCGGACGCGTCAACTACTAAGGTAATTAGTCTCGTAAGTGTAGTGCATATTTTTCCATCTGGAGGTGGCGGTGATCTTTCCCCACTGGATGGCGAGATCCGGCGCCGACCTACCGTCGATTAGCGGGGTTTTCCCCAACCAGCTATCTCCCACCAGCGGGGCACTGCCCCAGCCGGGATAAGTTCTAAGTCCCCGACCGGTCTCCCGGTATGAGCGATAGTGCAATGCATGTTAGTGTAAGTGTGTGTAAGAGGTGCAGCCGGCCGCCAGAATTCTCCTCCAGACAGCAACTGAATCCGTCGTAGCTGACAAGCTAATGTCGGAAATCCTGCTGCTGTCAAGACTCGAACCTAGGACGTCCCGGTCAGAGGATCTGCAGAGACATCGGTTGATGCATATACAAGTCAAAATAATTCTCGAAAATACATAGTAAAGAGTGCGATCTAAATAAAACTTGTTTAATTTAGCAACACCATCTAATGTGTAGAACTAATTTAACGTTGCTCTCGGAAACATCCAAGCCATCGCATCCTGAACGCCCAGCGAATAGGCGAAAGGATCTTCCTCTAGAATTATCTACACGTGGTTGAAATTATTAAAAAACATCTCCATTACACAACGGCCATAATCTCGCCCACATGCAATGACAGGTGTGCATTTAAGCTCCCTAACTACAAGATAAAGCTTTGCTTGGGGAGGCTTTTTTCATATTGCCTGTGCAATGGCGTCTGGAAATGTAGCAATAATTCTACTACCGCACAAAGGACGGCAACAAAATGTTATTTAATTTGCTTTACGTCAAAATAAAAACAACGTCAACGTCCTAGATTGTAAACGTCATATATGAATCTGCCCAGTTGTATTGCTAGTTGATGTCCTCAAATACATGTTGTTTCTGATTTACGTTTGGTCAAAACAATTACTAAACAAGTTTTACTCGTTGTTTTTTAATTCACGGTTAAGTTTGGAACACAAATACACATTTTAAAATCCATACTGCAAATCATGATATTTTTTTTTTCTAGCGATACAAACTGTACTTTAAAAGAATTATACAAAAGATAATCGTATAACGTAGCTTTATTAATCGCTCTTTCACAAACTGAAACTAGGCACTTGAAAATGTAATTCATTAAAGAATATTCTTGATTAATGCGTCAAGTACAGTTCTGCATTAATAGATTTGTCCTTTAACATTTAAAGTAAATATTGAAGAATTTCTATTCATAGAAGTAGTGATTATTCTCCGTCGTCCATACACTGCATTTGCTGGAAATTCAATTTGGGTGTGAGTGCGCCTCAAAGGAAATCAGGCAGACAAAGAGCCTCCTCCCGGCTCAGCAGTCTCTTCCAAGGGTGGCCAGCCCACGCCTCGCCAGCCGCAACGGGCCCCGCGTTGCTTCCTCCAGACTAGCTTCCCAAACTGGGTAATGATCATGAGAGACATTTTAGGGAGAAATAGATGCTAGGGGGTGAGGGATGAGATAACTGAGACAATAAGCAGTACATTCCCTAAACTTAGTCGGTGCAAATGCTGCTAACATCTCACCGGTTGTAGAGTCCTGCTTAGGCATTCTCAAATGTATGTAGTGCACATTCTTTGTTTCCTCCACCAGTGGATGGGAGAGAATGGTAGCTTCTAGTATATGATGTTGTCTTATCTCTCAAACTGCAAAACAAAACCAGATGGTCGAGTAAGTGGGAAGCTCTAACAAAAATATACAAGCGTTTAGGGAAAGTAATGGATGCTATTAATAACACTTCTCTTCTAAGAAATTTTAAAACTTTTGAATGTTTTGTCCTCTTACAGAGGGCATTAACATTGATCGACCAGTAAAATATATTACCCGTGTTATCTCAGAATTAGAGTTAGAAAGGTAAAATACCGTACTTCAACTGATGCATTAACGGAAGTGAAAGAAATAGCAGGAGAGCTTAACTAAGATTCGCAATTGAAAAAGGTAAGGAGGAGAAAGAAAAAGCGGATATTTGATGAAAAGGGCAAAAGCGAAGATAAAATTCATTCATTCTTTGAAAAAAAACAACACATTGATGATTGTAGAAATAATAGATCGGGTTTTGAATTAACCGAGACAAATGTTTCATGCCTTTCAAAACATGGGAATTTGAGTTGCTATCACATGAAGAAGACTTAGAAATGAACGAGCTGGCGTTAAAATACAGCGATATAATAGAAGTCGAAAGTTTTAAGTATCATGCCTTGGATTTAAACCCTAATATGAAAACGGGCACACCGTAATATTCATATAGTACACCGTAATATTAACATAATGACAGCGTTGAAAATTTTTCTCATATCAGTCTCAGCTGTTTCTAATGAAAAGAGTTTTCGCAAAGTAAAGATCGTAAAAAATGATCTCCAAAACTTAAGTTTTGGCCAACAAAAACTAAACCACCTGAGCATGATAACCACAGAGTACAAGTTAGCTTCAAATATATTTGATGAGAAGAACGTTTGCGGCCAAAAAAGCTTGTAAGGTCCAATTTTAGTTTAAACTTTCTGTTTTAAAATTGTTTCACGTTTTATAAATAGAGTAAAAAAATGTGTAACAAGGTAACAATTTCATAGAAATTGGATACTTGTAACACCTACTGCCCGTATTTAAATATCCTCGTCCAAAGCAACATGTGTTGATTCATCTAATACATATACACGCCCTGATATAATTTATGTTAAATCTTTTCATTTTATTCGAGGCAATGCCAAACATTCTAGTCTCAAGTTATGCCAATTGAAGCATCGTAAAGTTAATTTTTTAATTTACTCTTGAACAGTCTTTGAAATTATTGAAATTTTATCTCTTTACCTTTGAAATCAAGCTTTCCTCCCTACGTTCTTGCCCCAGATGTAAAATTAAACCAGTTACGTCCCTGAATGTAATGGAAGAATATCCTGAAGCTCTTTACATCCATAATCCAACTCATTCGTTAACACTCTCGGAATAGTATTAAAGAGACAAAGTGTATTTTAGCGAAATTCTTAGTTTCAACGTTACCCAAATTTATTCCATGTTTCAGATATAATTCCTAATTCTATTTGTTCTATCGTGAAGTGAATTAGTACTTCAAGAGATTGCAACTAAATCAGTTTACCGTTTTTAACAGTAAATGCAGCATAATAGCTGTATAAAATAAGTCGATAAACTTTATATTCAATTACATTAAGCTTCCGCGTTACCCGTAAATGTTATGGTATGTTTAAAATGATAAAGTTAGAGGTACGGAAAGTTAGACGCAGATTTAGCCCACCTTGACGCCAATAACTGTTTTGCAATGTTGGAATAACTGTAACCAATAACTGTTTCGCAACGTTTTGCAATGTTAGTTTTAGCCTGACCAGTACAATTTTATGCATATAAATTGTTTTCTTGCATAATTCATACATACATACGAATTCGCCGGGAACATGAAAACTTTTTGACTAGTCAGAACGTGACATAGATAGATTTATTACTAATTCTGCAAATAAGTTTGAGAACTTGGTGGCAGAATACACTAACTAAACATTACAGAACTTAACAACTATACAAATGTTTTCAAATTAACATGAACATTTCACAGGGCAAGCTTCCAAAGCTCTCCATCTCACCACACTTCATTTCACTTCACTTATTCTGCTAATCACTGAGTTTTAATGTGTTTCTTACACACTCGTTTCCCTCAACTTCACAATACTGCACTACACGTCACTACAAATAATTAATATTAATAATAATATTAATAATAATATTAATAATAATAATAATAATAATAATAGTGATAATACAACATACTTTACATAGGAGAATACTTATTTAATAATATTAAAGGTATAATAATACACATATCAACATCTAAGAATTTGATTTATTTTTAAGTTTTCTCAGGGTTTGAGGAAAGAGGTCAAAGTTTTTACAGGCAATCAGTTTCAGTCTCTAATAGTTCGATTCGCCGACAGTCTCTAATAGTTCGACATGCGGAACACCATCGCATGATGGTGTTCCTACCAGCATGATGGTGGCCTACCAGCAGGGGCAACTAATTACGGCCCGCCCCTCGAGGGGAAACTTCAGTTACGCCACTGCTATTAAGGAATTAGCAAACAAATATGAGTTCCATCAAACGAGATTTTCTAAGATTGTTCATTTGTATTAACATCAGAAATAACTTCTGTTTTAATTTCCTTGAGTGTACATGTAATTCTAACTGGCTTTGACCCTTAAAGCTCTCAGAATTATTAGCAAGGCCCTCTCCTATTGCTTGGTGGACCATATTCTACTCAGTTGACCGCATTAGCACGTTGTAGGGCGCGTAAAATAAACCGTGTGGTGCAATATAAACAAAGCGAATAACACAATTTATTGATTCTTTAGGGCTATTAAAATGACGAAAATATATGAACAAGTGCTCACTGGTACAATTTTAAATGTTAATTAGTCTATATTTTTAAATGAAAAGATGAAATACTACCAGTTTGTGAAAGTTAACTTCATCTCTAAACAATTGAAAATAGAAAAATATTACTGCACTGTTTAAAATGGGAGAACCGCGAGAAAAAATATCACGACTCCACTTCGCGAAACACAAATTCCACATAAATCAGACAGGATTTGAACCCGGTAACTGGATGTGGAAGGCGAGCAGTCTATTACCCCACGGATCGCCTACCGACTTGGGCAGTAACGTCGAACATCTTTCGGTAATAACTCGTACTTTGATGCGTATCTCGAAATATTCGATATTTCGAATCACCTTCCTCCGTCGTGTCGTGACGTGAATAATGTTGGTGCTTGAGCTACCTTAAAACCATGGCCGCTCCTTCTTTCTTCTTCTTCTTCTTCTTCTTCTTCTTCTTCTTCTTCTTCTTGCGAGTTGTCTACAGCTCCTGCGGCCATCTATCGCATCCCGATCTCCATGCCTCTCTATCATTCCAATCGTCTTCTTCAAGACCTCTTTTCTGCATGTTCTTCATAACTTGCTTTTGCCATTCTTCTCTGGGTCTACCTCTTTTTCTTCTGTCTAAGGGGAGCCACTCAGAGATCTTTCTGGGCCATCTCTCATAACCGAGCCTTTTCACGTCACCAAACCATTTTAATCTTCGTGTTACCATTTCCTCTAAAATCGATTTCTGTATTTGCATTCTTTTCAAAATTTCATCACTTCTTACATGGTCCATTTTAGACACTCTACAACTTCTTCTCATGAAATCCATTTGCAGGCTTTTTAATTGCTCCTTGAGGGCTAAACCTACCGCACTTAGCACGCCACGCCCGTGCGCGGAGGAAATATTGCGCCAGTGCGTCGGGGCAGCTGCCCGTGCACGTGATCCCGCGTGACGGCGGATGTCACGGCCGCAGCGCCTGGGCGCCCCCCACGCCCGCGCCGGCATACGGATGAGCGGACTACGAAGAACCTCCACGGGCTCTACCCACAAATGTACAAAGGTAGATTTTGTAGAAACAATTTGCAACGTCTGATTATTTCTGTTTACATATGACAGATATGAGGGGTACTCAGGAGAGTCATTGTTCCTTGGAGAATATTGTAATTCAGAAGAAACTTCTTTTGCCGTTAATAAGGAAACAGATGAACGAAGACATCACACACAAGTGCGCAACCTTCAAGAACTGAACGATCGATTTTGTGTACAAAAATTAAACGATTTCTGTTATTAAGATAACCAAATGTAAATTTACATTTGCCAAACACTACCCCTTCACCGAACTTCACAGCCACGACCCGTCTGTGTTGGTCATCATTTAGTCATGTGACTAATTTTTGGACAATCGTTTCTTCAAATCCATTGGAAGGGGCGTGTGTAACATGTTCACATTTATTTCCCACACGCTGGAAAACCTGTGCTAGGAGCTGTGAGACTTCCCTATTGTTTTGGGGTACCGAAAATGGAGAATTTCGCGTAAAAATAACTTATTTATTATCTTCAATTCACGAAAAGTGCCGTTTAAAAATGTATACTTCAAAACATTTTTAATGAATATTATATGCATTACATAGATAATTATTTTATTAATGATCGGTCTGTTGCGAGTATATTTTAATTAATATTAATATAATTGAAACATGTGAAGCCATTCTTTAGAAAATGTTGTAATTATATTTGCGGCTTTATGTAATGAAGTAGATCCAAAAATAAAAATATACATTACAAATTCAAAGGGATGCAACATCATCCAGACCGATAGGGGAATACCAACTTGGTGAAAATATTGTGTGCGATTATATTTTTCACGGACAAACGGACGGACGGACGTTTTGCCTTAATACAATTTTTCAAGGACCCACATAACGAGGATTCTGATGTATATATTATTACTACAAATAAAAGCGAGAATTACCTCGTTTTTCGGTATCAGAGTCCAATGATGTGAGATTTAGTCGAAAAATCTCCGTTTTCGAGGCAGCTTGCATAACATTCCGTACTCTACACTATGAGAGAAAATTAAAATGTTTTTGAGATAAAAGTGATCACTGTTGGAGGTGGACCTCGCTGAATTTCATTTTCTTACTTTTAGAGACTGAAGACGTGGAACTCGGTTTCCATGCTACAAACAATGAATTCCCTTATGCCTTATGCGGAATTCAAACCCTCAGCCCGGGTGTCCGCATGTGTGTATGCACCTTCCCCAAACATCTGCTTCAACAGATCGGATGAACTACCAAGTTACGCTTCTGAGTCCTCTTGAAATGTGGTATTATGCCGCGTAAAGGCATAGTTTGACATCACGTCCAGTCGCCTCCAGCCTCGGCAAATCATCGCCGCGCCCTGAAGGAAGTCGCAGGAGGAGGGCAAATCGGCGTGCGGAAACCACCTCTCCCGGTTAACCCACATCTCCCCTAGGTCTGTTTGTTGTTGTCGCCAGTCCGGAAGTAGCGATTCCGCAGCAGTGGAGGTGGGGGTGGAGCGGACAGCCGCCGCCCCCGCCCGCTTTCCGCATCGCTTCGCAGCGCCTCTGGTCGACGGGCTGGCGACGGCTGCGGAGGACCGACACCCTGAGGCTAACGATTCGCTCCGAAACATTTACATTAGGGACTTTTTGCACAGCGTAGCTTTACAGCTATCGACGGCTCTATCGGTCTCCTGAACATGCGCAGTTCGAGTTTTGCATCACTTCTATATGCGTATGCGCATGCGCAAAAGTCGAGATTGTAGTCGATTGTTCTATGATAAGACGAGCACAAACGCGCTATTAAGATGATCGCATAGTAACATATGACAAGAACATATGTTCACGTGGTCATTCGACGAGAAAATTTGAAAATAACTTTTTATTGTCAAAACAAAAATAACCGCACTATCAAATAAAATCTTTTCTTCACTAAGAGCATGCCCTGCGACACTTTCGAATTATTCTAACCCTTTTTCCAGAATTCACTCTCGGTACTGGAAAGACACGGTGTTCTCCCTAATTCATTTGTTTCGTTCGCGCGATGGCGTAAACCGGCGCAATGCGATTCCAAGAGCATCAAGTGTCACCTCTAGCGAACGCGTGGCGACATCACTTTCAACGACCGAGGGGAGGTCATTGGGCATTAGTGGAAGTTTTTTCTACGCGGTTTATCGATAGCTAGACTGACTTGGCGCGACACTAGTGGATTGTCAAGTCTGAGTAGGGAAACACGAGATTACTGTAATACTATGATGCTGAGGCAGGACTCAGGTTATCAGGTCCGCTCTAATCACGTGCTAAAAGAACATTATCTAAAAAGTCCACATATATTTTTTAAAGATACATACAATAATATTGTAATACCAGATGTAGTAATGAAGATAAGAGAGAATTCGGAAAGCGTAGAAAACAAATATGAAGGAGAGTTTGTCCATGGAGGGTAAGGGAAGCATCACCCATCCACCTCATCGGGCGGCTTAGGTGGCTCAGGGCATCAATTGATATCACTGCAATGCCTCTTAGCGGGAGGTCCTAGAGTTCAAGTCTCGACAGTGGCAGAATTTTCGACACTTCTGAGATTGCTGGGTCGAGTTCAGCCGCTGCCTGAAGGAGAATTCTAGCGGCAACTGCTCTGGTCAATAGTTTCCTATATCGACACCAGGCGAATACTTGAACAGCAACCTCACCACGGCCACGGACCACGCACGACCTTTCATTCCTCTTCCTTGTCCTATCCTCACCCCGTACTGACACACACTCTTACACTAATGTATATGCACTAAAGTACCACACATATGTGGAGGTGAGCCGGGATCTTAGAGCTTGTTCCGGCTGGGGCGGTGCCCCAATGGTAGCAGATATCCAGTTGCGGAAAAGTCCGCTTGCCGTCGCCGGATCTCGCCATCCAGCGAGAGAAGATCGCTACCACCGCACGCAATACAACATATTCTATACTTACGGGACTAAAGACCTTAACCACTGACGTACACGGAAATCAATCAATCATTAGAGACAACTTCTCAGTGCGTGCGGTGACCAGCTGATGTCACGTAAGTGTAGCCCTAGAAGTGGTCGTTTCCAATAGCAAGAAATTGGGGTTGAAGGGGTCCCGTATGTGGTATGCTTCCAATCTGATGTATGTATTTCAAGCCCCAACCTGAACTAAGTAATTAAAGAAAGTGTTTGATCATAACAAAGAAATTTCTGGATGTTTCCCTTTTGGTATCCTACTTTATTTTCATTGTTAGTGAAATTATCTGTTCAATGGTTAATGGCTGTAAAGCAACACGTTCATTCTTCCGTCTAAATTTATTGGAGCGGGTAAACGCGGTTTCTCCTTTCATTTCATTAAGCGTTTTTCACGTTCTTCGACTATTACTTCTTGTAAAGCAAAGAAGAAAAGTTCAGAGTCGCTCAAGGGAAAATGAAGATTTATACGTTTTCTCCAGTAATTACGGTCTAACTTTGTTCCCAAAGAGAAGAATAATTTCCCGCAATATTTCATTGCCAATGCTTTTATTATATCTCACTAGGGTAATTAAGCACTCTTCTGGCAATATTTAAGAATTATATACCTTACGACCTGCAAAAAGCGCTACAACGTAACCGCATTCCCCTCTGCGATATTCTTCCTTGTTAGCGAACCTTCAATTCAGATTCTCTTTTCAAAATTTCCTTGCTTCGTAAAAATAGCTGTAATCATTATTGACGACCTAAATTTCGCTGACAGTTTGACGGGAACTGTTCTGCGCTCGAGTTGCGGGTTCGAATCCCTCACAAGACTCGAATATTTTCGGCTTTTGATATTGGCGTCATAGGCAATTGGAAGCCAACGTGTGTTTCTTGCAATAATTAGGGAACGGATTTCAATACATACGCATATTTTTCCCCTGAAATCAAAAAGCATGCTCACTTGGTGTGTGGACCAAACACTCAATTTGCTATTACTTAAACATGATGTTAAAATGCATCATATCTTGCGTATTTTGCCTTTTTTAGTAAGCATCATTTTTCTGGAAATTGCTAATTATTTTACAGATTTTGCTTGAAAAGTTTATCTTTATTCATATTTATTTTTTAAAATTAATTTTAGTGTATTTCTATACACGTGGTCGTGTTTAACAAACGTTAATGATTTATTTCTTATTATAATCTATGCGGATTGTGAAACGTATACAACAACGCAATTTACTATTAAATAAGACGGAATTTTTCTATATTAAGTGCGGAAAGGAAACTGTGTAATCAGTAGGGCCCGGATTTTAATGACCTAAAAATCAGCGAAATATGCATTTATGACCTAAAACCTATACAAATATGACCTTAAAAATAAAATACGACGTTATACAAGTTTATTTTTTTTAATATTTGTTGAAATTTTAGGTATCACAAACACAAACTTCACTCAAGAACAGATTGTTAGTACGGTACATACGGTTTGCAGTCTTTGGCACTAACTAGCATATTTTTCAGCGACTTACTAATAGCTTTTTCAGCCACATGACCAAGAGCTCGACTCAAGTCACATAGTTCAAATTCATTTACGTTTCAAATAATCCTTTGTGGTATACTTTTTGAGTTTATTTGTGACAATATCACTTAATACATTGTCATGCGAGACATATTTTCAAGCCTTTTATTCTTGTGTCCTTAAAAATATGACATATATATGCATTTTGGGCAAAATTTGGCCAAAACATGACATTTTACTAAAAACTGTGTAAATATAACTTTATACGCACAATAAAAATACGTTTTTCTAATTGACAATACCTGGATTCGTGCATAAAAGGTTTCAAAATTCACCGGAAGGTTCAGAAAAAATTTATGTCTTATCATCAAAATCCGGGCCCTTGTAATTTGGTAGAATTAATTCGAGCGGGTTTGTAAAAGAACGAACCTGAGTATGCAGTTTCTTCTGCGGTCTCCATACTCGGAGGTTGACACTTATTTAATGCTATTTTGTGATTTTCAAAAATTTTGACAAACTTCATTTGCGAAAAATGGTCGGTCTTCCCAGCAGTTTCATCGGAGAAATTCGTCTTTTCCTTGTAGGAAATCCGAAGCGAAATAGTGCCCAATAACCTCCCTCGCTGATCCGAACGCATGAGATGAGAATGCAGGGGCGCAGTTAGGATGGCGCAAGGGGGACAGCCCCCCGTCGTTTGGACTTCACGGTCGGATAAAACAAATAGACATTCATACTTATTTTCTCCATTAAAACAAACATATCAAATCAATTCAATTTAATGCCGTTTGCATTTCACGTTTATTGTAGATAAGAGGCCAATTTCGACTTTCTTCGCCCGGTCATCCGAGAATTTAGATAAACAACGGAATTTACACTGACTTCTCAGCATTCTCCAACAAGTATTTACTTATTTTCCCTGAGTTTACTTGCTAGTTAAATAATAAGTTTATTCACACTAAATTAAGTAAATAATTTTTCTTGATAAATACTTCTACTACTTTCTTTAGACTTGAAGTAAAAACTACGTTTCGGTTCACATCACTGAATGACTCTTTAAACAACCTATTTAATTTAACTAGTATTGAATTAAAATCTTGCATACTTTTGTGATGTATCAAAAAATGCAGACAAAGGGAATTACATTTTGTATAGTAAGAATTACATTCACGACATCAAAATAATTCAACGTAATACTTCATAAGTTTTTACAACAGATTTTCGAAATTAATATTTGTATTGACATCTCATTTAACGTGGTTCCGATCTGTAAAATTTAGCAGCCAAAAGCTCCCTATTACACCTGGCCATTAGTCCCTGCAAACAAACAGCTGCGTTTAGCTAATGAAGAGATTAATTTGCTCGCCACAAGATCGATTTGTCGGATTACTACGCAGTTCAATTCTGTCACCGAACAACACTGCGTTTCCACTTCCAGAATGAACACAGTGTGAAATTCTAATTGTGTTTATTCACAACCAAAATGCCAAATTAATTCAACCTTTCCGAATCAAACTGAAACGACAAGATGACATTCATAATAACTTTCGAAATAGACTATTTTGAACATTCATGTAGTTTTTGAAAAAGTTATTTACACAGTACTCTTGAGTCAATCATTATTACAATTATTATTATTATTATTATTATTATTATTATTATTATTATTATTATTATTATTATTATTATTATTATTATTATTATTATTATTATTATTATAGGCAGCAAGGAAATCGCTATCTTAAAATGAAAATTTTCTCGGCGTCTTTCACAATATTTGTTAGAGTTATAAATGATTTATTTGTCGTAATGGATAATCTTTCAGCAGAAGATGCAAATAGCACATAAATATTTGAGATGTATGTATTTAAAACACACGTACATCTTGTATCTGAAACGAATAAATTTGAGTTGGTTATATTTTTGATGTCGTGACTTGTAATTCAACTGAGAGGTTTGTCATTAATAGCGTATCTCCGAATATAAAATAAGTGTAAATAAAAATATATACCCAATTGAAACTATCAATTTAGCTATCATCTCTCGTTGTATTATCTTCCTTCTAGAATGGCAAATGAATATGAGAATTTTGTTGACTCATTCCAAACTTCTCACTAGTAACATTCCTACAAATCGACGTCCTTGCTTAACATCGTAAGATTTACATACAATGAGGACTACGAGTGATTATGGGAACGGCTCCCAGTCATTTGGCTCGAGCGACGGAGTTGTATCCGCATGTGACCCCGTTCAGGTGTACGCCTGCTGCCCGACTCCAGAAGGTCACTCCACACACTGCACCCAAGAAGAATAGCAGCATCTGGCGTCGCGAAATCCCGATCAATGCCATTCTGGTTATTTCTGGGAGATTCCTTTCAGGATGGCTTTTTCCTACCGAAGCCAATTACCCTCTTCATGTCAACGAGACGAATCTCAATCGTACGTCAGTCACAAACACAAACTCGCCCAGTTTCAGGTTCTTCGAATCCGGAATCAGTAGGCCGCGGTGCCCCCCGCAAAAACAATCTGAATATCAAAGACAGAGATTGCTCATCCCTTTATATTATGGCGAGTTCAGCGAAATAATTTCACTTGCAACTATTTATGGTTATTACATCAAGAATATTGAAAAGGTCAAATTTTCTTTATGCTTATTTTCAAAATTAGCCATAAATAAATTTACAATCGCATCAACATCAAGGTCATTAACGACTACACAATTTAATACATTCAAATTGCAATTTTCTAATTACGTTTTTGGGGGTATTGAGAAAAATAATCATAATAGAAAACAACACTACACTAAAAACAAACAACACTAATAACAGTATTTTTCTGTAAATTATCCTTTTAGGTATTCAGATCTTAAAATGTCACCTCTAACACAGTCTGTTTTTCTTGAAAAGGAAATGACCCAAACATTAGATTTTAAGTTCACACTTCATCTTCCTTTCGTCTCGACAGATTTTTATTTATTACTGAAGAATGTATTGTTAAAAACTCAACACATTAACTGACCAGAGAGCATTCTTTAAGTTCTTATTCTCACTTCGGTAAATAGACTTACAAGAAATTGTTGAGAACCATTCCGTGGAGGAGGTTACGGTATTTTGGGCCAAGAGGACAGGACTGTTCGTCTCCGGAGGATTTCAATTCAAGAGAACATAGAAGATTTGGAATGTTCTCGGCAGTATGTAGCGAAGCGCCGAAGTCTTGGGTCTGAACTAGACGAATTATGGCCCGGCTTAGTTTAGATCAGAACCAGCGTTGCAGCTGTCTCCTCGCAGCATTTCCCAGCAGGAGGTCTCAGGGTTTGAGACTCGACATTGGCAGGACTTTGACCCTAGATATACAGCTCAGTTGAATTCAGCCACTGTCTGGAGGAACATTCTAGCGGCCGGCTGCTCTGAGCGTGGTTTCTCCTATTAGTATCAGGCGAATGCCGGAGCAGTACCCTAACAAACGGGCCACGTACCGCGCACGATCTTTCATTCCACTTCCTTGACCTATCCTCTCTCCTCACCCACACACAAATACTACACTACCACACATGTCAAGATTCCAGACACGAGTTTAGAACTTGTCGGCACTGGGGTGATATCTGAAGGAGAATAGACCGTCGCTGGATCTCACCACTCAACAGGAAAGGCAACACTGCCACTTCTCGAAATACAACATTCACTATACAAACGGAACTATGACCATACCATATGACGTGTCCGGAAACAACAAACATCAATCAATTAAGGCGATGACAAGGGGCCGCGTCAAAATGAAACCCAGGTGGCAGGGCATTCGCGCCTTCACATGTATGCGATACCAAACAGTGCGCGCAGCTTCCTTGACAGAATGTGAGGACAGAATGTTTATTGATAGAATGTTTGTGTTGGGAATAATATTAACCCTAGTTATTGTGAGGCCGACAAAAGCAATTTGATCATGTTTTCTAACAAATGGTCAAATAAATTGTACGAACATCTGAAAAAATGTTGATTCAGGTGTCTGTGACTGCTTTCTCATTCGGATAATCAGTAATATTTTTCTGTCATACTATAAAACTGTGAAAGCCTTTACAATTAATTTGTAACTCTTCCCTAAAAATGACAATATATCGGATGAGTTATTCCTATTATTTCATTAGTTCACCCTCTTTTAATACTATCATCGGAAACAATGGCACTTGGTCGACTTAAATCTGTCAGATTTTGTTATTAGAGAACTAGCAACATCGATGGATCACTATTGATGGTCACTATCAGTCACTTCCATTATCTTGTGTGTTGTGAGGACAGTTTGGTACAATCAGCTCTACATTGTTTCTTATGTAAAACAAAATAATTTCATAGCATCGTAGGCTTTCACGGCCGGAATCAATATGAGTGAAAGTTTCGGGGCTGGTAGTCCGTGGTCCAGTTGGCATTGAAGAGCCAAACGTTTCGTCCACGTGGACGAAACGTTTTGTTCTTCAATGCCAACTGGACCACGGCCTACGAGCCCGGAAACTTTCACTCATAAAATAATTTCAGTTTCCTTCCCACCATAGAAAAAAATCACTTCAAAATGCTCCCAAAGCATAAGAATATTTATAGGATTATTTTTTAGAGATAAGATAGGTATACATCTTTCTATCTCATACGAAATAATAAAAAGAACAGTAATACATAGGTTAGATATCATTCCCAAGTCACTCATTTAGTGAATGCCAACTAACTTCAAACGTTCAAAAATTACAGGTGCTAAAGTGACGTGACTCACAGTGTATAATAGTACGATTTGTATTTATCGTTTCATCAACACAACTTCCTTTAGCGACCCGACTCGCGCGCGTGGGTTCGAGGCACGCCTGTCCCTCCCCCACCGACGTGGAAAGATTGGTAGCGGTGTGCTCCAGTTTCATGTAACCGTCGCAGCGCGGCGCGGCGCGGCGTTTGCTGTGGCAGCCGACATTTCTCTTTCGCCGGTTTAATTAAATGAAATGTCGCCGCGTATTTCAGAGCGCAACCGCTGCGACGGTTCTCTGTTTCCTCGCACCAGCAGCCCAGAGATGGAAACGTCATCCGTGTTTTGTTCGCATTGTTGAGATCCTCACCTAGCGTTTTCACGCACTCGCTCTACCCTTGATTGCTTGTCGTCGTTTGATGATTCCGTAACAATTTTCTCAGAACAAGAAAGTCTCAGGCGTTTTAATAATCGAATGAACTTGATCTTAACGAAAAAGGGAAAAGTTACATTGATAGGATGTTGATCCCAGGTGCACATTTGCGAAAGAGGATGCAGGTAAGCACGTCAGACCTAAACTGAATCTTCTATAGATTATTTTCCCGGTCGGTTGCTTAATTATATTGTTCTCAGCAAGTTGTAAGATTCAATAGGATGTGGATGATGTACATAATATTCCTTTCATTATTAAAGACAGTATTTCTGGCACTTGTAACTTGCAGTTTTAGATATTAAGGAACTTGACAGTTGATCGTGATTCTGATTTCACGAGTGTCATTTTGCAAGGACAATAAATTACGTCTTGTTAGTTCATTACATCATTCAGTACGTTTTAATTTGAGAGGAAAAAGAGAAAGCATTGGGAATGAAAAGCTTGCCTTCGCAACGATAAGGAGAGAGCAGGTCTAGCCTGGTTTATATTGGGGAAATGGAAACAAAACAAATTACTACAGAAAATATGGATAAATGTGTCCTCTGCGAGGAACAGGAGAACTGGAACTATTCACTTTTAAATTGTCGAAGCACCGAACCAGAACGCATCCACATTCTGCAAACCGGCGACAATGAAATGACAAAGTACGATCAAAGTGTGGGCCTTCTAATTCTACAAAATAACCAGCCACAATCTGCACCGCTGCTTGGACAATTTCTCTTCGAGGTCCGACACAAGAGACAGAAAGCATTACTGCATTTCGTCATTGGGAAACTCCACTTCAGCAAACGAACGACACGTAATAATCAACTAGAAATGAAACCTACATAAACAAATATCCACTAAACCTCACAATTATTGCGCGGACTAGATAACATGAAAGTAAAATGTAAAATCACAGCTCTAGGAGGGCCACTGAAAACCATAACGAAAAAACTGGACGATATTAAAACTACAACAAATAGTTATTTATGCACAAAGGGCGTTATAAGTGTTGCGATTATAAAGGTGAAAAGTTTTGTCTCAGGCGACAAAAATCCTTCGGGTCAAAGGTCATCGGACTTTTTGTCGTCGCTCGATCATTAGAACCAATTAACGCCCGTGGTACATCAAAGATTTTATTTTCCACGTAATTTTAATGATTCAGATTGACGTATATACTAATTAACTAGTTGTCAACTTGACTCGGTTTGTCTTTTCATATTGACCTTCCATAATTCCTTCTCAGAATTCCCTTTCTTAATACCCTCTATAAGAGAACATGTAGCACCATTTAACCGTTTGCATATCTCCCTCGTAACATACAGGCAAGTTACGATCTCGATACAGGCAAGTTATGCAGTATGTATCAAAATCTATATCGATGGTAATAACAAACAATAACGTATCAGAAAAAATAAAGGAATATTATTATTTCAAAACTATCCAAGGACATTTGTATTAAAATATCGTAAATAAAGATTGCACACAATAGACTTTCAAAAGCTTTTACAAATGAAAGTATATAATCATCCAAAACTAATAATTGTAGTTGTAACCAAGTATATTGGATAGTATAAGATGAAATACGTAAGGCAAAACAAATAAGAGCTACTGCGCCAATCCAGGTTTTGCTTCCAGGAAAGCACCACAACCACCAACGCGTCCCAGAGCTGCCTCTTCCTTGTTACGGACAGAACACTTCCGCCAGCAACCGAAAATAATTAATAAATAAATTTTAAAAATTGTAAGGACCTATGCCACTCAAGGTACGACCAGGTAGCATATTAAAACGTACTGCTCTATATTTAAATGAGGGTTATTTATTATTCCTGTTTGTTTTCTTTTGTGGATTAATTATTAGATTTTTGAAAAATGCTTCCTGACTGAGCGTTTTCACAGCATCTGCCTACGGGATGTTCTCCGGTCTGAGCCAAATGCCAGGGAGTACTCAGGCAGGTACAGAGGCTGTGCGGCTCTGTAGTTCAGCCGTCTATTCTGCGATTTATTCATAGCTACGTTTGAAGTAAATCAGTTGTTACGGTGTCATCCAATCGGAAGGTTAAACGCCAGCAAAGTGACGTCACTGTGGTGACGTGTAAGGTCCCGATTGGATGGCATTGTAACAGCTGATGAAATATCTCAGGCAGAATTGAAAAATTCGCAGTATATAATATGGCAGGTAAAAAAAGGAAAACAAAACAACCTGTATAATGATACATTATTATTATTATTGTTTTTATTATTATTATTATTATTATTATTATTATTATTATTATTATTATTAGCTACCATTTATTTATAGGAATCCTGGAATCTAAAACTACATTAGTGTCCGTTAGTAATTACTAATTCGTTTTCATTAGAATTTCGTGATTTTATCGCTACCAAAACATTCCCCAAAGAATTTCGAGGTAGGGTTTCTAGTACCAATATAAAGTAGAAAAAAAGTAAAACTTTCTAGCTTACATTTTGTTAGGTAAAACGACAGAGGCACACATAGACGACATAGACAGACAGACTGACTGATAGACAAGACAGAAACTGACAGACGTTTTGTTGTCAATCAATTTTTTGATATCAAGGAATCACAAAACATTGATTCTGCCTATACAATGCGATAGAGGAAATAATTTACTACAGATAAGAAGGAGATTTATCCACTTTTCGATAACGGCCTCATAATACTTTTTTTGTCGAAAATTCACCGATTTTCACCGCCTGCATCGCAAAACCTGTTTGCTACGACCGTAGTAAGCTCAGGAAGGAAAAATCGCTTCTCAAAAAATAAAATGGTATTGAAATCGCTATTCTGTTAGCCGTCAAATGAATTTTAGAGTAAATAAACGCAATAAAAGAGCTGGTTATTTCAAATTGCAACTGACTCAAAAACCGCTCTTATCAGATCTGTCACGGGATGTCAGGAATTTGACTATTACGATGTTAATTTTCCGATAAAAATTCCATTGCTAAAAAAGATGGATTCAGAATTTTGAGATAGTACGAAATGAGGTGTGCAAATTGAGGTATGAATTGAAGAGTATTTAGAGAAAGTAATACAAAACATCAGTTCTTGTACACAATATATTAAGCTTAACTTGACTTGAAAAGGTAATTAACAAGATCGTTTCATCAACGACGCTATCAATGTAAAAATCTCCGCCAACTTCCGCATAGAGCAGGCTAGCGTAAGAATATGAATATTCAGCATATGCACTTCATGTTTCATTCACTCTGTAGAAACAGCTAATAAAATCAGTTGTTCTCGCAACTTTTCACTTACGTGAGTGGGACAGCATTTAAAGCCACGCTTTAAGAACGATAAATTATTGTCTTAAATGAAAATCTTCTTACATCATAATGTAATATTGGCAATATAATTTTCATGGAAAGCGAAGTTGCTATGGAAGAAAAAAAGTCCCGTTCTTCTTACTATTGAATGTATAATATGACACTGTTGGAATGTTATCAAACAATTTCTCCAAATTCTGTTTGTACGGATAAAAAAAATCATAAATGCGTATTTAACTTGACTCTCTTAAATCTATTTCGGAATATTGAACATATCAAATATCCTGCTAATTCCGTTCGTCCCGAAAACTTCATCATTGATTGATCTGTGATCTATATGTCATAGCTAGAAGTCATCATTTGCCTTAGTACCTCGAAACTTAAATAAATAACCATTACTCTGTGAAATGAATTTATTCATTAATAAAAAGATATGAAAATAATGTTCAAAAGTATATTGAAACAAACTGTCTGATTTGATTTTTAAATTTAATATTTCCTCTGCCCTTTTAACATTATTAAATATAATTTCAACGTAACCCGTTCCAAATTTATATAAGAATATGAGCGCCAGGAAAAGATTACGTTAATTCAATTATTAAAATTACTCTTCAACTGCTATTTCCATTAAATTAATATCCGGCAAACTGGGTCGATGGGTCTTATAAGAAATAATCCCTATTGCCTACTAATAGTCGATTATTCGACCTGCCATCTGTACAGAGTGGCCGAGGAATCTGAAAAGCAAATATACATTTCTAGCTACTCATTTGCTAAATGAAAATCATCTTTTCTATTTACAGAAACTTGTAAGTTTATTCAATGTTCTTTGGTAACAATACGAAACTTTCGGTCATGACCAGTCTCAAACCTTGTATTGCAGTACCCGTCTTCGCGCGCTCTATGGACCGATGTCGCCGCGTACAACCATTTTCAATCTTCCCCGGTGTCGATGGCTCCAGGTCCAAATACCATCTTCTTTTCTTCCGTTCTGGCACAAGTGTACTCAAGTCACTGATCCTCACCGCCTCATAAGTTGATAAGACTTAATTTGCCTTTTAAAAGTTCCCAGTTCTTTCTACGCGTATACTTAAAATATTTAAGTTCTGCAAACTATTATCTGCATGAAATACTCCCAGTCCTGTTGCCGACAAATTCACCTAAGTTCACAATTCTAGCTGCTGCACTCGAAATATTTCCAAGTTCCAATTTCCGCACCTTCTATCAATATTCCAAGTCTGACAACTATACGCTCCAAAGTAAATGTTCACAATTCTCAAACTCCCAACATCAATTGTCTACACACGATCCGCACAGCACCACGGCGTAAGTCGGAATGCCTCCATATTCCCCTCTTTCAGCCCTTCAAAACTCGGTCCATCGTTCCACTGTTTCTTGTCAGAAAAAATTCCATGCCTAGCCAATCCCTAAATTACTTACAAATTCAACTACCCGCACCCCAGACTGTCATTGCTTTCTCGACCAATCCCCAAACAGTTTACTTTATCAACTAGCCGCGTCCCGTGGTTCAAAGCAATGCAGTTTGTTGACCTTGATGACAACTCGTCTACCGTTGCTATGCCGCCATATTTACAAATGTCTATCCTTACAATTCACCCTGTTTACAATAAATGTGACGCAATACAAGGTCCCACATTTTGGTATGTCACAATATACATAATATTTAGCCAAGAGTGTATGAATATGAAAACAAAATCGAGAAAGTTTAAAAGAGAGACCTAAATATAATTTATTTACTTAATCGGAACTCATCGTTAGTAATTTACATAGAATTTTTCAAAAGAGACGTAAGACAAATCTCGAAATACGTAAATTTTGTTAGTGAAATAATTGGCATCAGTGTGTTCAATGTTTCATTTCATTATAGAATAAAATCGTTAGTCAAGAACAATATACATCATGTGTTGAAAGCTAGATAAAAGTGATTAATATCACCGCAAACAAACACAGGCAAAATAAACAAACAAGCAAATAAGCATATAAACAAACAAGCAAATAAGCATATAAACAAACAAATAAGCAAGTATACAATCAAATAAATAATAAAAATAAAGAGAAAATGAAGTGATGGACTTCCTGTTTAGTTCATTAATGTGGTGGCAACGAAGGGCTGGCTGCGTGCGGTGTTTACGCCCGAAAGCGATGGGCGGGGCGGGGGGCCGGTCACCGCCACGAGAGAAGGGCCGGGGGCGGGGGTGGAGGGAGGGGAGGCAGGGAAGGGCGCTAATATTAGCCGCCCGCCCCACTCGGCCGGTCGCCAGGCGCTGACCGCTGGCCGGTCGCTCTGCACCGCGTCCTGCAACGCCACCACGCTGCCGCGGTACTGCTCGTTATTTGGCCGTAAACTCCTTCCAAAACATACCAAATATACCCAAACTAACCCCGCTAAGACTCTGCCATAACCCAACTGACAGGACCCGCATTAAAAATAAATTTCCTTTCCATACATTCCTAAATAAATTCTCAGATCTCGACCCAAAGTAGAGATATTGTACAAAGATACCTCTACCACCCTAGTAGTAATGTAAGTTGTATTTTAAGATTATTGTAAGTTAATTGTAAGTAGATATAAGCAACTAAAACAAATATAGAGTGTATTAACACTGACCTTTGTATTGTTCTATCCAAAAGAAAATAAATTTTAAAAAAAATTGGCCGTAAACACAGCGCATTTCCTGAGGTCGAACTGACTTTTAGCTGCCTTCCAGTGCCCCATCCAGTGGAAGCCTGTTTAAGTGCGTAGTCTTAACACCACCTGTTGTTGAAGAGCGTGGGATCTGTTGTAACTTGTTGTGTACGTGTGTGCGCGCACGGGCATCAGACTCGGTGAAAAGTTCGAGGCGGAACGGCGAGCCAATGAATATTGATGACAAAACTCATTTTTGAGCGACGAAGACATTTGAAATGACTCAGAAGGCGTTCGATGAGTCAACTTTCAGTCGAATAAACGTTTTTAAGTAGTATTGAATCGCTGAAAAGCTAGTCTCAACGTTGCACCATTCCCCTTATTCACTAGATTTGTCATTGGTTCAATGATTGGCAAATAAAAATAAATCACCAAAAATCTCAAGCAAAAATTTTCTCCTTAAAACGGATTCATCCCACATATCCCTTAATAATTAATAACCATGCAGTTAAATGGCTTTCAAATGACACCCCTGTTAAATATCTTGGACTTCAAATAGATACCAAATTAACCTGGAAAAACCACATAACATCAATAGCTAATAACACACATATAAAAATCCTAAAATTGTATCCATTCATAAATAGAAAATCAAAATTATCAATAGAATCAGCATTAATAATATTTAAATATATTATACGACCTTCACTGACCTATGCCTGCCCAATTTGGGGAGGTGCCGCTAAAATCAACCTTCAAAAACTGGAAGTACTGCAAAATAAATTTTTAAGAAATGTTTTAAAAGCTCCATGGTATATCAGAAATGATCAAATTTTAAAAGAACTATCTATAGAACCTCTGAAAACTTGGATTCTAAAACTTTCTTCTAATTTCTACTCTTCTCTTTCATCTTGCCCAGCCACTCCTTTGTACACTCTAGGTAAATCAGCCAATCTTTTTCCACGAATAAAATCAAGATATTCTAAAGACCTACTACATCCTCCTTAATTAGCTGTAAAGCAGGTTACAACATCTCTAAATTAAATATTTATGTTTCTAATTCAAATATTGTATGTATTTTTCTGAAGGACCCTTCCTGGGTATCCTTGGTTGTTATTGTTTATATTGTAAATATTAGTCTTCTACCATTGTTCATGCATGAGGAAATGTAATTAAACAAAATTGTATACTATGTATCATAAAAACCCTTGAAAGGCATAATAATGTCGAACAAGGAAATAAAAACTATTAAAAAAAAAAAAATAGATTTGTCACCCGCGTCCTCTTCCCGAAATTGAATTTATTTCAAACTGTAAGCAAAATATTCAAATTGTAGAATATATATAAAAATAGATAAATTATAAGATGTAAGTAAACTAAAGAGTTTTAAATAGATTAGCCTATGAAAACATTATCGTAAAAACTATAAAATTAAAAAAAAAAAATTTTCCATAAGTTATTATTTTGTATGGGAAAGAAATTATATGTAAATGCAAAACCTTGAAAACTGTTTGAGTCTAACAACGTTCAATAAAAAACAATAAATTAAATATGCACTTTTAGGATTCACGATCCTCCTCGATTGTGGAGTTTCAAAACGTTGTAACCGTGGGACTCAAGACAATCGTAAACGAAAATTTCTCTAAGACCATGAGATTGAAGAGTCTTACTATCGTATATCAAAAAAAAATTCTTATCATAAAGAGTCAAAAATTCGTTGACTTTCAATTTGCTGTTGTCTTTCTCACGGGAATTATGAACCACATTGTGTATAGACGATGAATAAAAAGGTTGACCTACGTAATAAAATGATGCAATGTTATAGTCGTGAATTGTAGGAATTCTAATGCGCTGTTGTTGACGTAATTACACAAAGAAATAAAAGAAGTCATTTCCGTCAACTTAATAGTAAGTTGACGGAGATGACCTCTTTTATTTCTTCGTGGTTAAAGAGCCCGCAACTAAAACTTTGGGACGCTCGACAGCTGGCGCTGCTGGATGAACTACGAAGCTGGGTGGGACGACGCCGCTGGCTGGAAATGGATGCGAATTGTGGGGGCGGGGATTTCTTATTAGCCAATTCCGGGCGGATGAGGAAGCAGTTAAAAATTATACATGTGATTCCATCACGTGTCATTGCCCAATGGGACTCGATCCATAGAACGCGTATTACCTTGAGAGAAGCTACATCGCACATGCTATCAGGACATTTTTTGTAATGTTTTCCATTCTATTGTTGATGTTGACAAAAGCCAAAGAGAGAGTGCAAAAATATGCAAATAAAATGCCTAAAGGCGGTTTAAAATAAATATAGAACGTACGTGTGAATATCAGCAGAATCGATTCGAGGCGCTTTGCGTTAAACAGGCTGAAGGTTATGCTATCATCAGCCTCAGGTCGAAGAGTAGTACAATGTTACTTGCTGTTACGTAACGCTGTACGATGTTCACTGAATTCTCATGTCTACTCGCGTTGTATGCAGCTAAAGCGATTGCGCAAAAACACGCTCGCCCTGATCACTCATAAACGTTTTGCGGGAATAACCGGAAGAAACCTTTCGCTGTCCGGCACGATGAGCGTAATTTTCGGTACGAAGTCACCATGAACCCCCTGCTCATGGCTGCAAATGAAATGTCGAGGCATCGAGCCTTTGGATGGCGTGGTGCTGCGACCGACCGACACGCAGGTCGGTGCAGGAGGCGGGCGTGAGTGCGTGACTCGGCCTGGCCGCCGCCTGACCCACTTCCCACGCGCCGCACAGGCCGCCACCGAGGCTCTCGGAGCTGCAAGCGCCTTCCGGTGGGCGAAGGACTCTCGCCTCCAGCATAGACTAAAGAGGTACATCTTTACTCTATGCCTCCAGGCCAGCGCTTGCGCCGAGGTTCGCTCGGTGACATTTTGTGTAACCACCCCTCTCCTGTTCCCCTCTCCACCCCTCTCTCTCGTTATTAATAGTGATTTAAAAGTTTAACACTGAAGCTTAGATTATTTATTAATTTTTTTTATATATACGTTAGTTATAGTGGGATTATAATAATTTTCAATGTCAAAGTTTTGAACATTTAATGTAACTCGCCATTTGAACTTCCTAATTAGTTCAATGATAATTCTGTCAGTCTACAACCTAATTTTGATTTTACTGGATTAATGTTTTCTTTTTAATATTGATTGAAATATGTTAAACTGTATGCTAATTTTGTAAAGCCGTTTTGTTTGTTTTTTGACTCCTGACATTCCAAATAAATAAACAAACGATCCACAAATACAGACGAAAAATTAGGTGGAACCTGATATCGTTATTTTCAACCACTACAACCTTCGGACGGAAGGACGTTCTGTTCTCGAAGCTTTTGGGCATCAGCGGAAAGCACTTCCTTGGCCTCTGGGGGAGATTGGAACTCCTTGACCCTCGTGACTCTGAAAGGGACTTGCGAAGGTTACGATGTTCGCAGACCTTTGGCTCCGGGGACAATCTCAAACCAGCAGCGGTGCGTCATGGGATACGAATCACACGGACGTGAACTTACTCATTTGGTCTCATTGATCAATGTTCTGTTGATAAAATAAGAACAATTGATCTGGCCTCTACAATATTACTTGGATGTTGGGGTTAAAGTGAATAGTACGCCAGATTTTTTGTTTGCTTGTGAAATTGAAGTCTTTACTTATCATGATTCCTGTAACATATTTTCAATAACAATAAACTTCCAAAGAAGAATATCGTACGAACACTCCGCCTGCGTTCTTCATAGGAAAGACCAAAGTGTACAAAAATAGATTTCACGATTTTCCTCTTTCGATGTATACATAACAAAAATATCGCTTAACTACCTGCATCTGCCACCGGTATATTTAACTGTGACTGCAGCAGACTTCACTCGAGATCTGCAACTGCGTCGGACGGAAGGATTTCCTGCACGTGATTCAGACGGGAACATCCGTCTGCCTCTTTCTCTTTAGGATCCTGAACGTGATGGGAGATCAAAGATCGTTCAAACGAATGAGGGGGGTGAATCACTTTATGCGCGCAAGATAAGTGCGATAACGAAGTTACATCACACCTTCGTCATATGGTGAGTTCAAGTTCGTTTCTAACGAGACTTCTGACTCACCCAAAATTGCATGGGAGTCGTCCCATTAGAAGCTCCTCCATTTTCAGCTATTTATCACCTCAGACGCCCAACTCTTCACCAAAGCCGTAACTAGTTCTCATTAGTATTAAATAATTAATCGGGAGGAAAATTTCACAAAACTCTCTACACTAACTTCACGGAACGTTGGATGAGTTTCCCACGCAGGCAGACACCCGTGAATGGGCGTGTGACAATTTATTAGCGATGCTGTGTTACAATGTTAATTAGCGTGAAACGCGCGATGCTCTCATATTTCGTAACCAACGTTGAGTTATTTTGGAATATTTGAATAAACCAAAACGTCCGTTCGAACGCCGATGGTGGTGGCGCTCGGGGGGGGGGCGTGTTCGTTGTGGTTGTGGTTGCGGTGCGCGCGGCGACCGCGGCGCTCGTGTCCACCCCTGGCGGCGACGAGGTCACCCAAACAGCCAGAGCGCGGCGCGGCGCGCTGACAGACACAAACCCGCGACCGACTGCGCGCCTCGCCTCGCCGCCGCTCCCTGCTCCACGCGACCGCCTGCTCCACACTTCCCAACGACAACTCGCGCCCACCTTCAACCAAGCCCACAACTCCTACATTCCTACTCTAACCTGTACAGCAATAACGGCTTTCTAATAGCTAAAAATGGAAACAAATTCTTCACTGCTAGATGATTGAAGAGGATCCCAGAGGGGACACCCTCCCTACTTAGGAATAATAGAACATAGCTAATTGTACTATGTGTGATGGTTCTCTATTCTATGAAGCGCACCAGAAAAAAAGACCGTCTCATCGAATGGCAGAAATGATACCACCCCCACTTTTCACGTGCACGCGCACGCACGTGCGCACACACAGCACACACACACACACACATACACATACACACACACCAGTCGGGCTGCGCTCCAATACCTTTAATTAAGACTTAAAAAATCTAGCTGTTACCACCCCAACTTTCTTGGCGTCAGAAATTGTGTGTCATCAAAAAAATTTATTTTAAAAATCGAAACACGCTTAACAGAAGATGAAAAAATCCTGACTTAAAAATACTAATTTTGTGATTTATCCTCCCCCCTTCAAATCTCAAACAAGGCAAAAAGAATAACCAATTCGTATTTTATCAGACATATAATCATTATTTTATCTCGTAACCCGCGTCTGAATGGACTGCTCTTGTTTCGCCAACTACCAAGTTGGCATCCCTTTCACATTTAGCGACTCTCCGGCAGTCGGGTGCTCTCAAGTTTCGGGATGGGAAAATGCAGCTGTTTTAGATGGACGAAGGAGAAAACACTTTTTCAATCATTCTTTCTCGTTTCATTCAGCCACTCCCGTTTAGGAAAGACGAATTGGGCAGAGACATAAGCGGGCAAACAAAACGTCTTTTTTTTTTTTTCAATCTGTTCGGTATGCTTAAGAAACAACACTGTGATACTGAAGATGTGGCGGCAAGTTATGACTGATTTATCGATTTATTGACAGCTATGTGAAATAATTATTATTTTATGAAAGCCGGCTCAGAGAGAAATCAGAAACATGTCTGGTGAAACATCACTGCCAAGCTCCTCATTATTTGTAACAATGATTCGATTTAATCTGTTTTAACACTCAAAGAGATAGGCGTTCACTTTTTTCAATGTAATGACTGCAACACGTTGATCCCCATGTAGTAATTTTTTACATAACCTATGTGAGAACTCTGGCATAATAAACTTGCCCCTTGTTCCACTCACAACTATACGAATAGGGTTAGCAATTTCTTAGTACAGTTTTTCATAGAACAGATCATTAAACATATTAAGAATGTAATACAAAAACATACAATCCAATTATTGAAATGTGGCAACACTACACGGCAGTACTGAGGGCAGTTCATTAAAATTAAATTATACTTCTTGCAAAGAATAGTGATCTTTAAAAAAAATGTATTTACATTTAATTTATTCCACATTTTCACGATCTCTGGCCTTTGATGGGCACGAGAGTCTGTTTTAAATAATTACAGTAAAGAACGACGTAATTATATCTAAATGCTTAATTAATTTATGAGAGTTGCTGCAGATACTACAGATGTGATCATATTGCAGGTTTAGTACCTAATGAGATTTCGTTACGCAATAAAATATTAATTGAAATCTTAAAGGTTTCTAAGAAAATAACGGAAGAAGACCGCGCTTCTTGGACAAGAAAAGGGAAAAACACGGGAGAGAATGAATGAATGAATTAATCGCGGAGAAAGAAGAATTTGAAAGCAATGCAGTGGTTCGGTTCATGGGCGAATAAAGGACAAACTGATTAGATGTCATGAACCTAACGAATGAAACAAAACTTTTTTATTTATCCTTGCTAAGCAGGTGACACCTTAAAATGGTTTTAACACAAAATATTGATACAGTGTGTATGTTAAGCTTAAGACCAACATTTGACTAATGATTCGAGTAGCCTGTTGCCGGCCGTATTTAGTGAGGTTAGGTTAGATTAAGTGGAATCGCGTAAATATACGTTTTCAGTTCATACAGTGAAACTCAAAACTACACAGCTTGCCTCTCACTAGCCTTAGAATGTTTCCACGAGCAATGCGATTCTTGTTAAACATACAATACCAGTACTCCCTTCTTACTGTAACATACTTCACTCACCCTAGCCACATCGTATTAGCTAATGTCAACGTGATCCGGGTTAAGCCCGAAGTATGATTTGAAACTGTTTCTATTTCGGATTTTATCCACCCATTTTGTCTCACGTAAACATTAAGCGAATCACTCGAGAATTAGCTAAATTCACACCCTATACATTTCGTATAGATCAGGGGTGTCCAACTTGCAAGATGTTAAGGGCCACAACTAAAACCTGTAATATGGTTGGGGCCATATTTTCATTAGTCGGCGGTCCACGCATGACCCCTCCCCCCCATTGTTGATCTGGCAGTTTGCCCGGCTGCCCTGGGGGAGGGGGGAGTGGATCGAGGTGGGGGGGGAGTAATAGCAGGTTCTACCATCCATGAAGCAGTGGAATACATTGGGATGATTTGGAATTTCAGAATATACTAGAAAAAAGTTCCTTACCTCTAAACTTCACCAATGTTCACATTAAGGGGGGGGGTGACCCGGGCAAGGCGCACAATGTTCTCACCCGGAGTGGATGCAAGGGCGTTTGACTAATAACCTTTCGCGAGCCACAATACCGCGGGCCGCCAGCTGGACAACCCTGGAATAGATGACCTGAGAGATGCCTGGCAGTGCCAGAGCGAGACAATTTTGGGGCGGGGCAATGCTAGCGTAGCCCCCTCCTCCCTGCAAAAACTACAAGTGGGAAATTTGTACCAAGACAATATATGAGATATTTTATTTCTACAAATAACAAAAATTACAACGTTTAAGCCAGAAAAAGAGTTTGGAAAAATATTTTAAATAGTAATAGTTGTAAGTAAAAGTGTTTAGCGATAAAATAATACAATTTCCACGGTGATTTTAAAACGTTAAAAAATTTTGTTTAGTTAATGTTCAATCAAATTACTTGTTAAATTCACGAAATAATAAATATGAATTTCAGTCGAACCTATTTTAATGCTAGCGTCATTTGATGTACTTCATAGAGCTCTACTTTTTAAGTAATGACTATTCTTAGCTAATTAAGGTAAAAACTTAATTCAAAGTGTTATGGAATATCAGATTACTGTACCGCGACTTATAAAATTACGATAACGACTTTCTCAATTTCCTTTTTCAATCGTTTACTATTTTTCCCCACCAGTCCCATCCCATCGGGCCACTCGCCCGGGCTGCGCATGCCCACCGCCGCAGAGGTGCCTGGATGCACGCGCACCCGCCTTCGCTTGTTTCCGCGGGGACGGAGCTCGCGCGCACTGTGAGGTCGCGGGCGCGTCCCCTCCGCGGGCGCGTATACACATGCACGGGGGCAACCCGGCGACGCGACGCGACGCGACGTGGTAACTCGCTTTTCCTGCCTGCGCCCCCCGCCCCGCTCCCCTCATCCCCCCATCCCCACCCACGCCGCGCCGCGCCGCACCGCGCCGTCGCCCGCCCGCGGCCGGAAATGGCACCGTGCGGGAACTTCCGCCCGCGTCTGCCCCACGCCGCCCCGCCCCGCTCTGCCACGCCTCGCCCCGTGGCCGACGCCCGCCACGTTGACGGTGCACGCTGGCTGTTCGCTGGGTCGCCGAATTCTGCGATCGTACCCTTCATTGGCGCCAGGGGCGATTCCATCCCCCCCCCCCACACACACACACACACATTCATACAAGGACCGATTCTCAAAGCGGCCATTCAAAAAATTCCTTTGCAAAAATTTGCTTTTTCTTACCACCCCTACTCCTTTGTCTATGTTCTTATGAATTTAGAGACTTCTGCTTCCTGAATGAAGTTACCAACATTATGACGGATAAAATGAATGAATCAATGGGCTTTAGTCTGTTATTTTAAACCTTCTGAACCTAAATGATCGAGTCTCAACTCTACGTAAGTAAACAACATAACCCCACTGTACAGCAAGAGTTCCAAGCGAGCAGATGCAACCGAGGATGGAGATAGTGAACCAGCATTTGCATTGCTAATACTGATAAACGGGTCTCATGAAACTGTATCCGATAGCAAAACAAGTTGGTTGTTGTTTTGTGTAAGTGCTAAATCCGGATGTTTGTGAATTTCTGCCACTTCCACACACATGTAATTTTTTCACTTTAGGAGACAATGATCCCAATGAAAATAAATACAGAAATATGCAAATAATTATATAAATAATTATACATATATATGTAAATACAGAATTAAAATACATAAATAATTGTTTATTAGCAATTCCCCAGTTTTCTCCGTATCTTTCATTTGCATCGATTACTGCAAGTTCAGGGATTTATTTTACCTAAAACCGGTAGGCAAAAGGGATTTATTTTTACTAATAGAGACATACAAAAAAGCCATTTATTCTGAATAGGGGTTCAAGAAGACAGGTACCTAATGAAAAATTGCCATTTAAAAGGAATCATAGTAAAAATTTAATAATAAAAATTATTCTAAATTTTATTCTAAATCTAAACATTTGCATCAGCACTTACATGGAAAGAAACGATCTATTCTTTGAAATCTTGATTACAAATGGCCACGAGATTTTTTATACACTCACTTTATTAGAAAGGTTATTTTTCAGTTTAATTTTTTAGTGGTTACAGAAAGTTATTCTTGGTTCACTAAATTTCGGTATGATTACTAATGTTTTCTCTTTACACTGTGTCTACGAAATGATATTGTGGACTCTTGAATCCTGGTATGGTGTATGTGAAAGGAGGGATGGCGCAAGGAAAAGCCTTTATTCTTTTCATTCTTCAAACGTTTGTAATCACCAGCACTGAGAAAGGCATTCGAGTATCCTCTACAGAGAGCTCTGTCCTAAGGAATCGGAAGTCATCCGGAGAACGACAAAACGCGGCAGTGCCTTTCAGTTGTCCAGGTCTGCAGTATGTTTGCAGCTTCAGCGATATAGGAACCTCGAGAACAAGAAAAAGAATGACGAAAAGGGCCAAAATAAGGCAAAACTCTAAAAGTAGATATCAGAAGCTACAATCGGTTAACAAGTGGTGAAATGAACATCTTGTGTAGATGTGCAATAAAGCTCGCTTTTCCATTGTCTCATTCAAGCAGTTGTTAACTAAAGGAAGTATCGAAAAAATTTGATGATGCCTCAGACAAAGTAATAGACGATATAATTGGACAAGCTACTCCAGACTTCACCGAGTACAAAGTACAAAATGTGACTAATGCTACATATTAGGAAAAGATATGCCAATTGAAGAAATTGCGAATATTTTGAAGAAAATGAAATCAAATTAACCTACATATTTCGCGTTTTCATTACGTGCATTTTCTGTGTATACCCATTAGTATTGTCTTAATTCTTACTTGGAGAGAGGTTATACTGTATGTCTATATTTTTTTTTAAATTTTATTTTATGTCGCATCAACTACAAAAGGTTATTAGCGACAACTACAAAATAACATTAATATTTTTGTACATGGAAAGTTATGACATTTATAGGACATAGAACATTATAGGTATTCACATTACATTATTAAAGTTTATACACATGTCTTATATATCCCCATACAATTTTATGCTTTTCAAAAACTTGAGAAACCGATTACATTGATCTCTGTTCTTGAGTACACTTGACATATCGTTCTCAACACCATGTCTCGTCCGGTCAGTCTCAAACCTGGGGCACAGAAATAAATGATTAACAAACATAGAAACATTACACATATTACACATAACAGCTGTTTTTCCTGAGATCAGATGGGCATGTGTGAGCTTGGTGTGACCTATTCTGCATCTAGTTAACACAACCTGGTCAGCTCTGCAGAAGAATGTGGCTGGATTGTAGTCATCGTATTCACATATACTTCTTAATTTACATTGGGCGTCGTTATTCCATTCCTGTCTGTCCAATTCTTGTAATTTTCCTTGATGTTGGCGTGATAGTCCTGTGGTATTATGGGAAGGTTACTTCTTTCATCAAGTTGTGACGCCTCTTTTGCAGATCTGTCTGCCAGCTCATTCTCCGTGATACCCACATGAGCCGGGATCCATCCAAAAACTATATCTTTACCTTTAAAGTTCAAGTTTCTGATCATACTAACAATGTCTAAAGCTAGCGGGTTTCCTGAATAAAAGACATTTCCAATAGTCGACAGAGCCAATTTGGAGTCTGTTACTATCAAAAATTTACGTTCATTGTCTTCGAGAATGTAGTCTAGTGCTGTGATGATGGCATATAATTCGCTGGACAGGACTGAGTACTTGTCTGGCAGTTTGGTTGATATTACTCTTGTTGACGTTACAGCGGCACATCCCACTAAGTTGCTACTTTTCGAGCCATCTGTGTATATTTTGTTGTAGTTCTCATATTTGGCAATTTCTTCTCCTATTCTGGCTCTTATCTCTTGGTTGTGAATTTTTGACTTCTTAGGATTGTTTGTCAGCTCCTCAGCTTTAATGTCCTGCATGGTCCATGGTGCATAGTCAGTGATACTGATGGGTTTAAGAGGGGGAATTTTTTCTGATATTGTGCTTAGTATTTGCATAGCCCGTACAGTGATTGGTTTTGGTAGTTTCTTTTTGAAACATAATTTCTTCCTATGTCTGTATGTCAGCTGGTAAATTTGGTTCACAGGGTTGCCACAGTTAGCTGTAACTTTGATTATATATCCTACAATTAGATTTCTTCTTCTTTTATCCAGGGGTGGTAAATTAGCTTCCTGTAACATGCTTATCACCGGACTTGTTCTATATGCTCCGCATATAAGCCTGGCACCAGTGTTATTGATAGGGTCGAGTATTCTTTTAATATTCTTATTTGCAGCATCGTAGAATATGCTGCCATAATCCATTTTAGCCCTGATCAACGCCTGATATGTTCTTCTAAGCACAGTATAATCGGCCCCCCACGCCGAATGGCTTATGATTTTCATCAAGTTTAGCCTTTTCGTGCATTCCACTTTCAGGCTTTTAATATGAGGTATCCAGGATAATCTTTCGTCAAGTGTCAGGCCTAAGACTTTTAAGGTTTTACATTGTTTTATCTTGTGTTCACCGATATTCAGGGATAGAGTCTTCTCAGTGGATCGTTTCCTGGAGAAAATTATGAATGTGGATTTCGTCTTGGAGAATTTTAGACCAACTTCAGTGGAGAACTGCAGGATGGTGTCTAAGATGTTTTGCGCTATAACTGCTATGGAAGACAGATGTTTACCAGTGATGCATATATTACAGTCATCCGCATACATGCTTACTAGCGCGGGAGGTTTGATTTTGGTCTGCAGTTCATTTATTATCAACAAACACAAGGTCACACTAAGCACAGAGCCCTGCGGTACTCCATTTCTCAGCATATATCTCTCTGATAAGGCTCCTCTTACTCTGACATTAATGTAACGTTCTTTAACGAAGTTATGCACGAACTTAGCTATGTTGCCTTTAATTCCATGTTTCGTTATTATGTCCATAATACGCCGTCGCCAAACCATCTCATATGCCTTTTCGATGTCGAGGCTTAGTACCACTGTGAACATGTTATTGGCGAATCCATTGTAGATGCTGTTCTCAATTATTGCAATGCTGTCTAAGGCAGATCGGTTCTTGCGAAAACCACTTTGATGAGGCGATATTAGCTGATGTTTTTCTAGGTACCATTTAAGTCTGTAGTTCACTACCTTCTCAAGTAATTTACACAGACAACACGTTAGGGCAATAGGCCTGTAGCTGTCTATTAAAAATTGGTCCTTACCAGGCTTGTGAATTGGAACAATAACCGCTTCTGACCATTTTTAAAGAGTACAGTTCATATTCAGTATAACAGAACTTGCTTCATTTTAACATTTCCGATGACCTCGCAAAAGTTAACAGAGAATGGAGGTTGATGCTCATTGTAACTGAAATTATTGAAAATACGTAAACATACCAGATTTATCTACATAACAAATATTAATGAATCCACTCTGAACTTTAAATTTCATTCGTGAAATAGTCCTATTAAATTCCACTCGTGCTTTGGAAATTCTCAGAAAAATCCCCTCGTCGCTTTGCGATTCAGGGATTTATCAACAATTTCCAAAGCACACTTAAAACCGAAGTGTGGTGAAACCAACAATACATATAAAATGCTCAAATCAAAAAATGTATCTCTTTATCTATCCGGTTTTTCTTACCGCCCCTCCCTGCTGGCCAATACTAAGCTGCGACTCATCTATCTTAGGTGGTATCGATCGCTGTATTGATGTGTTATAAACCGCGTATGTACTATAACATAACCTCTTTGATTTAACATGCTTTCAGTTATTTTCAATATTTGGCGCATTTTGGAATTCTGTTGGACGTAATTTCATTCGTGGAACAGGCCTATTCAATATCATTCGTGCTTTAAAAAATTCTCTGATAAATCCCCTCCTCGCTTCGCTAGTTGTGTATTTATCGACAATTTCCAAAGCACTCGTGGTATTACTTACGAAAATTCCGCGCTACCCACCATGTGGATTGAGGAAACGATTATCTGAACCTCAGAAACTTGAGAGATCGATAACTTGTCACAAAGTCCAAAACTGGCGAGAATCGCAAAAAAAAAACAATGCAAAAGAGAGAAAAGCAAAGGAGTTTTTTCGATACTTTCTTCGGAGAGACACACGAGCAAAAAACAAGTGTGCTTCTTGAAAAGTTCGGAATCTGCAGTCTAACATGTGCAACGAACATATATTAAACCAACATGCCGGACTGAACAGCACTATACACATGCTTATCGCATAACAACCGCTTTTTCCGTCGGCTGCCAGACGCAGTGTGATATGTCTTGCTTGGGCTGGAGCGTCGCGGCCGACTTCCACTAACGCAGGAGCAAAAACCTGTGAAGAACAGAAACGGTGTCACCGATGATGTCATTCCACAACTATATATATATCGCCCCGAGTTTAATTAGTATATGGCGCCTTGCAATAGAATATGTCTAATCAATTGGTTTCGCAGTTTTTTCGCGATGAAAATATTTTATATTTCATATTTTTTTAAAGTCACCAACACACCCCGATTCTTCAGAATTATTTGATTTCAAATGTCTTCCACATGATTCGATTTTCTTAATTTGCAGTCACCTTTGCTGCTTTGACATCTCGTAATAATATCTAGCTGATCATAAGAGGGGATAGCGTAACTACATCAACCAGCTGGAAGGGATATGGGAAGTTACTTTAACCCTTCTTTTCATTTCGTCTTCAAAATCAGTTTTACCTACCTTATTTACTTTCTTGCTACGGAGTAGAGAGAAAGTTATGTAATGTCCGAAAAAACTGAGAATATTCGGCAGAAAAACTCTTATTACAGGGCCCTGGTAGGGAAAAAGTGGATAAATTCAGTTGCTAAATTTATAAAATATAATCCTGTAACACGTGGTGTAGCCAGAACCTATATTTTGTGGGTCCTTGATACCGAAAAATCGAATGACGGCAAAGTATGTATGTCCGTCCCTTCGTCTGTTCATCCGTCTGTGAACAACGATAGCGGCTGCACCGTTCGGCCAATTTTCTCAAAAATTGATATTCTCCAATCCATCTGGCTGATGTCGCGGCCCCTTGATTTTGAAACCTATATTTTAATTCTGGGGGGCTCTTTACACCAAGCCCCTCGGACATTTTCTAAATTAAAGAAAAAAAAAGAGAGGAAAAAAAAGCTCCATCGTTTTTTATTAATGTTTTTCTTGGATAGTGTAAGAGAAAGGTGTAGTTCTCATATTCATTAAGAACTTCTATTTTTCGAAAATTGCTAAGGTAAAATTGAAAAATAGTTTCGGAGTCTTCCTACAACTAAAATATAAGTGATTGAGATTTTTCTCGTAGTAAAATCTGTTTCTTTAAGATAGATTTTGAAATAAGGTTTTGTACAATTTTTCGAAAATTTGAGTACGTTTCGCATAAGTTTGCTTGAAAGTACGGGCAAGAAAGTACATGCTGTTTTAGCACCACTAGTTTCATGGCTGTTTTCTTGGCATTCCATATTCAGCACTTGCTACGAAACGTGTGCGATTAAATCATGTTTGCATTCAGGAAACACTCAACATTTAGGAAAGGAGCAAGGGTAAACTCAACTGAATCTTTTCTTAAACTCAAATGCAATTAACGAAAACTCTTCAGTAGATTTAGTAGTACACAGCCTTAATTGTGCACATAATTTGTAGCTGGCGATGCAATGAGAGGTGGCGAATGTGGTGATGGAGGGTCTGGTGATTCTAATAATGGTGCTCGTCATGGTGTCGGCGCTGACCTGCGCCAACCGTGATACTGGTGATGGATAAGTACTATGCAGTGAAAGAAGCGGAAGCGGAAACGGTAGTAGTGGAAGTGGAGTGGCTGTTATTGTTGAGGGAGTGAGATCGGTGAATGTGGCAACGGATAAGGTGCTAATAATGACCTTTGTCAGTGTAACTATCATAATCAACAATGCCATATGTGATCATTATCGTAACTGAGTTGCGGCGCCACGCCCCCGGCCCTCCCGGCCTTGGAAGCTGAACGGGGGAGCGCTGACTTGTATCTCGAGGGGCGCGGCGCGGCGCGGCGGGTGGGGTTTGGTCAGCCCTGGTGAAAGGGGAGCGGCTGCGGCGGCAAAAATAGCCAGGCGGCTCACGGCGCCTACGCGCGCCCCGCTCCGCACCCATCGCCCAGCGCCCATCGCCCAGCGCCGCCCCGCCCCGCCACTTGCCACGCCGCTCCTCGCGACTCCGCACCTCTCGCCTTTCCCCCTCTCAGCCAACCCTCACTCTGTCCCACACGACGCCGCGCCGCTCTCCCCGTTCTGTCCAGCCCCGCCCGCGCCTCCTCGCTTTGTCCGCATGCGCTGCCCCCCGGGCCATCCATGCAGCGCGGTCCAGCCCCTCTTGTCTCGATTGATGGATTCATTGTTACTGATTCCGGGCGCGTCAGCTACTATGACCATTAGTCCCGTCAGTGTAGTGCGTGTTTTTGGTCGGGTTGTATGGCAAGATCCGGCGTCTGTTAGCGGGAGTTTCCCAACCAGGTATCTCCCACCAGCCCGAACCAGGTGCCCCTCTGCCCCACCTAGGACACGCTCTAAGCTCCCGTCCGGTCTCCCGGCATGTGTGGTAGTGTGGTGCATTTTCGTGTATGTGTGTGTGTGTGTGTGTGTGTGTGTGTGTGTGTGTGTGTGTGTGTGTGTGTGTGTGTGTGTGTAAGGGGTGAGAATAAGACGAGGAAGAAGAAGAGATCGCGCGCGGTCCGTGGCCCGTTTGTTAGGATACTCCGGCATTCGACTGGTGATGATCGGAGAAACCACGAAAAACTTCCGATCAAAGCAGCCGACAGCTAGAATTCTCCTCCAAACAACAAATGCGATCTAGTTGAAAAGTTTGTGTCGAAAATCCTGCCGCCGTCGGGACTCGAACCTAGGGCCTTCCTGTCAGAGGGACTGCAGTGACATCAGTTGATGCCCTGAGCCATCTCTTCCGGTATCTCGTCTCGAACCAATTCGCCCCGCCTCAATCCACCCCGCTCCTCACGCCTCGCCTAACTCAGCCCCGCCATCCTCACACCGCGTGCTCCTGGCCCGCCCTCGCCCCACCCTCAATACCCGCCCCTGCCCCCTGCTCTCACCCCCGCGCCGCCTTACTCTGCCCCACTCTGACCCCACCCCCACCCTGCGCCGACTGGCTCTGCTCAGTCAACCTCTGCCCTGTTTCCTGTTTTTTCCAATGCGCCTCGCCTCGCCATATATTCGAGTATATGGCGTTTATTTTATCTCGCAACCCCGGAACACCTGCACTTGAGGCAATTTGGTAGTCGTGTGAAATATCTTTAGTTTCACTTTCACTTTCAACACCCTTCGGCAGTCACTTGCCCTCAGGTTTGGAGTGGGAGGATTTCAGAGGGAGAAGGAAGAAGCACTGTTCTGACCTTGGACAGTCATTCTTCCTCGTATCATTCATCTTCGTAGGGACTCTTCACGAAAGAATAATTGCCAACGTCATTTTTAGGAACCACAATATTTTTATTAATATTTTACCAAGTATATAAATAAAAAAGAATCGCCGAATGTATGTAAGCCTATAACGTTTGAACGACTGCACCAAATTTGATAATTATTTTGTGTGTGTGTGTGTGTGTGTGTGTGTGTTTGTGTGTGTGTGTTCGTTATTGTCAGGACAAGGTTTGTATAAAAGAAACTTTTTTAAAAAATCGAAAAGAAAATTTTAAAAAATCTCCTAATATAAAAAATGAGTGAGTGAATGAGACAGAAGAATATGAGAGATTTTCAATATATTAAAAAATTATTAAGAAAGGAAAAGGGAGAGGAGAAAAGAGACAAGAAGGAGAAGAAAAGAGAGGAGGGAAAAACAAAAGAGGGGAAAAGTGAGAAAGGTGAAAGAGAGATAGAAAAAGAGAGAGGAGGGGAAAGAGAGGGATATAGAGAGATGGGGAAAGAGAAAGGGGGAAAGAGAGAAGTGGAAATAAAGAAAAAAAGAGAAAGAGGTAAATATGGTAAAAGTGAGAGGAGACAAAAGAGAGGGGAAAGAGAAGGAAATGTTAGGGGGAAAGTGAGAAAGTAAAAGAGAGAATGAAGAATGAGAGAGAATGAAAGAGAGCGGGGCAAATGAGAAAGGAAGAGAGAGACGGGGAAGTCAGGGACAAAAGGGGGAGAGGAAGAAAAAGAAAGAGAAAAAAGAGGGGGAAGAGAGCGAGGGAAAGGAGGAGGGGAAAATATAGGAAGAAAAGACAGACAAAAGAGAGAAAAAGAAATGGGGAAACGTGAGCTAAAAAGACAGGGGAAAGTGAACGAAAAAAAAGAGATAAGTGGAAAATGAGAGGGGAAAGAGGGAAAAGGGGTATGAGAGAGGGAAAAAAGAGGGGAAAAGTTAAATTGAAAAGAGAGAGGGAGAGAGAAAGAGGAAAAAGAAAGGACAGGACAACGTCTGACGGTTTCTGCTACTTTCCAATAATTATTAATTTACTAAATACCGTTTAAGGTTACCTTAAAACCAGCATTGCCGCCGTCTCTGCAGCGACTCTGACCAAGACGTCACCGGGTTCGAGTCCCGACGGCGGCGGATTTTCGACGCTCGCTACACAGCTTGATGGGATTCAGCCACTCGAGGAGAATTCTAGCGGCCGGCTGCTCTGATCGGTAATTTTCCATGGTTAGTAATTTTTCCGATCAACACCAGGCGAATGCTGGAGAAGTACCCTAACAAATGGACCAAGGACCACCACGTTCCTTCATTCTTCTTTCTTATCCTGTCCTCGTCCCTAACTGACACACACTTACACTAACATGCACTACACTACCATACACGCGGGGAGACCAGACGGTTTAGAGCTTGGCGTGGGGGGGGGGGCGGTACTCCGCTAAGGGAGATCCCTGGATGAGGCATTCCCGCGCAACCCGACATGTACTACCACCTCCAGGCAGAAAAACAAGTTTCTCGGTATATTACGACAGCAGAAACCTCTCACATGGTCGGAGTTCTCTTTCAATTTCTGCACATATTGAAAGTAGAAATATGTTCGTACTTTCCCACATGTGATGAACAACATGAACAAACATAAATTTAAAAAAAGAATATATTTAGGGAACAAGCATGGAAAACTGTATTTGTAAGATGATCCTATAATAGGAGGAACATGCAAATGAAGAGCAGTAAAGGCGTTATGATGTCCGAAACGTCTGTGTTCTTTGTTCCTTCGAAGCATGGTTGGTCATGCAGAACACACAGTTATCAGTACTCTAGTAATTTCATTGCCTGTTTTAGGCACATTGTTCAAGTATTCTCCGATAATTTCTAAATGCGTGCTGTGAAGCTCGTAATAGGTTCTTTCGATTCTCCAAACTGACGATCCACCAGATGGGCGTGGTCTGTGTAGCATACTAAGTAGACACACAAAGCTCTTGTTCCCATTGTTTGGATGTTGCCACCTCAGAGACAGGCGAGTGGCCTTCAAATGAGAAGTAGGAGGAAGGAAAGCCGGGGTAGTTGTAAGCAGACACCTCTTAATCAATAGTCCTGCCGCTCCCGAACCTACGACCCCCAAATTACAATTCAGACAGGAGACTGCTTTAGAAGTTGTGAAATATAATCAGCTAGTTTCATTCAGGCAGAATATGAATTGAAAATGGAACGTGTAAGTTAATACTATAATCCAAAACTAGCCATTGAATAGTTTAATTCAAATGGATGCAGCATTATGTCAGATTCGTGCTCGTTTTTAAGAGTAAATGAGTCAATTGCGTAAACATACAAGAAATTAAATTACATATCTCGACTTGCGATGAAATGTGTGTGTGTGTGTGTGTGTGTGTGTGTGTGTGTGTGAAAGAGAGGGACAGGGAGAGACAGAGAGATGCAGGGTGAGACAGAGAGACAGAGTGTACAGAGAGAGACAGAAAGTCATAGACAGAGAGAGGGAGAGAGAGAGAGAACTATGGGCTTGTTTTCCCTCTTTACCCGAACATTCGCCAGCCCATGGTATAAGCCCATGGTTAAACTGTCAGGTAGTCCGTACCCACGACCTGACTCTTTTGGAACAGTGTCACGACTCATGCGTGGGCGAATAGAAGCAGTTAGTTGTGTGCTATACACGTTGATCTAGTAGAAAGAAATGTTTCTAGCGAAAAGCTCCGACTCCCCGGCTGTAGGGCTTCATTAAAAACGTGTATCTCTTCTGGCCGCAGGATCGCTGTGAGATACAAGCGATACAAGACAGGCAACGAAACGAGTGTCTTAGTCCGATTTCCATTTCTTTCGCGTCGATTAATAGCAGGCGTAGTTTAAAACTCAATTTTCTGAAATCTAGAAACTATTATATATTTTCTCTAATATTAAAGCAATTATTTTATATCGTAATTGCAATCAAAACAAGAAATTATGCGAAGAGGACTTTTATCTTCCCTCTTTCAGAAACTGCGTTTTGTTTCTAATTAGTATGAGCAAGCGGCATTACTATTGGACATGTTTCCGACATTTCCTAATATCGGAGCACCTTTCTACTTTCAAATTTGGGACCCGTTTGATTTTCAAGACGGCCATGTTAAGACGTGGGCAGTCGTGGCGAGTCATGGCTTTGGTGTTGAATTTTGTGCTCTGACAATTGTATGAAAGTTACATATCGCTAATTTTTCAGTGTCTTGTGAAATCAAGGGTTGTTGTTAATGAAGGTGCCTAAATCCGGCCCTGCTTGGATAATTTAATAAATTCATGCATAAAGGGTTATGTATCTTGACAGCCAATGGCAACTTTCAGTATAAAGAATAAGTCATTGCGGGTCTAAAAGATCAAAATGTTCTAGACAATGAGATAAATAAATATTTATTCTGTAATTTTGTTCATCACCTCTTCAATGCTGAACAGTAGTCGTCACATTCTATTGCGTCTTAAGGTGCAGAAGTGCAGAGTGTGTGTGCTTGTGCTGATGGCCAGTCCAATCAGTAATCATTAGACTTCGGATGTTTAGGGAAATGCCTATTTTTTCTAGAGAACTTATTCAAAGGCTGATAATATATGTCCACGAATCATGACGAACGATGACATATGACGAAGTTTTATAATGCTTATTTTTCCTTATTCTAGCATAAATGCCTATTTTTTTGCATAAATACCTTTTTAGGACTTTTTTGCCATTTATTTATTATATTTATATACAATGCTAAGATATCGGAAAATCGGCGATGGTCCAACGTGACCATTCATTACGAAACCTTCAAATCACGTCTTGAAATTTAAAATTACGAGAGAAGTCCTGAAAGTATACCAACTGATTTTTCTCCATTTCCCTATTTCATAAATACCAGCCATGATCTGAGAACATGGACGATTGACAATACACCGAGGGAACTGAAATATTAAGTGGAAATAAATATAAATTCCCAGAATGTTTCAGTGTTGCTAGTGTTGGACTGCTAAAATATATGCCAGTCATCTTTCAGATATCCTTCTCCTATTCAAACTGATTTTGTCTCCCAGTCGTCGCAAATTTGAAATTGTGATCCTTGAAAAGTTACTGGTAATATGTAAATATTACTGGTTAATGGAAACTATTAAGAATAAAATGTAGAAGAGTTGTAAATGTGTAAATGTAGTTTTACATTAAAATATACGAACTGGTTTTGTGCATTTAAGTTTACAAAATAATATAGACAAAAAATACAATTTTTCCATTTTATTGTGTGTGTAACTAATGACAATGTGCCTTTTTTCTCCTTATTCTTGACTTTTTCAGTACTTTTTAGGCACCTAAAACACGATTTTTTAGTGCCTAAACATCCGATGTCTAGTAATCATTTTGCTAAGTTGAGTCATCAGAGAAGAATGAGGGGTTGTAGGCCACGCGACACCGATTTTGAACCAATCGTGCCAATTTAGTTCAAGATTCAACATTCAGGTGTAGACACATTTTTCTCTAGGACCGCGGGTAAAATAGCTTGTTTTTCAAAACAAAAATAAGAAAGTTAAATATTCCCTCTTAGTATATTAAAGGAATATATATTCAATTCTTAAAAGAGAGTCAATAAAAATTAAGTTATTCAAGTGAGGATGGAAGTTTCCATGACTGGAGAGATAAAAACAGTAATTTGTTTTCACATCTCCAATTTTTTCAAATACTGTCAGTCTTCAACAACAATGCATTTTCTCCGATAACATTTTCTAGTTCAACCTCGGATAGTTTCTTTACCAGGATGTGCTTAAGCACTTTCTGACTTTTAGATAAAAACGACTAGAATATCCTGTCTGACGCCAACGCACCAGGAAATAGGCTTGGTTAAAGTTCTTCAGTGAATAACGAATATGAATGAAAATTAATTTGAGCTGAATACCCAAAACTATGAATATTAATTGAAAATCACTTTGAGTAATACAATGAAATTCCTGTGGGGTATATTTTAAAACCCTACTGTTTTGCTCTTTACAAGCGGTAAGTGTTAATTTTTTGTAGCAGGTCCAATTATCGGTGATCGAAATTCAAAGCAATGAAACTGAATTTAGTGTTTTCAGGAAGTTTCGAGAAATTAACTAAAAATAAGATAACTTACAAGAGTCGTACGTTTTACTCATGATAAATGGACGGAATCTTTATCGAAGTTATGATTTCCAAAACTCTTTACCAAAACACTAACTGTATTAATGATCGTAAACTACATTAACTTAATAAATTAATTTCTGCACATTCTTATTCTTTACAAATCCTTCATGTGCTTACAGCTCACAAACTGACATTTTCGACCTGCCTCACGATTTACAGTGCTTTATTTACATATTACAATAATTCTACCAAACATTCTGTCCCAATTTAAGAACCAAGTTTAACAGGATTTTTTTTTTTTTTTTTTTTTTTAGATTTTCCATAATGACGATTTTCAAACTTTTAATTACCCAACTAATATTGAATCACTTGTGCATTTTGAGAAGTTTTATTCCTAAAACTAATTTTAGGAACTAGAGCACTGGGGCACCAAGTAATATAGATTTACATTGCTGAGTAGTTCCAAGTATCTTAGGTCGAGTTTAAGTAGTTTCTGAATGCAAGATGTATAATACAATTCTTCGCTTCAATGAATAATACTGATAAGTCTAAAAAAATAGTTTTTCAGGAGATGGAAATGCCTTACTATCTTAGTTTTAGATTGTTTGAACTAATCTAGTTTAAATAAAAAGTCAATTCAACGTTATGTTAATCGTCGGCTCATATCGCGCAGGAGGCAAAGAGATGCCATTTCAAAATGGGAATGTAAACACTGGCATTATTTAATAAAATCACTTTCATTTAAAGGCAATTACATGATTTAAAGAAATAAATGTTACTTTTAAAATGGACAGGTGATGATTTTCGTCAATAAAATGGTTCTCAACTACCCGTGATTCAGTTGAGGACCCCCGTGGGGAAGATCATTTGAAACAGTTTTTGATTTGTAAGCATTTTTTAAATAAGTTTACCGACAAAAATCTGCTCATATCTTGGGAATTTCAAATGGACTTAACATTTTCCTGGAACCAGTGGAATCGTTGGTTGATTGATTTATAAAGAAGTGTTTCCACTAATTCTGATAGAAACATATCAGGCTTATCACTTTTCTCATGTACCAACATTCTCCAGTTCTAATCGTAAAATTTAATCAGAAATCCTTCTTCATATGATATTGAAAACACACTTATGTTACAGGAAATAATAAAGATAAAAGTCAAAATATAGTACTTTGCGCCAATACACTTCTCAAATAATTTACGAACGATAAAGCAAAGTTAAAGCGTTCTACGTATGGGATGTAATATATGACTTTAGTCTAAAATTGATTAGTCGCGATGACTCGTGAAACTCCCCCTTGACACAACAAACACAGTAAAATCAAAATTTGGAATTTCGAAAATTTGAAAATCTATATAAAAAAGTTGTACATGTTCTCATTTCAAGTTATCCTTCTTCCTTTTATTAAATTTTTTATATTTTATTTTTAGTATCAGGGGATACTGATTTCGGCGCTCCGCGTCGGGTACCCACTATCTTTTCTGCCCGAAGCTCTCCACGTACACTGTGTGCAGGTGGCAACTAAGGTAAATCTAGGCATTTTTGTTTGTTCACCTGCATTGTATTCTGTGTATATGCTGGTGGCTGTTCATTCATCCGTCGGCGCCCGAATGCGTCGGAGTGAATGAGCAACGTGGGGCTCCAGGAAAGCCGGGACCTTGCGGGCTGACTCAGCGCCCCGCACAGAACGAGCGGGCGGCCTTCACGCTTGGGGCGGACGTCACCGCTCGCGCCAGCGTCAGCGCTGGCGAAAACCGCCTCCCCGCCCGCCCCCGCCCCCGCCCGCCGCCGCCCGCCCGTTCTCGCCTGTTGGGAACGTCCTAGGGCGTGGTGGCGGTGGAGGCGGCGGCGGGAAGCATGACTGCAGAGGTGGTGGGAGACACGGCGGGGGCGGGGGCGGCGCTTGTGGATGCGTCGTGTCAATGGCGGTTGTGATGACGACGGGGTGGTGATGGCAGCGGCAATTTTGATCGTGGCTGTGCACTTGTGGAGGTGACGGTTGTAACGGCGGCGTCTGATTCCCAGACGGCAGATATGATGATAATGATGGGATAACCGTAAGGTGAACATACATACGGACACACACAAGCATCCATCCTAGGGTGGGATTAGAACATGCGCCCTTCAAGCCAACGCTTCCAAGGCCCTTCAGTATTAGCGTCCTCGATTATCCAGGCCGGCAATGAAATCCGAAACGGCAATGACCGTCGAAAGTTGCCCGTGTAATTGATAACATTTCTATTCTATCCAACTTACGTAACTCTCAATGCCAACCACTCCTAACCAGGATTAAATAATCCAATTTTTTTGTAGCATAAAATTAATGTAATACAGGAGTCGAACTTTAGGTCGGAAACTTAAGATTTATTGAACTCCCTTATCACTTTACTTCCTTTAAAAAAATCCTATTTTAAGCGTAGGTTTTGTGTTTGTTTTACTCTGGCATTCCGCCACGCCCCTTTCGCACTTGTCGGTGGTGGTGGTGGTGGTGGTAACCCTGGGCTGGCTGGCGCCCAGTGCAAGCGCAGGTGCCGGAAGGCGTGGGCTTCGGCGCTCCACTTGGACCAACCGGTGGAACCAAACGCTGCTGCACTCAGCCTGCACACGAAGGGCCTTGCGCATCCCCAGCAGAGCAACGACTGGGAGGGAATTTTAAATACGAGCGGAGATAATATGCCATTAGAATATCTTTTTACGATAGGCGAAAGTATCGTAAGACATCTTATTTCAATAGAGTGTTTTTGCAAGACGGGAAATCAATTGTAGTAGTACGTAAACATTATCGCCAAAAGGAAATAACGCATCATCAGAAAAATGTGTTTTTGCATGTCATACAATCAAAAACGTACGTTAAAATGAAGAACTAATTGGAACTGAATACCTCTAACAGGATCTAAAAGCTTTTATGGAGCATCTGTGTATCTCTGACTATTTTTGCTTTTATTAACATTACAAGATAGTAAATTCATAATAATACATGAAATCTTATTGTATCATATGACTATGTCATACCTGTCTATCTTCAAAGAAATATATAGCTTCCTAGATAACCCCGCTATTTTACTATAACATATTTATATTGTTTATATTAGGAATGGGAAATGTTTAGCAATCATAACGCCCTATGGATGAATATTAAATCTTTCGTGACAATCAATATAGCCTCACTACTTACATAACCTCCAAATCCTAAACAGTAACGTTAGTTTATTTATGACATATTTGAATTAACTTGAGAAAAAATGAACTATTAAGTTCCTGGCATATTACAATGACCATGGAAATAATGAAAAATACATTATCCATACTACCAATATGTGTTAATATTGAATACGCGATTAGTCATGGTGGCGAAAACTACGTAAAGTGTAAGTTTGTCGTAGATGACAAAACAGGGAGCATGTCGGGACCGGACAATCGAAATCCCGTCATTTGACGCTGGCGCATGCGCAGTACAGATCTCTTCAGAATTGTCGTGTTACGTCTTTCAAATGCACGACTTGCAAAAACTCTCTAATTAGATTCGAGAATTATCAAATGATACCATTAGGCTGGAGTTTGACAACCAATCGAGTATTATAAAATTATGTTCATCGAAACGGGTGTCTTGATAGTATATAATTCTGATTACGAAATTGATCTCAGAGTCTTTAAGATTATTTCTTTAACATCGATGTTTTGTGTGGATGTTTTACATGGTCCATGTATTTTAAATGAAAAAAGGTCATCATAAAAATCCTTTAATGATATCGATATAATGATATAGATATCGATAAATCGAAATATTCTAAAGACCGATGTGACCGTGGTTGAAAAGTAAATAAAATTGACTTTTCGTCAGTAAATAAGCCTATTATTCGTAATTATGAATATTCACAGATAAACCAAGTTTCGTTATATCCCTACGATTTTTGACATTGTTTTGTCAGTGAAATCCCAATTAAAAATATCCGATATCGCTTTCGATAAATGATACCACTTTCACTTCTCCCCATAGCACATCATAAGTAGTTTTAACTGGTTTTTTGACGTTAAATAAATAAATTAATTAATTAATTAAACCCCCCGCTTCAATTGTTACTATTCCAGTTGTAGTCCCATGCATGGTGTGGAGTGGAAGTTTCACTCGTGAGCATCGATGTTTCGTCGGCAACGTCGCTTCGCGTCGCATCCCTGCTGCCTGGCGTTCGCGCCGGCGCGGCAAGCGACAGAGCCCAGTCGCCAACCGGAAACTTGTTATCGCGCGTACAGATAGCGGCGTGGTTTTGCCGGCTCCTCCCTTCCACGGAACACGCCACGGGCAATGGGAGGGCTTCCACCGCCTGGCGCGGAAACACGCGTGACATTTCTACTGAGACCTGTTTACGCAGGGTGACCTGTGGCAAAATGAACAGGCCAGTCGCTCTGGGCGCTAAAATAATGCTTGGCTCTTATCTCTTTCAGTATCCAACGAGAACGACCCAAAGCAAACTGCGATCGACATGTACTGCGAACGACATGACAGATTGTACAAATTAGTTATAACATGAACAAATGGAGTAAGTGGCAGTGCAACATAATTTCCAATGTATTGGTATGCCTACGTACTAATAGGGCCCCGTTGACGCTTCGCTACGCATTTCGTAGTTAAGGACGAGGCACCGGCCTTGTGCTTTCGCGATTTACACAAAAAATATCGCGGCACCACGCAACGCATAATATCAGTAAAATGCTTTGCTGCCGAACGGCATGTTAGCTTATTAGCATAGGGGGCGTCCATAAGTAACGAAACGCTAAAGAGGGGGAGGGGGTTTGGAGCTGCGTTACAAAGGGGTGGGGGACGTAGTTAAATGTTACGTAATGCTAATGTTTATTTTTAAAATGTTTCAACATTTGCTGAAATAATTCCTTTTATTCAGTTTGATACTAAAACGTTAAAGTATTAACAATTTAATTTTTAGAAAATATAAGTAAATTAAAAAATTATCATGTATAAATTATTATAATAATTTGAAATATATTTCACCAATGGTATATTGATTAAATCTGTTAGTTTACGAAAAAAATATTCAAAACCGATTTGTAGTATATTCCGGAATTCATTTAAATGGGCCCAGTAGACTAGGGTCCCATGCATCATCCACGACAGCATTTGCACGTCTTATCAGAAATTTTCTCACCTATCGTCCTTCCTTCATTCAAAAATTGTCCGGAATCTTACAGTTAGTTGCAGTCCTCATCGCCAACTAATTCAGTATTTAATTATCAGAAATTTTAATACACAACCAAAATTAATACAACTCGTTCTTACTGCTTTGTAATTTATTTTCACATGGAGAATCCTTAACGACCAAAAATTACTGAAATCAGATTAATGGGGCTTGGTCAATAGGAGTAATGAAAATTCCTAGGTTAAAAAAAATAGACTTGTATTTTTAATTATAGATGTCATATGTTTATATCCAGTTCCTTCTTTGGTTCTTCCATTAACTATAAGCTGTCACAGACTGTTTTAATTTACAATAACTATTGGTTATAATACACCAGATACGTTGAATTTCAATTAACCACCATATTCAATTAATTATAGACTCTCACCAAAGTAAGTCAGTTTGTCTCACACAGTACTAATGTGAAATTTTCTTCTCACCTCCCAACACTCTACTAGCAGTAATCATGGTGTGTTTTTTTGTGGTGAATTTGTATTAATGTTTCTCGCAGCCCTTGAGATGGCCCACCTGCAAGAACATGTAGCTGGTTATTTGTTTTTGTGTTTACTCTTCTGGTATTTGCAAAGTATTGCAATCATGTTGTATTCATTCTTTCCAAATTGTTTTCAATTGAATTGGATCGAGATGGTGTGTATTAGCACCTGTTATGGTGTTATGGAGGTGCGCGTTATGGAGGTTCGAGTTGAGAATTCGAGTGATCGAGGTTCCAGTGATAAGAGTTCGAATTTGAGATATCGATTTTCGAGTCCTCGATTTGGCGAAGTTATCGAATCTGCAATTTAATATTTTCGATGAGTCGCATAGCCTAGCGACATAATACGTAAAAATTGGAAGCACACGCGTCAATATGTCGTCAATTCCTTTTCAATCGGACGGAACTTGATAACGCATGACGGAAATGTGAGCTGGTGCTTCCGAAGCGATAACGACACGCCTTCCTGAAAGGGCTTTAATTTTAGGACATTTATTTGAAAACCAGAGAACGTCGAATCTCGCGTTTTTCAGCAGTCGAACTGCATTCTGGTGCATCAACTGTTCTGGGAAGAGAAAGGTTGAATGAACGCCACAAAGAAAATATCATTCTTTGACCAAACGCTGAGAAGGCCTCGTGTTTCCCACTCCGATCAGGATTTTGGTCTAGTTTTCCTGATCCTTTCAGCAAATGCTGAAATCGACCTTTGCATTGTATCAGGACATTAAGGTAGCTTCACTATCTGAGTCCGTTTTATTGAGCTCAGTTCAATAAATATTCAATTAATAGTTCATATTCTCGTGGCATAAGTCAATTTCTTCGCAAACGACTTGGTAAGGAATATCAGCCAAAATGTGTAGCTGATTTGCCTTTGCAAATTGTTTTTATTACATGGGAGCGCACAGTTTGTATCCATTCTTGCCAAACATGTTCATTGATTCCTCTAAACATAATTCATCTTAATGTGTATGAGGTAGGGTAGGGATCCCAGATCTAAGTAAAAAGTGCACTCATGCTCAACATAAAGTATGTCACACAGTTTGTAACTGTATTTTTGATTTTAAATATATAAATCAATACTGCTATTGCGCTCGGTGTCAGCTTCATTCAAAAGAAGCAAATAAAACACGTGAGAGAATTAAGTATTGAAAATACTTGATAAACCCTGCAGGAAGTTAAACAAAATACGTTACAAAGGCTAAAACCGTCTTCGAAGTTTCACAATACACTTCATAATTTTTCACAAATACCCGTTTTAGTGGAAATTATTACAGGAGAAAAAAGATTTTCTCTATATTTCATTCATTAAATTATCGATTACAATTTAAAACTTATTTCCCTTTTTAAATCTCACCGTATTCACAAGTTAACTCTACCTCCTATGTTTATGACGTTTGCCAATACGTATTTGGAGTGATTATAACAACATAAATGTGACAGATCTTTAAGTTGTAAGGTACAAATCCCACATTCATCTGATTATAATTAAAATGAAATCACCGGAAATTACAGTACTTCACAAATATTAAAACCCCACTTGTTTGTGAGTGGATTGTTGACAGATGGCAATTGATTCGTGAAATTCCCGATAGTGCTATCTGTTCCCTTCTGATATCTTCCATTTGAAACGATTATGTAAACACTCAATAGATATTTGAAAAAGGTCAATGTGAAATAATCACATACTAATCGGACATAAGTTCACCCAGGAAGTCAATAATTTTCCATGAGATTTCTACGATATAATTTTATTTTCGTATCTTGAAAATTCAAGGCGTCCTTCCTTTCTTCCGTTTCGTGCTTTGGCTTTCAGACGCGAAGTTGCAGCTTTGGGGAAAGATATTAGGGAGTTTGTGCACCCTCGAACGTTAGAGCACTATCGAGTTTCTGCGCATGCCCAGTTGAAGTTTCGCCTCACTTTTGTGCGTCTGCGCATGCGCAGATGATCGACAGTGCTGTCCGCTACGGCGTGCACAAACTCCCTAATGGGAAGCGTACAGCAATCGACTGTAATCTTAATCTTTTGCTCACGTGCAGATGAACAAAAGTGATGCGAAACTCGGATGACGCATGTGCAGGAGATCGATAGTGTTGTCGATTGATGTAACGCTTCGCCGTACAAAAACATCAGCGAGCTTAAGCACAGAAATGTCGATCTTCGCAAATGCACAGTTCCTATTTCGCTTCAATTTTGAGCAACTGCGCATGCGCAGAAGATCCATATTGCTATCGCCTGTTAAACTCCCTATTAGTCTTTCCTCTATGATTACAGTTCCAAGCGGTTTCTCCCTAAAAGAGATTCACGTACCTTCTATCCATACTTTCCATCCTATTTGATAAGATTAATTTTTCGAGTATCACTTTACCGAACTTCTACAATCTTAAGTTTGCGCTCATTGCAGTACATTATATATAAACCTCGAGACAAGTGATGCATAAATCAGTTGATGGGAACTGTGTTCTATCACTTCTCATTCTGCCTTCAGCAGTAATCCTGTCTCTGTCCCTGGGCATTTGTATTTTTTGGGTACCTATCTAACGAAACTATGCACATCTCTCACATTGCGAAAGGCTGCTTAATTTTCCCCGAATGTATTTGCGAAAATGCAAAAGTAATGATAAACATATTCGGAATTAGTAAAATAGATTCTATGGCGGAAAAGAGTTACAAAAATATATTATTACTATCATTAACATTGTCCTCCTAGGAGTGAAGTCTCAAATGTAATTTGAAGGAGGAAAGGCAATATCGGTTGCCGATTGCATTTGGACACAACGACAAGCAAGAGAAATATTAGATATTAGAGAAGGTCATTATTCACTTATAGGACACTCCTGGCGTAGGCTTGTAACAATACAACCTCTAACGCACTAAGACGGCCTGTGCATACTTATCGCGAATGTGACACACCACAAGAGTGACGAACAGCTCTCAGATTTCTCGCCCTGTTCGATCGTGATTTGAGACGAGGGCAGTCAGTGCTCCGCCAGAGATATGAGAGAATTAAGACACTGAACTGCCTTCCCCGGTTATCAGATTGCCTCAGGGGGCAGGAAGTGAAGTAACTGGAAAGAGCATTGCAATTAACTTTAATATCGCTGTGGTAAGTTAGCCACACCACAAATGACGTCTGTCCCCTGTTCTCGTTAAAGCAATTTCTACTGTTTGAAAAACAATGTTAAAAAGGTTGAATATGCAATTCAAAAACCTAGCCAACATTTGAGTTGTCGTGGTTCACTTTTATCTAATCCAGAGTTAAATTCCTTTCCTCTGGTGAGTTAGCGCGTTTCAGGATCGATTCCGGAAAAGAACATTTGTAGACTTGGATGTCGAAAGTTCTAGTCCCGTCAGTGGTAAGTGTTCATCATCAGCTTAGTAGACGAGACGAACAATGATCTTTCGATGCGAATTAGATGAGCTAATCCGCCATCCCGGCATTCCTTACATTATGGAAATACTGACCAGCAAGCATGATGACTAAGCAAGACAAATGAAAAGGACGAGCATGTCTCAAAAGAAAACGGAAAAATGAAAAAGAAGAAAATTTCACGAGAAACACTGAAACCATCATCATAACATGCGAATGAAATTGTGTTCCAAAAGAGATTATGATTCACCTTGGAGAAAAGAAAGTGATCGTGTTATTTCGTCTGAAATTAGAAATGGTGACTGGTGATTTTATTATGGTACGAAAGCCCACGGAGTCAAGAAGGACGCAGGATGCAAATTCTTGATTTTTGTCAAGCAGTCGGTTTTGAAGGGTGTTCAAGTTACATTCTACAAGCAAAACATACCTTCTAAAAGTTATTTTTATTCCACAAAAACGCTTTTGTTTCTACAGTAGATTATTGAAATAAACTTGTGAAACTTCCAAGCCCTTCGTAGAGTCCTGGTTAGGGGGAAACCCCACTAGCCGACGGTAGGTCGGCGCCGGATCTCGCCATCCAGTGGGGGAAGATCACCGCTATCTCCCGAGAAAAAACATGCACTACACTAACGGGACTAATCACCAGAGCAGTTGACGCGCCCGGAAACATGAAAAAAATCAATCAATCAATCAATCCAAGCCCTTCGCCTTCCATGCCCAATAAGGGCGATGAATATTTAAAGACGTGATTTATTTTAACGTTAATTGGGTCGATGGCAATTATCGCCAAGTATTTTCTGAATTCATGTGAAAAAAAGATTATGGCGACGCGTGGAAGAATGATTGTTTCATTAGCACAGTCTCTTAAATGTCAATGGTAATTTTCACAACTTATTGCAACATGCGGTCCACTTAAACTTACCGGTTAGGTGAACCGATCTGTTTGCAAATGTATAAAACATTCCAGATTTCACAAAAATAGAAGCACTATGAAGTTCTTTGTTCCCGCAATTTCAGGAAATGTCATTGAAATATCATGTGAACTTTCACGTATATAAATCAGGTAAAACACATTTTAAAATTAGATAAAATAAGTGGACTGCTTAACCTAAGATTCCCCTACTGAGTTGCTGATATTCATAGTTTAGTGAACACAAACATTTTTTTATTCCCTACCCGTTAGAACCTTGAGGCATTTCAAGGTTTATTATTTACAAAATATATATTACATGAAGCCATAACAATCCAGCACAAGTTCACATACTTGAGCTTATGTTTTAATCTATATCAGTTCGTATTTACATTTAATACAATCATTGAGCTAAATATCACACTTATGAACAAAATTCGTCGAGTTATAATTACATATAATGTTTATGGCCATATCCTAGATGGTGCATAAGCTGTACGGGCAAGGTTGAAAGTTGTTTTGCTAGGACTAGCTTCAAGCCTTAGATGAAAAATTTCGACAGTTAGATTATGTAAACTTTATTACAACTAATCTTTAACTCCCTTTGGATTTGTGCATTAGGAATAAACCAGGGAGCTTTTGTACCCAGTCTTAGGAATTTATTTTGGAATATTTCTAATTTATTTATGTGTGTTTGCAGCGTCTTCCCATACTGGGCACGCATAGGTGAGCGACGGGCAAATTATATATTTATAAATTGTTACTCTTATTCCCATTCTTAATGCTAAATTTTACAAGCATCATTTGAAATGTCACAGTCACGTGTGTAGAGTTTCCCAGACAGCGCACTCGCGAATCGTCACAAGAATGACGCGCAACTTCCTCCGACAGTGAGTCAACACGTCTCCCCGGCGCAGGGCGTGTGCTCACAGAGAACGCAATGGAAACCAAGGCTCTTTGCAAAGGTCTGACCGGGAGCGGTGACACAGTGCATCAACTGTCACCGCAGAGCTGATGGCCGAGAGGTCCTAGGTTCGAGCCCGACGGCGCACAGTGTGTAATTTTGACGATCTAGGAAGAAAAAATTAATAACTCCCTTCGAAATATATTTCTCCTAGTTTTTGGAGGTCTGTTGTGTAAACAATGTACGAATAAACAAATTTGCTCGTAGAACTTAAATTTTTACGAAATATTTTTAAAATTTTTAGGAAAATTGTATACTTGTATTAGTCTTCATGAGAGTATACGTTTGTCAAACGTTGCATTTGTTTAATATTATGGGACAATATTTGAATTTAACAAAACATTCTCTGCAAGGACAATAAAATGAAAGTATACGAGAGTAAAAAGTCGAAAATGTAAAAATTGTAACAAAAAAAATAAAATAAGACGAATGTACAAAAATACTCACAAATTAGTTTGAATCACTATTCGCTCATCAGAAAATTTTTGTTTATATCTGTTTTGTTCAGACCCATCACATCCCCACTTAATTATAATTTCAAAAGATGTAGTTTGAAGCGAACGTAAAATCTGTCACTTTGAATTTTAAATGTCCCTGCCACGGTATGGTCAATCAATGCTTGGAGGAGAATTTCAGCCGATCTTTCAGTAACTGTAATTTCCGCTGGATAGCATAAGTTTCGCTTCCTTCACTTTGTGATAGGGGGGATAGAAAAAACAATTTGAGTCTTTTGCTTGTTGGCTTATGCGAATATACTGGCGGGTTGAAAGATTGGTATCCACCATCAAAGCAAGTGCGTGATCAACTGACAATGATGGCGGCTTTTGAAAAATGGATCTTCGGGCTTTCTTAATTATAGTTCCCCTGTTGGGGGAGGCTTCAGAGAGCTCCTTAACTATAGCTGCCAAATCTCTTTTGCCATCCTTCCTTAGTTTCATTTCAGTGGCCATGGATAATTCTTCTGAACTAGTGGTATCCCTAAGAGGTTTCAATTTTAGGGCTGTAGCTTTATTCCCACAGCTTTTGAAGGGCTTATTAGATCTTCCAGCTCTATTACTTTTTACATTAATTTGCGATGGGCCTGGGACTGCCTCTAAAATATAATCAGGAAGGGAAAGAGTTTCTTGCATCCAGGACGAATTGTATTTCTGGAACTGTTCTATACTTCTCACGGATTTTTGCCATCTGGTTTCAAATCTTTTACAAATACATCTAACATATGGCATAATTTTATCCTACAATGCCTTTTCAGGTTCTATATTACCTAATTCATGCAAAAAACAGTTAATACACCTTCAAATTTTTCAACAATTGGTTTTTTTTACTCATGTATCAAATAACGGCATACAGGTAACTGGAGGAGCCATTCTGTAAAAAAAACTATATTCGTCAGATAAGCAGATATAAGCAGCTAGTCTTTTCACGATCAAGAACCTAAAAGTACTAGTTTTAAAATGTATATGGCCCGAAAGGTGTATAATGGTGTATAATACACTAAAACTCTAAGTGAATTTAGAGAATATGCAATACATTTAATATAAATCACTCACCTATTCGATTAACGTTTTTAGGCTCAACAAAAGTCAATAACTAAATAATATTCACATAAAAATGATTGTAGAACTATAAAAATTACTTCTGGTTGGCACACAAATCACAGAATCAGTCAAGAGGTGTATCACGACCAAGGGAACTTCGCGTACTGAAAAGGGTCATTCGGAGCTGAGTCCTGCCGGAGCGGCGATGGACGTGTTTGAACATTCACCACGGGGTTCATGTGACCTTCAAAAGAAAACTAACAACGTTCCCACATAGCTGGGACATACTACTACACAGAAACCTAACAATTTTCCTGTTTCAATTCAGTCGAAAATTTAATTTTTTCCTGCTAGATGGCCAAAATTACACACTGTGCGGCGGCGGGAGTTTCGTCACTAGCTTTTCAGCTAGGTCGAATTCAATCGCTGTCTGGAGGGGAATTCTAGCTGCCGGCTGCTCTGATCGGTAGTTTTCCGTGGTCTCTCCGATTAACACCAGGCGAATGCCCGAGTAGTACTCTAACAAATGGGTCACGGACCGCGCGCGATCTTTCCTTCCTCTTCCTTGTCCTATTCCCTCCCCTTACACACACACTTACACTAACGTGCACTACACTACCACATATACCGGGGGACCGGTGGGGAGCTTAGTGCTTGTCCCGGCTGGGGCGGTGTCCCGCTGGTGGGAGATACCTGGTTAGGGAAACCCCGTTAGCCGACGGTAGGTCGGCGCCAGATTTGGCCATCCAGCGGAGGAAGACCACCGCCACCTCCCAAGGAAAAACACGCACTACACGTACGGGACTAATGACCATAGTAGTTGGCGCGCCCGGAATCACTAACAAACCAAAGGTCCGCGTCCCCGTGGAGTTGTGGCACAGGGCGCAGCAGCTTCTTCAGCCAAGGCAACGTCGACGAATCGCTTCGGGGAAGAGAACGCGATTGCGCCTGTTCCTCGCCCTCCTGGCGCCATTTGCTTTCGCACTTCAGCGCCATTATTTCAGATAGGCAATGTTTAAATATTTTTCAAGTTGTCAACTCTTTTGGCTTGGCTAAGTTAGTAAATTACTTCGAGTTCTACACGGCGCACGAAGTATTTGTCTAATCCGTTTCGTTGAGACTTATGACTGATTTGTTGGTGGCAAAGAGTAAATTTTCAGATTCGTTTCGAATGCCTCCCGCCCCAATCGATGACGTAAGCACACAAACATACCACTTCCAGAAGCTTAGCAGCGGACGATAGTTTATTTTCAGAATAATTTGGCTTTTTAGCCCTCCAATCCTTGAACCATGAGGCAATGAAACATTTGAGGACATGTCCGTTTTAAACCTAATCCCGGCGAGACTTCAGAATGAGAGCCTTGTCAGAGTCAACGATAAAAACGTTTTCTGCGCTTTCCATAATTCGTACGGTCATAATTCCCCGCAGGGGTGAATCATGGTTTCCTTTGGAGACTTGTAAATGACCCCCTGGACCGTGAGTTTCACGGCGGCACTCACGTCGATAGCTTCAAGATGGAGGTTGTGAGCAGGCGATGCTAAGCTCCGTGTTGCCGGGTTCGCCCGGTAACCCACCGGCTGGGCCTTGGGCGCTCGTCTTTTGGGCGAAGGGTTTCATCGGAATGACCCAAATCCCACTTATAAAAGACTAGACCGGGACCACGAACCGCCCTATCAGGTCACATAGGTTCCGGCGGTACTCACGTCGATAGCATAAAGGAGATTGCAGTGAAGAGACGGGAAGGGGGACCCAAACCGACTGGGCCTTAGTTTGGGTGGCCACCTGTTGGGTTCTTGGCTTTCTTGTGGCAGTGGCCTGGTACTCTGGACGTAGAGAAGGGATTTGTTCTGGGAGCATTGTTTCGACTCCGGAACCGGTAGCTCTGAACTGGCAGGGCAGCCGAGGCATTGGATGGGAAGGTTACCGAGAGGGTAAACTGCGTTCTGGCGGGACTCAGATACCAGTCTCTGGGCACATTTGTGCGTCGGCGGGGGGGGGGGGATAAACGCTAAGGCACCCATGTGGGGATGAATGCTCCCTAGTAAAACAAGTCATGGTGTGGAGCTGTGGAGCACACATCAGGGTATCAACTTTCCATAAATTTCCTGCGCGAGTGCTCCTGCCGTGCCTATTAGGGATGTGACATCGATGCCGATGTTTTCAAAATATCGGTGTCTGTAAAAATATCAATATTTCAAACATCAAGGCATTGAAGCCCATGTTTGTTGAACGTCAGTGTTTTGTTCTCGAAGTTTTTACGTTTACGATGTTTTCTTCGTGGTTGAAAATCTCTCATAATCACAATTTTGTAAAAGTTAAAATCTGAATTAATAACTAATGGTATCTAATGATGGTAATGAAGTAATGACTAATGATAATGTCCTGTGTTCGAACCAAGCGAATGCGGTTTGCACTTTCTCCGTCGAGCAGACTACTATCCCTCGCTCTCCATGATCCTGATGCGTTTGGTATTTGCATTGTCTTGCTTTATGTTTCGCACAGGCAGAGGATTTTTAACTTTGTTTCAGATACATTTTAATCATAGATTAATAACAACGGCCATTGACAAATTATATTTTTTTGCGCACGAATTTAATGTCAGAATTTACTGAACCAACTTCGATCCAAGACATCGATGTTTAAAATATCGATGTATTTTGGTCGATGTATAATTAACATTGATATTTCAATTTTGAACATCAATGTTTTGTTGTCGATGTCGCATCTTCATGCATGTACTCCGATTAAAACAATGAACCCTGTCAAGGTCACGAGCTGGCGGGAGGGGGGCGCTATCATCGAATCGCGAGCTTCGTTGCGACTTAAATTTTTGCCATTGAAGCTCCCGATTGGATGGCAGCGCCCCCCTCTCTTTTCGGATCGTGACCTTGAAAGGTCAGTAAGAAGTATTGCCTGTGGGTGCAAGGGGCGCGTCGAGCGAGCAACGCCTGCGGCTGCCGTCGAAGGGAGCGCCGTCCGCTGCAGACCGCCCTGCTCTTCCCCCCTCCCCCTCCACCCAGCGGCCAAAGCGCCGGCTGCTTCCATAGGTTACGTTGGTGTAAGTTACTTCATTAAGTACTGTCTCCATTTGCCGCAGAAGCCAATGAGCTGCGACGCATGTGACCCTCGTGTTAATCTCCAGGAAAATATTTTTTTTAAAAACGGGGCCAACGGCCTGTCCTTACCCCACCCTCTCCTCAATCGCTTTTTGACCTCCACCTTTCTTTGATCCACTCCACCTCTTTGTCCACCACCTGCTCTTGGTTCTTTTTCGTCTTCGCACCCTCTTCTTATTCTTTCTCGCCTTCTTCACTTGCTTCCCCTCTTGCTTTGACTCCTCTTCCTCCTGATTTTTCTTTCCATCCTCCTCCCCTTTTACCTTCTTCTCTTTCTGCTTTCATCCATCTGTTTCTTGTGCCTAAATAATGATGAGGCGTTGGTGACTAAGTACAGGCAATTCATTCTTCATTTCCTGACCAATTATAAAGTGTTGAATGATAATTTAAGAGAATCTTTAGGCGTGGTGATTTCTCATTTTCGTTCCGTGAACCGAGCCGTTGAAAGGAATACGAGTCCCAGTACAAAACTGTTTTGGACCTAAGCAAAATCCTTCAGACAATATTATTTGTCGCAATCTTAGATTACATTCATACATAAGTTTCAACGCTTTGACGCTCCAATCTTCGACATCTCTTTATTCAAATAATACAATAAAAATTAAAAAATCCCAAATTAAAATAAACGTTCAGGGAGTGATTCTTTGCCCCCTTGAGCTACAAAGGCCCTGGGGTAATGTGTCCTTCTCCACGGGTCTGTTCGCAGGCGAGATGAAGCCGACCCTTCTGTTTCCGGGAGGCCTTCAGCCGCAGGAAGTGCGCTTATCGGCGCACGCGCGTTCGCTCGCCCAATTCTCACTGCAACTTCCTCGTGCGCCTCAATCGCAAACCCAGTGACGTGACGCCAACGTCGCCCTCGCCGTTCTTCTGCCGCACGCGCCCAGCGGAGCTGCAGCCACGCGACGGTACACAAACCGACTACGCATGCGCTGAGGACCTCCGCCGAAAAGGGTACCGCACAGTGTCGTCAAAAAAGACATGCCGTTTTAGCCACAAATAGTAAGGATTCACAAATGCATTGAAATTAATTCAGATTTTAGAAAACTTATAATGCATTTTTGAAAACATCTGTATAAATATGTAGAGGAAAGTCCTATTAACATTTTATATTTATAATAAGGAATGCGTATTTTAAAATATTTATATCTGTAAATTGTATTTATTATTCGATTATTAAATTTGAAAATACAAAGTTTCTAGTTTTATTTTCATATTGCTTGTGGTTGCATGTGGAGAGGGGATAGTTTTGTCGTACCTTCGTGAGTGTCAGTGCCTGATTTTGACTTATGTGCGCCCTAGGCTGTCAAATGTTTTAGCGCCCTTTTCTTAATTTGCTTTTTTGACAAAAGTTATTTACAATATTTTCAATTAAAAAATATACGATATTTGTAACCAATGAAAATATTGTATACGTATAAATAATTGATTTTATATCAGCATTTTTATATCATCAAACATTTTTAGGTCAATAAATTAAAAGTATAAGGTAAATATATATAAATTTATATATTTGAATATTATTTACATTTTGTTACAAAACATTGAATATTAAAGTTAAAATAGCATTAAGTATACATATAAAATATGTGTTGTTAACGGAATATAGTTTTCTCGTTTTAGTCTCGGCAAATTTCATGACAATGTCTTCAAATTCTACGCGTCCCTAAATGTCATTTTCTATGTACATCAGAGATGATGCATTAAATGTATCTTGCTTAAGACTCGATCTCAGATAATTTTTTATGCGCTTCAAAACAGAGAAAGATCGTTCGCTATTTGCATAGTAACAGACATTATTAGAGTCTTAAAATAATCTCGTCATTTGGAAATATATCTTGTAACGACAATTTCTTTAACAAAGAATACCGTCCGAATTACCATTTTCTAAACCATTTTTTCACGAAAGCGGTCCAATATTTCCATACTGAACGAGATGGCCAGCAATAAACGGGTCAAATTTGGATATCAACTCAATGAGCCTAAGAAGTTTTCATTTTGTAACCAATAATCTCGTTACCGAAAAAGACAATCCTCTTGATTCTAAAAATATCACAGTTTCTACAATTCTATTTCAGGACATTTCTCCAATATTCCACTTTATTTTTGTGCTGTTTCACAAGCTCTGAGTCCACTCTTTCTAAAACTGCAAACATACTTACAAATTTCCTTTCGCAATCTTGATGTTCGGAACTGTTATCGTTGAGAAATGCTGTTGCTATTTTTCCAGTCGTTAAGCTCTGTTGTAGTGAGGAAAGTAGTAGTTCCACCATATAACTTGCAAGAAGCACAAAAGACATGTCATGTAGATGGCGAATGTACTAACCATAACCTTTTGACAACTACACCATTTGTCATTATTTTCACGAAATACGATTTTGATAAATATTGACTTTGACCTGCCTAATGCATTTCAGAGGTAGAAAAATCGATGTCATCATTTTACTAAAAAAATCCATCTTTGGCCACCATTTCTCTAAAATCATCGTCAACGTTCTGGGTGGTTTGAAAATATATTTGATTAATTAACACTCTCTCTTTTGAAACAAATATGGAAAGAAATATTTCTATAAAAAACATTCAAAAGTTCGCCTTATGAAATTTTGCATCCGCTGAAATTCGCCCGCCCACAAAAATTGTGCGCCCCCAGGCGGCAGCCTACTCAGCCTGTTCGGTAATCTGGCACTGGTGAGTGTGTTTACCAAGACGTGACTGCATTATCTCACTTCACGCATGGGCACGTCTGTTGTGGCAACACTGCTCCTACGAACTCATTGTCAGATTGAAACGGAGACTGCCGTTCACGTCATGCTTTAAACTGCATGTAATTATTTAACTGTCGTTAATGCTTGTAAACGCTCTGGAGGAAAAGTCCCATGTATCATGACATTTCCCGCCAACAAATGCTACACATGACTCAATGGATAACTCCAAAATAAATCAATTTCAATAAAATGGTTTATTTCTACCGATAAAAGTATATTTATTTAGTCTTGAATATTAGATCCGTTTCCAAAATGAACAGATATTTGCCGATGTATCTACAGGTGGAGCAAGCCTGGCGGAATGAGATAAAAATTCGGGGTTCTCTATTTCCTTCAGCTCCCCCTCCTTCATTTTACTTTCACGTCGCTCCATTCATCTATGAATGTATTGTCCAGCTCACTTTAGAAGGGCATATTTTAAACGAAGATTTTTACGTTTAGTTGACTTTGGATGCTCGTGTTGAGATCTGGATAAATTTAAACCTTCGGGTCGCGCTTCTCGTGGCCACCCAGGTTGCAATCATTTAAAGCAGGGCTGCTTAAGTACCCCATCCCAGCGTCTTTAAAACAAGCTACGGATCACTCCAGTAGTCATCAGGCACTTGGCCAGGGCACGTCAAGTGGGCAGCCTACTTGAGCAGTGATGAATTTTAGTTTCTTTTAAGGACATTCCCTATTGGAAGGGGACTCCATTAGAAGACCCCTGGGCGGCATTGCCGTGTTGGTGCCAACAAAACGGGCACCGCCGTGTGGGTCTTCAAGTGACCTACAAGTAGAAATGGAAGATATTAGCAATTGCTAAAAACGCGAAGTGTTACCAAACGCAGAAAAAATAGTAATTGTATGTTTGACGATCGGTAGACGGTTTTTAATTTGAAGGTTTTTAATTGGCGATAAAATGTGAAATCAATCGCAAAATGCGAAATCACATACAAAGTGCGAAATGGTCGTGAATCTGCGATGTAATGGCTAAATTGCATTTTATGTTTTTTTTTCGTGTTCGCTCTCTAAGGATGTGACATTGACAAAGACAAAAATGTTTGAAAAAATTCAATTGAGAGTGACTATATTTATTAATTTATAATTATGATTTATCTGACAAATGTAAAAAAATAACAATTAAAAAACTGATTCTGAAAGCCTGAGTGCCCATGGTCATCTGAAGAGGTCTCAGCTTCTTTAATTCGCTGTACGGAATGTCTTGGGAAGATGGGAAAGACCCTTCGCCTACGGCGCACGCGTTACTTCTTCCGGTTTTTACGCTTCTTACGGGTTACTTTTGTTGACGTTTACAAATGGTGGGGAATTACATTAGTTTTCCTTATTTTCTGATTTTAAAGCGAAGTTTTAAAAAGAATCAAAATAACTTTATCTCAGAGAATCTTCCCTTAATAATAATTTTCTCAAAAAATGCTACAAAACGCTAAATTTTAATTTTTATAATGCTTAGAAATGTATAGCCTTGTTTTCAAAATGCGATTTTATTTAAAGTTTTAATTCTACCGTCACTACCTACTGTAAGGTTTGTAACAGATTGACCCGTCCTTGTTTTCGCGACTTCTGTTTCAGGGTAACCACAAGGCTTCCATAACCCCCTAGTGTTACCCGACCGAGTTTTACCGCGTCCCCAGCTAGGCCTCCTCGGCCCTTTCCTTCGCCTTTGTTCGGGCGAGGGCGAGTCAAGGCGGCCCCACACATTCGGCATTCGCCGAGTAGCGACCGTCTGCTCGCGCAGTCACAAGTAGCTGATGTGCTCGCCGAATGTTCGTTTCCTTCGATGTGTCCAAAAGACCGACACGCGGTGGATAGTGCGAGCGCTAAATGTTCCTCAAAGTGCTCGGCAAATAGCACGCGACCCATCCGCACCACTCGGGATCCGGCGAGCAGACGCTAGCTACTCCCGGAATACCGAATGTGTGGAGCCGCCCTCAGAGGTACGAAGAACAGGGTTACCATGAAGCCGTATCTTAGGAACACCGAGGGCGGCTGTTTCGTCCGTGACACTTCAACTCCCCACGGGTTGTGGCGTCACGCTCTTTTGGCCTCGACGGTTTAAAGTGTAAAATTGTCACTATCCTTATTGACTGTGAACTCCTTTAGATTCCCAAACCCTTTACCTTCAAGACCTGTAACGAATAACACAATTTTCGTTTCATGTTTTAGAATTCACAGTGCTCATTCCATGTCAGCTAGATTTCTTATCATCGGAAAATACTTATATTAGGCGAGTGACTTTTCGAAGAGAGAATGTCGCGACATATTTTCCTTTGAAGGGGTTGCAAGATCTGTAAACTGCTGTGCGCTACCGTTGTAAGTGCGTAGAAGGCATGGTTGTTTTATTATGATTTTGGCATGGGCAAATAATTGCGGGAAAGGCAATGGCAAACAACCAGGTATAACCATCAATCAACATTTTAAAATTGAAGAGGTTATTTCCAAAGACATTGATCTCCACGAGAAAATTTTCCAAGAAGAGAAGGTATTCAGAATCAGTTCAATTGATTGATTGATAGTTACTGATTCCAAGCGCTTCAACTACTGAGGTCATTCGTTCCGTAAGTGTAGTGCATATTTTTCATCGTGAAGTGGCGGTGATCTTCCGCTCGATGGCGGGAAGTCGGCGTCCACTTAACCGTCGACTAGTAGCGTTTCCCCAACCAGGTATCTCCCACCAACTGGGCATCGTCCCAGCCGGGAGAAGCTCTAAGCCCCCGACCGGTCTCTCGGCATGTGTGGTAGTGTAATGTATGTTAGTGTGTGTGTGTGTGTGTGTGTGTGTGAGTGTGTGTGTGTGTGTGTGTGAGTGTGTGTAAGGGATGAAGATAGGACAAGGAAGAGGAAGTAAAGATCGCGCGCGGTCCGGGGCCCGTTTGTTAGGATACTTCTCCGCCATTCGCCTGGTGTTGATCGAAAAAAAAAACACAGAAAACTACCGATCAGAGCAGCCGGCCGCTAGAATTCTCCTCCAGACTGTGATCTTGGCCTAGCAGACAAGCTAGTGTCGAAAATCCTGCCGCTGTCGGGACTCGAACCTAGGACCTGCCGGTCAGAGGCACTGCAGTGACATCCGTTGTCACATTCAGCTTAATTTTTCAAGATAGGATTCAATAATTTTCGAGTACCGTGTAACATACTAGAAGAAACGAAATTTTTGATCAAAAGATTTAACTTGTGGTGGAATAGTTCCTTAAGGAAATATTGATACGTAACCCTATAAAGCAAACAGAAATGAAAGGAATGTAACCTTAGAAATAGCCTCGATTACTCTGGAAAACGAAGTAATAGATCGGCACCTTTGAAACACTGCTGGAGTGCGCATGCTGGAAAAGCAGCGTAACCCCCTTCACCGCTAGGTGAATTATTCTCTACTAGATCTGTCGGCGGGAAAATAAAGAGACGAAATTGTCTTCCTAGAGCATAAGTTTCCCACAAGAGTTGAAGGCTACGAAAGAGAGAGGACCGTGTAACACACATTCCTACAGTCCCCATCCTAGTTTCACTATTCTCATCAACAATCCTGAGTGACTGTCTGACACGTACACAAGGAGAAGACCTAGTATGTTGTCATATATTCGTATCCTTGGGCTATGTTTATCACCTGTCTTTTGACATAGTACGATAAATCTTCTCTCTGAACAGAATAAATTTCCTCTACGAATTATACCACTATATAAACTGTGACGACACCTATGTCGAGCAGGTATCTGTACACGGGGCTATTTTTACTAGTTCCACACAAATTGCAATTAGAGCAACTCTGATCATTTTTTAAATAATGTGCATTCGCCAAAAATGCCTCATGAGAAATTTTAAACACGGCACGGACAGAGGTAACTTAACCCTTTCTCTACCTACGGAATTGAAACATCCATCGCAAGTTTAAGAAAGAAAATATTCGAAACTTCTCAAATAAAAAAGAAAAAAATATTTGATATTTTGCTCAATGAATTAGTGATGTTATTTTGAATTAACGAAAATCAAATGCGAGTTAATAACAACTTCATTAATAAAAATAATCAACTACTCAACCATGACTTTTCAGTTGTAGGGGACTGTGTGCTGTGTTCAGCCCACTTTTTTTTATAAACGCAATTACCCTGAATTTAAAATTAATGTTTATTTAATGTTTATTAAAAATCACGAATTAGATCACGTTACAGATTTATTAATCGTGAAGCATTAGCACCGTGCGCATTCGCTCTGGATTGGCGTCTTGTCGCGCAGACTCTGGGAGCGAGTGAGAGGCCGTGATGAGATGGAAGATTGATTGATTGGTGATTCCGGGTACGTCAACTACTGAGGTCATTGGTTCCGTAGGTGTAGTGCATGCTTCTTCTCGGGAGGTGGCGGTGATCTCCCGCTGGATGAGATCCAGCGCCGACCTACCGTCGACTAGCGGGGGTTTCCTCAACCAGGTATCTCCCACCAGCGATGCACCGCCCCAGCCGGGAAAAGTTCTAAGCGCCAGACAGGTCTCCCGGCATGTGTGGTAGTGTAGTGCATGTTAGTTTAAGTGTGGGGGGATGAGGACGAGGAAGAAGAAGGAAAGATTTCGCGGTCCGTTTGTTGGGGTACTGCTCCAACATTCGCCTGGCGTTGATCGGAGAAACCACGGAAAACTACCGATCAGAGCAGCCGGCCGCTAGAATTCTCCAGACAGCGACTGAATTCGACCTAGCTGAAAAGTTAATGTCGAAAATCCTGCCGAGACTCGAACCTAGCCCTCCTGTTCGGAGGCACTGCAGTGACATCAGTTGATGCACTTAGCTACCGCTCCCGGTTTGTTAGCTTGAGAGAGACATGTTTGCACCGTAGGACCTGATGTCAGCAGTGTGCAAGTGCAGGAAAACAATGCGCGATAGCGAAATGCTACTCCGACTTGCCGGGTGGAAGATCCGGAACACAGTTGGTGACACGGGATATCCTCTGATTCATTCGTGGGTTGATATTATATTCATTTTTATATTTTTCCCATCTTTTCTTAGTAGTGAAGAGATACATTTTTTAAATCTAATTAAAAATTGAATTACAAAAAAGTTCTGGTATTTAAGAAAATGTTCTTGGCGTCCTTATCCACAGGGAAATCGCACAAATCCCTCATTTCCTAGCGCGCCATTTTATTCACATTCAGAAAAAATAATTCATTAGTATTTACTGAAGAGATTGAAAATTTACTTCGACATAAAATAATAAAAGAAGAAACAAATTACGTAAAATTTCCTTCTGGTCATGAAATTATGGTAAAATGAGAATATTTATTGATTTGATTGAGTGATTCCTTAACGATTTCGGGCGCGTCAACAGCAGAGATTGTTGATCCCGTAAGTGTAGTGGATTTTTTTTGCTCGGGAGGTTGCGGTGATCTTCCACCGTTGGATGGCGAGATCCGGTTCCGAGCTACCGTCGGCTCAAGGCGTTTTCCCCAACCAGGCATCTCCCACCATCAGGGCACCACTCCCGACGGGACAAGCTCTAAGTTCCCGTCCGGCCTCCGGGCATGTGTGGAAATGTAGTGCATGCAAGTGGTATGTGTATGTGTTTGTGTGTATGTATGCGAGTAAAGGGTAGGATATGACAATAAATGGGAAGAAAAGGTCGCGCGCGGTCCGTAGCCCGTTTGGATCAGTACAGCTCTGGCATTCGTTTAGTACTGATCGAAGAAACCACAGAAAACTAGCGATCAGAGCAGCCGGCCGCTAGTATTCACCTCCAGACAGGGACAGAATTTGACCTAGCTATCTGGATAGTGTCGAAAATCCTGCCACCTTCGGGACTCGAACCCTAGGACCAGCGAGTCAGAGGCACTACCCTGCCAATAGTTGATGCCCTGATCCACCTCTCCCCGTAGGAAAATATTTATGTAGTGTATGACTGTCTTCCTTAAATGTTCACATTATTTCAATGCGCAGTCTCACAAAGTCAGTGCGCCTCTACTTGCGGCTCAGCTGCTGTCATGCGACAAAGAAGAAAGAATCTTCAGCATTCACGGATGCCAATTCAGAACAGTCAAATTATTGCTGCTAGAGGCCACTTGTTAGTACTATTTACAATTAAATGCCATTTAAACAATTTAATTCATTTAAACTTATATCATTTTTCGGTAGTTAAACAAATGAAAACGCATTCAAAAAGTTGCACGCACGCTGCTCAATAGCAACGAATGAAACACTGTCGTGTAACACTGGGTTATGGGGTGTCACAAATCCCATAACCCCATTTTTCTACATTTTCCCCATCTTTTTAGAAAATGACGAACAAATATTATGTAATAGAATTTTTAATCTACGGATTTTTGCCCGTAGTGGTGTTCACGTTATCCCGCAACAATTTTATGAAGATCAAATGTTACTTATTCGACTCAAACAGCGTGTCACAACTGAATACGACAAATTTTACGTTAAATCCATAGAAATAGCCATTTTTCAAATGCCTTAGCTGCGGAAATTTTTATCCAAAATACTTTTAATTTAAAAAATTAAACCTTGAAATCTCTACTTTATTAACCTTGCATCAAACAATTTAACTAGTTCACTGCAATCGGTTAAAATTGCGCCGGAAATTCCGAAAATTCAGAGTAGTCATGTCATTCTTGTGGCATGTAAAAAGAGCCCTGGCAGATGCTCGGCAAAATCAAATCCCTCCAATAACGAGATCCCATTTCTTCCCAAACAGATAGTTCTGATACAGTTAACTGAGAACGACAGCTGGCGGAGAAAGTGAGAGTCACACCCCGGGCGTATCGGGGAACCGCGCCTGCTCGAAAGGTCTCTAGACCTGCTCGGTGGCAGGCTCCCAAGGAGGCTGGCATCCAACTGCTTTGGGAATCCTCTTCGGGGATCCTCTTCTTCCAAGTATCGCACGCGATCGAAGTACAGTCGACTCCCGTTATAGCGAACTCGGATATAGTGAACCCTCGGTTATAGTGAACGTAAGTCACTGGTCCCGATTCTTTTACATTCTAAATAATCATAAGAAGATTCGGTTATAGTGAACCTGAATCTCGGCGATAGTGTATTTAGGAAATAACCTATGGAAATTAATTGGATCCCTTTGTTATTAGGCAATTAAAAGAGCCTTCGGAGAGTTGGACGGTGTTACAACAGTGCAAGACGCATTGAAAGGTGTCAAGTCTGCATTACGATACTTAGAGGTAGAGGACATTGCAGAATCAAGTATGGAGAGAGCACAAACTCTGGAAAAGGATCTAGAGAAATTACAAATGAAAAATGTACAAAGCAAACAATTGAAAATAATTGATTTTTAAGTACAAATAAAGATTTTGAAAGTTCCAGTTCGTGCTGTTTACGAATTTTTCCGTAACTCTATATTAATAAAATTAATAATTGTAGAGAAATCCCATTTAGTTTTGACATCATCGGATATAGTGAACCTCTGATATAGTAAACCAAACGTGTTAGACCCCAGAAGTTAACTATAACCGGAGTCAACTGTATTATTATTATTATTATTATTATTATTATTATTATTATTATTATTATTATTATTATTACCCCAATAGGTTTTCTAACTATTCATTATGTATCAGGTATTTTCAAGATTTTATTTCTTTCTACAAAAATATATTTTGCATTTACATGGCCTTTATTTCATTATTTACAAAGAAGTATTGTCTGTTGTGTTCTGTTTGTTATTCATGTTCTGGACATGCAATTTACCCGTCGGTCATGCTCTAGCCTCGCAAGATGTGAAAAGAAGAATGTTTCACAATTAATTCACTTGGTAGTCTGGCGCATAAGAAGCTGTATAGAAATTATGTACTTACGTGTAATTAGAACTTAAAAACTACTCAAACATCGACCATACGCATCATACGCAAAAACACGCTTTATTATTAAGTAAAAATATAATTGTGAAATGTTGAATATTCAACACATCTCTCAGTCACAGGGTACATGAAGTGTTCTAAATATAAGAAATCTTTGCACGTAGCACATCATACCTACAAAATACTGCACAGGGGCGGATCCAGCCTATAATTTTGGACGGGGCCATCATAGACTTTTGTTAATTAATAAACATTTGTTATTATATTGTATATTATTTTCTAATTCCCAGAGATATTTTTACTAACTATTAAAATTTATTTTCAAAATGTATATATTGTACTATCCAATTTTATTTGGTAAATAATTACATATTTCTAACACAAATAAATATATGAATCAATTTTGCCAAATAAAAGAAGGTAACAAACAAAAACTTTAGCGCTTGGGGGGTAGGGCATGGCCCCCATGCCCCTCCCCCACCCAGGATCCGCCACTCATTATATATACTACGTTTGTGTTACACACGTGTATAAAGCCAATAAAATTTGTCAGCAAAACACAAAATAAGTCAACAAACTTTGGTGATGACACCACAGTAAAGAGGAAACTTTAGTAGAAACTTTAGCAAGTACTGAAAATGTATATCTGATCTAAAGACTAATTCTCAGAGATTTTTTAACTAAAAGGTTAAAATTTATTTCGAAACAGTTTCGGTAGAGGCGGTTTCTAATGTAAAGAAGTCCAGAATCATTTATTTAACAAACACATCTTCTACACTGTATCATATTCCTTACGAATCGATCTTGCAAGACAGCAGGCAAGGATGACACCAAGTAACTGTAAAATGATGACATCATGAGATATTTTGAATTTCAGAAAATGCGGAACAATAAAGAAATCCTTATGTAATACTCACTTGTACAAATGCAATGCCAATTGCAACACCACCAATAATTAAAGCGAAATGTTCTATCTTGTCCTTCAGAGCAATAGAACATCCATCTGAGAATAAATTAACGGTTTTGCAGGTTTTGTCAGCCTCAAGATGTCTGCAGCAGGACGAAGGAATAGGGATGTCCTTAGTATTCCAGTCTCCTGGACCATCGATGCCACAGCAGTGGAGCTGATTCAAGAACAAAATTTATTTATTTCTTTATTAACCCACAACAGGGTAAAGCCCCAAATAGAGCAGGTATTACAAATAGAAATTAACAAAAAGAAATACAAATCACCAGATAAAACAAAGTCAATGAAGGACATTTAAACAAAAACGAAAACTAGTGGTGCTAAACAGCACGTACTTTCTCGCCCATATTTTCATGCAAAATTACGCAAAAAGTATTCAAAATTTTCGAAAAATTGTACATGATCTTATTTCAAAATCAATCTTTAAGGAACAAATCTAAGAGAAAAATCTCTATCTACAATATTTTAGTTCTTAGAAAACTGAAAAAAATTTGAACTTTTGCAATTTTCGAAACATCAGAGTTTTCAACGAAAATGAGACCTGCACCATTCTCTTAAACGTCCTTCACACTATCCAGGGAAAATTTTTAATGAAAAACAATATTTTCAAACAAATCAATATTTTCAAAAAATTGTTTTGAAAATTTGGAAAATGTCCCAGGGGCTTCATGTAAAGTTCCCCCAAAATTAAAGTATCGGTTTCAAATTCAAGGAACCGCGACATCAATCAGATCGATTGAGGAATATCAGTTTTCGACGAAATCGCCTGAACGGTTTAGCCGCTAGTTGTTTACAGACAAACGTTTTGACGTCATATAATTTTTCGGCATCAAGATCCCACAAAACATATATTCTAGCATCCCACAAATATGTAAACTTCTATTCCATGTATTAGAGGTTTTCCCCCTAAATTTATCCACTTTTTCGTTATCAGGGCCCTGTAATAAGAGTTTTTCTCTCGAAAATTCGCCGATTTTTCGCGCAGCATTACATAACTTTCTCGCTAGTCCGTAGCGAAGTATTAATGCATATTTGAAGATACAAAGTGAAGAAATAATGTTTCAAACAAAAAACACACATGATTAATAAAACAAACGTAATTGTTGAAAAACAGTAAAAACAAAATATCGAGCAAAAATAATTTATTTCATCTATATTTAATATTTTCCAAAATTTTATTCCAATATTTCTTCTATTCAGAAAAATAAATACTTAAGTCTCATTCGCAAATTTTTCTTAACTTTGTGAATACACATTTTTAATAAGACAAATAATTTTACTTATTTGGGAATACAGATCGAATAACTTTTACAAATAACACAGACAGAGCGTAGCGTCCGTTCATCATCAGATGGATCGATGACAAAACAGTAAGTAAATAATTTAAATAATAAAATAATTGAGGCGGTCGACGTAAAAAGGGCACATAAACCTAAGGGCCCTTTGTACGCAATAGCCTATGGCTAATCGTGTTCGTCATGTTCTTTAGTACAAGTGGTTGAAGTTTCATTTGTATATCCTAAAAAGAGGTTTATTCCCAAGTTTGAAAGGAGCTGAGCAGAGTACGTGAGAAGCAGGTAGCTGGAACTGTGAAGGCATTATCGTTTTTTGTTTTGAACAAAGTGTTTATTATTATTATTATTATTATTATTATTATTATTATTATTATTATTATTATTATTATTATTATTATTATTAGTGACAATAATGACAATAATGACAATAATGACAAATGATGTAGTTGGTGATGGTCCTACATCAAAAAGCTCCATTTCGTATGGTAATGCATAAGGATTTCGCTTCAAGACTTGGATATATTTTTGATATCATTTCTCTAGGGGAAGCCCATTTTTAGCGTATTACAGGAACTAAGAATTTGACATTGTTACTACTGAAAAACGTCCTCGTCTAGATGTAAATCATAAGAAAGACGCTGATGTGAAAGTTTATGCCAGTTTCTAGTTGCAGAGGATGTTAACTTTATAGAAAATGTTAAGTTCTTACAAGAAGATTTAAAAAATGAGACCTTTTCTTTCATGTTCCTTTTCTATATTTCTTTCATATATATAAAAGTGAGTAATAGCTTTTAGAAAGATATTATGCCATTCTGTGCAACAAACACACTTCTGGTTTTATTCCATTTTAATACCTTAAATTTGTTCTGCGTAAAACGGGCACAAAACCATGTGCATAATAATTATTGTTTTCAAACAAATGAAGAGTTGCATATTCATTTGAATGTGTATAATGTTTCTTGAATATATACTTTTTACACTTCAGTTATTATTATCTCGTTATCAAAAGGCGCAAACTTTCTACCACACACAATACTTTCAACACAGTGTTTGTCAAAACAGCTTTTATGCATATGTGTCCTTTTTACGTTGACCGCCTCAATTTTAAATATAAGGCGTTTTGTTGTAAATAATGGTATCTAACGTTTTGAGCTTCTTTGTTTTTATGAAGGAGAAAACAAATCTCTCTCAATATTCCGAGTGGATGCGAGAGAAGGCAACAAATGGCGATGATAGTCTCGTACCGAAAGGCACGTACAACTTGTTTCATTTAAAATGTTATTGCATTGCAATTTCCTAAGAAATGTTATATGCCAGATATCCTCATTCTCGCCCTAACACCTCATATCGTCGTTGATGTTAGACAACCTCCAATGTGAAAAACCGCCACATACTTTTACAGGAGGAAGGAAAGACACTTTTTGATTTTCATAATGTACAGTTGGCTAAGTTCTGGCATTTTACACTTACTATATAATAGTATTAAATATTTATTTATTGTAATATTTTTCTGAACGCACCCAAAGAAAACCTTCCATATGGCTCTTACCACATAGGAAATATTTTATTATCAATAAATTGTATGGATATCATAGCAGGTTTATTTTCTATTTTTCTTTCAGACCACAATTTCTAATTTTCTTTGGAAATTTTCTTATCAAACCAAAGAACAAGTAAATTCTGAATCATTGATATCAATATTTAAAAATCGCCAATTCCATCACCTTGGAATTTGTCCGTCATCAACGAAGATATGTTGAAGGTTTCTTCGCTCCTTACTTCTGTTTCAGAGGAGTTGAATAATGTTATCACAGTTATAACAATACCGTCAATATCTTCTCAGATGACGTGCGACTCTCCACAATTAGTAAATTCAAAAATGCTGGAGATGATTGATTAATGTTTCCAGACACGTCAACTGATATGGTCATTAGTGTAGTGAATATCGTTTATGTCTGGAGATGGCGGATTTCCTCCCTTGCTGGATGGGGAGTTCCGGCGCCGGTCTTCTTCACGTTGGCTTGTGCGGGATTTCCACCTCTGGGTGCCTTCCCCAACACTTGTTGAAATTTAAATACGACTTTTTTGGCAGAATTTTATAACAAGAAATAATCGCTCCCATGTTTTAACTAGTGGTGCTAAAACAACACGCACTTTCTCCCCCGAATTTTCACGCAAAATTACGCGAAAAGTACTTAAATTTTCGAAAAACAGTACATGACCTTATTTCACAATCTATCTTTAAGGAACAGATTTCGTTAAGGGGAAAAACTATCTTTAAAGTTTTAGTTGTAGGAAGACTCCTATGGCACAAGAACATATGAATAGATGAATATGAAGATAAAAGAAGATTATGAGAAATTGGGACTAAGCCTCAACCTAGAAAAAACAGTATACTGGACACTAAGCAATACACATGACGAATTGACTATGGAAATTGGAGAAATTATAATAACAGCAGAGGACATAGTTTTGGGGAACAACAGAGAAACAAGGTTTTTATGGAAGGGAATGTGCAATCCGACTCATTAAAGGAAGAAAACCTTTAGGAGCCCTAAATCCTGTGATCTGGGATACAAATATGACCAAGAAAACGAAAATTAGAATAAATAAATGTGTGACTGAAAGTGTTACATTATATGGAGCAGAAATATGGCAACTCCCAGAACAGAAAAGAAAATTGAGAGCCGTGGAAATGGATTTCCTCAGAAGAGCGGCAGCAATATCTAGAAGGGAAAGAATTAGAAATGAACGGGTTAAGGATATAAAGAATCTGCAACATGATATTACAAAAAGACAAACGCTCTAGAAGTAAACAAGAAGAGAGACGCAACTAAAAATGCACAAAATGATGGAGTACCAGTTTTGCTGTACTGGAGCGAGTCGTGGGTATTGACGAGATAGAAAAGCAGTAATAGGAAGAAATAATTCCCACAAAGCAGTAATACACAAGCTTCCGATTATGAGATTTCTAAGAGCAGTAAAAGGCGGTAGCCTCCCAGATCAGATCAGAAACGAAAGCCTCCAAAAAGGTCTCAACATTTTCTCCATATTAGACAAAAAAAGGAGAAACACAACACCTGCAAAAACGGAAGATAATAGACTCACAATTGTGACCTAGCATTATCGGCTGGCAAAAGAGATTGTGGTCAACCATGGCAACGATGGAGTGAAGCCGGAAACAGGGCTTCTGGAGTATGCCGTGAAAGGAAGAAGACGTGAAGTCACGGCCTTCTGTTTGGAAGAATTAACAATTCAAGTTTTCATAATTCCCAAATTACTATGAAATACAATTTTCACAAGAGTAATAAAGATCACTCAATCTTGTTAGTACTTCGTTAGTTGAAAGAAGATAACATGAAATATACCCACTGCGAAAAGTCTTGTTATTTTAGCGACAATGTGGAAATCAGTACCTCGATAAGGAAATTATTTTATATTTCCCGGTGAGACATTCTTTCGAAAACTGTAAGAGTAATTTAAATAGTATTAAGTGAGAAATGAAGTATTCGTCAACCCTAAAGGCCCGCCACTGGTTTCTGCTCGAAGGTGATTGACGTCTCACTGTTGCAAAATGACATTTCGTTTTCCATCAATATGTAAGCAAATCCATTTAACTTTTACTTAAAAACCTAAGTCGAACTCTACTTGCAGAGCACCCACATTTTCAGTCGCAGCCGCCTAGGGTTTTGACTCATATCCCTCATAGAGCTTCCCGTTAAACAACTGGCTCATTATCGGCAGTAATATAGAGAACGATGACGCTGTTCACGAAATAACAATTCTGCACTAACACCCCGCAGGCCACAAGAAAACGTACCCAAAAAGTAAAGCTACATCATTTCCGTGAGGTTTGGAAACTCTTTCAAAAAATTTAATTTACTTACAACATTTATCTGCACAATAAATTCGCTCAAAATCCAATTATAGTAATTAACGAAACGAATGTAAAGAGGGGTATAATTGCACTCGTGGTATGTTCAAGAAAACGAGTGACGGTAGAAGGGAATTTTCTTATATACCATGAGAGAAATTATCCCCCTTTATACACATGTTACATGCAATATGTTTTCGTTTCCATTTACGAATAATTGAAATTTTAAGAAATTCATCTTTTCCACTCGAGGCATGCAATTCATGACGTAGTATTGCTTCTGAAAAAGATCCATTTTAGTGGGCCTTGCATTGTTTTTGTTTCCGCGAAATATTTGCAAATGGAAGGTACTGAACATATGCGGATAAAATATTAGAAGCTGACAAAGTCATTAAAACATTACTTTCCACGAAAAGAAAAGGCGGTTATGAAAGAGAAATCATGTATAAATATTGGGGGAAAAAACTAGTCACTTCTGACAGTTTTGCCATAGCATACTTTTTAGAACTGGTAAACACATCTGACGTTTACATTTTTTACATTCGTAATCCTAAGACCAAATGTTTTACATGTAAAATATTTAATATATTCACGTTAAATATTTTATGTTCTTCAATAAGTCAGCCAACTTAAAGTTTACTTCCCCAATTTAGTTTTATTCATTCGTTGTTTATATGTAGTTGCTATAGGTATGTATATGTGATGTATTTTTTTGTTCATGTTTCATGGCCGAATGCAAATACCTTGGCTACGTCTGTGTTAGTTTCTTAATTACACGATTTCGCTCCTTTTCTGAATTCTAATTGGTGGGTGAGAATTTTTAATTGCACGGCGGCATTTTAATTGCGCGCGTGCAATTAACGTAGAGATAATAAACGATTTTTCATGGGATTAATGAGCATGTTTAGTTAACTAAACGAAAAATAACATTACCACTGTTAGTCAAACGATATTTAAGAGGATTATTATTCAATTGGAGCATATCTACTCCCCAAACCCTCAGATGGTTACGGTACATGATTGGTTCGAGAAAGCAGAAACATCGAGCAAAAATGTACGGAAATTCCAGATAATCCTTCCGGACATGGTAAATGTATCCAGTTGAAATAATAGATTTATTTAATTCTGTGATAGTAAAGACATATGAGTTGAGACTCGTAAAAGCGAAAGGAAAACTAAACAATTTAATTTGTTAAATATAATAGTTATTTACTATACGAGAGTCGTAAGGCATCTTATTGCAATACCAAATTGAAGAATTGCAACCACTCGAGTATTGTAATAAGATTTTATAATACGAATACCGTACAAATTTTTATCCACGTCCTTAAAATTTCAATTAACTATAAATTCCTTTTAATTTAATTCCTCATGCTGAGAAATGTGACAAATAAATGTGGATGTAATTAACTGGTTTATTAGAATACTTGTTTGAACAATTGTAGAATTCAAATTGCTACAATTTCACAAACCCTCCCTCTTCGCCACGGGGGATGTGAGTGCCGACTTACATCAGACTGCAGTACATTCCATGCGTCCTTGATTTCCTGGTCAGAGTTGTAGTTGTCCATGCTCTTCCTGAACTCTCTCTCAACGCCCCTCTTCACTTCATGTCGATACATGTATCCACAGATCCCAGCAGCCAGTTGGACGCAGAAGATTGTCAAGAGAAGAACCGAGTACTGTAAATGAAAAATATGAGAATATGTTTACCTATAAATCATTTCAAACTGAAATTAAGTTATTTTCTTAATAGGACATTTCTTACCGTAACAAGCATGCAATTATTTTCTTTAATTGCCCCACAGCAACCGAAGAAGGCAATAATAAAGATGATTGAGCCTACAGCTATTAATATTATTGGTCCCGCTGCGAATTTTGGATCCATGAATGTTGAATATTCATTATAAGGGTACAATGCCAGTACTCCGATAACGAGGATTGTTATACCGGAAATCTGAAATGTTAACAGTCAATTACATTATACAAAATGTCACTTAATATGTTTTGCGTTTGTATTTTAAAACTGATATAAAAAACATCTTGACGTTACCCAATTTCAATTAATTAACAATTAACTTACCACAAATAAAAGGTTGAAAATAAAAAGTAAACATTTCACCAATGACATTCCTCCGGAAACCATTTTGAAAGTGTACGCGATTTACTCTACATGAAATTAAACTTCTTTAGACACAATCGCACAATAGTGAGGAACGATCACTTCCACTGATCACTATATTGCACTCACGGATTGTACACTCCAACACTTCGGATCCAAGAACGCTACTGCACAGAGTTGACTGTCAATGGTCGTTATATTCCTTAGGCGGATCAGCAGTTGACTAGAACTTCGCTGGTAATGTGTATTCATGCGCGACTTAATCGCACTACACAACTAACGTTTTGAGAACCTTTCAGAGCAGCGTAGTACTTATTTAATGTTATCTGTCTTCAGCAAAGAACGCATCAAGATATTACTTGTATCAGCCTACAAAGGTGGTAATAATGGAACTATATTTCGCGTAAATGAAGATTTTGATCCCTTCCACACACGCACAAGCTAACTCTAATCGCAAGAGGAAGGCTCCTTCCTTCCTGTGGTTGCGATTCGGAAGAACAGTACTAGGATGTGACGAAACGGTTTCATTGGGGTATACCACAAAGAGAAAGTATATATTTTCATAATTATTTCTAAAATGTTTAAAACATTTTCGTGACGTGATCGTGAATACAAAGGGCATCATTCTTATTAGTACTGAGTTCTTGTTAAGAAATCTTGATTTTTTAGCTCTAAAATTACGTTATTTCCACCATTGCTTAAAATCAGATCCAAATAACGTAACAGAAACCGGGCAAAAAAATGAGTCAAATACAAATCAAGAAAATATACTCCTGGATTTTGAAACTGGAGACCCTTCAGATATGAAACGGCAAATTATATATCATTGCATTCCCAAATTTGCAACTTGTAGATACACTCTGTAATAATATAGTCAGTAATCTTATTATTTTTCAACATCCAACATTCCAAAGTATACATCCGAAGTATTCGAAAGTACAATGTTTATAATTGAGGAAAGCAGTGTTGTAGCTGGGTTTTCAGAGGTTCCGGTCCAAAAGATATGATTCCACCTGGAATGAGGAGCAAATGTGAAATGAGAAGAACAGAGTTTATAATTGACGAAACCAGTGAAGTATCTGGGTTCCCAGAGGCCCCGGTCCAGAAAATACGAATAGAACCTCTAATAGTAATCAGGAGAAAACATGAAATCAGTAGTTTTACATATAATTTAAATAGATAAGCATTATATTACGAATTAGTTTGAACCAATTAACCAGGCAACATGACATTCTACAATTTAAGTCAATAAAATGTCCGTTCCTGGGTCTCAATTCTAAAAAAGAATTCGTACAATTTTCATTCGTAATGTACGTATTGTGCAACTGGCAACTGCGCAGAACTAGTGAAACCCAGACAAAGCCAATTGCTCTATATTCGCTCTGTGTAATCGGGCAGTAGGCGTCGGAAAGTCGCTCAACTGTCAGCAAGTGCGTAATCGCAGAAGGAGCGGCGGGCGCGCCTTCAACCTCCCCGCACTCAACCCACGCATTCCTTGTTCCTCTTTACTTACTTACTTACTCACTCATCTACTCATTCACGTACTAACGCACTTACTTACTTACATACTTACATACTTACATACTTACATACTTACTCACTTACTCACTTACTCACCCACTCACTCATTCACTTACTTACTCTCACTCACTCACTCACTTACTCATTCACTCACTTACTCACTTACTTATTCATTTACTTCGTAAGGAGAGAAAGAATGCCGGGAAACGGCGCCAGAGAATCGTGCGCCGTGAAACAGCGAATCTTCGACTGAAAAACTCTCACTTTTTCTTTTTATGAAACATTTCTCTTATATTAAGTTTATGGATCGCAGTCGTTCCTTAAAATACGGGTTCGTCCCATTTTTTCGTGTTGTAGCCAGTTGTCTCGAAAACTTTACCGCGAAGCCAAAATACCCCATATTTTGCTTCGTCCCGTTGTTTCGCTTTTTGGCGCCATGACAAAAGCAAGTACTAATTATGCTATTATCACAAACATCAATTAGAATGAATTCTTTTTGCTTTCAGAGGAAAAAGTTGTCATTTTATTTACATCCCCGCCCCGCTCCGCCCTCGGCCAGCTCCTCTTCATTGGGACTAATTTTCGTCTTGAGCCTTGAGATAGTCGAAGCCTTAAAATATGGAATGAATCAAAAACGAATTTAGTAGAAAGTTGTAAGAGGTTTGAAAACCTCCTGACCAGCTTTGGCCTTCACGCAATTCCTCAGCGCTTCAAAATACTTGTGAAAAACTCAAGGAGTGCCCACTTGAATTACGTTTAAGGAACAAGGAAGGGAATAGGTAGGTTTTCTTTCTTAATCTAATGTTGAAAGTGTTCTCCCTCAATATAAAATGTAGGTGGCGTAAAATACAACCAAACATCGTTCTTTATTTTTCTCGGTGGAGGCTGGTGCTGAAAATCAGCTGTGCGCTGTTCGCTACTTATCTTTTCCAGCGTCCGGAGCAAAATAACGTCTATGCCCCTTCCCGAACATGTATAATGGTTATTAAACAATATTGATTAAGTTATTTTAGACACTGCGCTAAAATTTCACACAAAGATTATTCCTGAAATTTCTTAAAATGCATCCTTTAATAAGTATAATTTTACCTAAAAATGCTTACATCTCAAATTATACTTATAAAAATAATTTAAATTTTGGATGGTAAATAAGCTTCTTATTGGTAATTTTTTGTTAATTTATTTTATTCTTAAACTAGCATGGTTAACATATGGTATTATGAAAACAGATTTTGTCAATTGTAGAAACTTAACGTTTAAAATTGTTTTACGTGTTCAAATTGGATTTAGTTGCCGTTTCATTGTGACTGTAACTGCATTTTTTGTCAGTTACACGTTTTCTAGTACGAAACTGATAGAGATGGCAGATCTGTGCGTTCTGCCAAGCTTAGTGCTATCAATCTCGCAGCCTTCTCGTGCTCTGTGTGACATCATCAGACTTTGTCGTTCAAAACAGCACATGCATATCCCTCCAGATGTAAGCGTTTTGACGAGTGTTTTAAGACATATCAAAACCGATTTAACGCATTTTACCACCGTTTTTATCGATAATTAAATAAAAATACGATATTTTAAAACACATCCTTAAAAATTTATAATAGAGAACGGTTAGTGTGTTGCAGTACCGGACCATTCGGCTCTGATGATTTCCCATTTTATCCAACAGGATGAAATTCTAAGGACAGCAGAGCGTGAAGCGGGTGACTTATCATTCACAAGGCGAAAGTATGCGCTTGTGTTGAAGTAGCGAGGGCACCGAGGGCCGAGAACATAGAAACAGACCGAGCCAGGGCCTTTCATCTCCCATAGAACGTGGTGGAGACCATTATAGTGGCGCGCTCCCCTTCTTACAGGAACTAAAATACGAACTGCGGCCAACGATACTTAAAATGTGCGTGGCTGCTGCGGGGTAAGCGGAACGCAAGCAGGCGCGTAATGTTACAAAAGATACCGTCGATGTTCGCGCTTTCTTCAGCGGTTTCTTTTATGTATTTATTAGGAATAATTTATCATTTATAAGACACTTATCGTATTTCTCACAAATTAGCCAATTTGTATGTGCGGAAGTTGGCAAGCCTAACCTTGCAGCTGTACCCGGCGACACTAGCACCCTCGAGCTTTGTCTCCGGTTTCGGCCTCTTCGAGTCGAGCGCGCATCTGCGCATGCGCGGATCGTCGGACCGCGCAGGCTGTGCAGAATGAATAGTGAAACCCATTTTCATTTTACACAGCACACAACATCAAACAATATAATACATTTCCAATAATTATTTGTATAGTGTTATAAATTCCATACTAGAAACATTGTAAATCACAAAATGAAGCAAAAACTCTAAAATATACGTGCTATTCTCATTTCGTAGACAACTTTATCCCATAAGAACTCATTGTGGTGAGTTTTATCCCTTTAGTTCCATAACTTACAAAAACCTGAATCAATGCAGATAATATATTATCCCAAAAATTACAAGAACTGAACGAAAACTGATCAATTTTTCAGCATTCGGTTTAGATGCAAAGCATCACTTGTAACATCCAAGGCTATGATCATAAGCTACCAGCAACCATCCACAAGTGGATTTTCTCCGCTCTTAAAAACGATCGCAGCGCCGGCCCCCAACTTCCGAATAGTCAACCCAAACATTGGCTTTTGTTCTCGTTCGTATTCTGTCTTTGCTGCTTTTACCGCTGCGAATACGCACCCATCGCACCCAACTACTACCGCACCGCAACGAATACCCATCGCAACCATGTACGGCTTCCGGTGACCTCCACCCGCCCGCCTGCACGGGGCAGGTGCTCTTGGGGCGGTCACGCACTCAGGGCACGCGCCGCCGCGCACGCGTGTGCGTGACCGCCGCCGCCGCCGCCACGCACGCCGCCTCTCCAATACAATCGTTGCACCTCGGCGGCCTCTCAGAGGGGCGCGGTCACCGCTAGCGTGGCTCCCTGACCTTGGCTTGCCTCTCACAAGTGATGTACTGTTGTTGACACAGATACCTCTCAATTTCATATGACCTCTGAATTTCCCGGCGATGTCCAATCATCTGTTTGTCATCAATTTCTATAAGACGGCAAAGGAATGGAGTTTATCTATAGTGTAAAATGGCAGTGATTTAATGTACACCTCGTCTGCCTCGCCGATATCATTCTTGACAGTCAGAGGAAGAGTGAATTATGCCTGTAATAAAAGTCGGCCTCTTGGAAACTTTGTGAATTTTGTTGGTAGATGTGCATAGAATTTGCAGGGCAGACATCGTCAGATGTGCAGATGCGTTCGTGGCTGGTTTTTAACTGCGGGTGTAATGGAGTTAAGAAAACACTGAGGGGCTGCGGAAAATTCTGGTTATGAAATCAATGGGTGTCAAAGAGAGGTAGTGAGATCCTGGAAGAACAATTAATCTGCTTTGCACTCAAATAAATGGAATTCACGAGAGGCTATGCGGTCGTGTCGCTTGGGCTGGTGTCAGTCGGGACATCAGCAGCTTGACTTTCAAGTCCCCTGCCATGCGAACGTTGCAGTCTGCTGGAAGAACAACCATCACCGATGCTGTATGTGACGACACATCGTTAAACTTTGAAGGACGGGCGTTATAGCTGTTTGCATAAAAACGACCAATTATTGTCTGAACTGTCAATCAGGCGCAGGGACTTGCGACAATAGTGGATGGGAAGTCATTTTCTACGCGAGTCAGCTATGACTTGTTTTTACAAATTCACCGTAAGTTAGAGGAGTGCAAACACACCTTCTTGTACTCGTTCTTCAGGTCCGTGGATGCACTGTTTTACATACGTTTCCATTGAAATAATCCTTATAATCTACTGGCAGACATGACAAATGAACCCATTGTCACTTAAAGGAATGGGGTCCATGGATTCTCATTGGCTATGTTTTCAACCAAACCAGTATCTCGGCAACAACGGTAAGAGGTGCTAATGGTTTCTTCTTAGCTTTCTTCCTGGTAGCGATGGTAGCAGAGGAAATTTTTCTACAGCTCACCTGCCTATGCAGCCATCTTTAAGACACACCATTGATATTCTTGGGTGGTCCGTTAGGAGTGTGTCGCAATAGAGCTCTGACAACCTATACTCCGATTTAAATATAGTGTTCCTTCGAGGTCACGAACTGGATGGAGACCGTCATCCAGTCAGGAGCTTCGTTGCGACATACATTTTTGGCATTGAAGCTCCCGATTGGATGACAGGGTCCCCCTCTCCTGTCAGCTCGTGATCTTAAAGGGACATTGCTTTTAAATCGGAGTGTAGGTCGATACTCCCCGAGGCTTCGTGCAACCGTGCCCCGTTGCTCCTTGAGCAACTTGCACAGCACAGCGAGGCTTCGTCAACATTTGCGCGCCTTTCGAGAGGGGTTCCACAAGGCTGTTCCTTACGTGCATCCTCGTTTAATACGCAGCGTCCGCATTAAAGGGCACGGCACCTCAAATGTAAGTAGCGATTTCATCTCCGGTGAAAACGGCAAGGAACGTATGTCAGGTCTGTTCAACCGGAAATAAACATCCTCATGTACAAAAATTACATAATCAAAATGTCAACTATAAGCGTCTTATTAATTATTTAATTTTGCGGGTGTGTACGAAAAAGTTTCTTTATGGAAATAGTTCTTGTGTTTTCAGTGTTTCATATACACATGTATATTTGTGATTTCACGAAAGCGCTCGAACTGTGTAAAACGATTATAGAATTCTTCATATAGTTGCTCCAAACCCTGACTGTGCTGAAATTCGTCGTCAAAGCTGAAGAGTGAAGGCGAGAGCGTCGAGTAGTGATGGCGAAGAAATCTTTTACTGGTCGTCCAGTTTTGGTTGCTGGAACGTCGATTGCCTCATTACAAAAATTACAAGGTTGGTTTCTTAGGTTTTCACTCTTGCATAAAACATGGAATTTTCCGGCAGTTTAATGTAACGATGCCACACTGAACATCTTTTGGTTTTGAGATCATCAAATTTGTTTAGTAGCCATGAAGAACGGGGAAGAAACTCACAAAACACAGCTGGAAAACAAGATCTTCCTTCCAACGCCCAGTGTGACAGACCGAAAAGATCTCATTTTGAGCAAAACGTGCAACTAGTGGCCCCGACCGAACAGCGAAAACCATGTATTAAGAGCCGAGGACACAGGTTTTGAATAATGAACAAGCTCTACAGATCGTGTTTGTGTACAGACGTGAGTGTGTGTGTGCACAGTCGTGTGTTGCAGATTTTGGGCGAGCCTCTTGACTTCTAGGCAATAATATCTCTAAATGTTTAAATCCGCCTGATGCGGCCTCGGAAATGGAGGATTATTCGCTGAGCTGTGGAAACAGGGTTACAGGCATTTGGGTCGATGGTATTGTATCTTGTAAATCGTGTACACCGAGATTTTACTATACAATCAAGGGCATTCAATTGACTCCGAATGTATGGTGAGCTGAACTGCAATTCCAAACAAAGAAATAAAACAGGTAAAAAGAGCAATGTCCGGGAACAGCTCGAAACACTTACTAGGACTGCGCTCGCACGTTGGTGCTGCGCAACATTAGCTACAGTGGTGATCGTTGCGGGTGATATGCACGCAAGCCACGTGGCCTAGCACGCACCGCTGTGCCAATTTTTTTGCGCTCAAGAAACAAGGCTTTGGAGAAGGATATATAATAGATACAAAAGAAGTGGACAAAGTGGATAAATAATTGATCAAACATGCTCGGGAACTGCACAAATATTAATTCACGTCAACATACCTATTGTAATATCACTTTCATTTGCATGACAAAGTCGTCTGACTGAAAATGCAAACTTCTGTACCTATTTTACAAAATATTATGAAGGGATGCAATTTTCAAGCTAGAAATCGAATGTTTTCGCATTTCATCATTTATGAAACATGTTATAAAAATAAAAGGAGGCCAAAATAGCTCTATTATTTCCCCACAATACTTTATATTTCCCGCCTGCTCTAATTTCCCTCCGAGGAACAACTTCCTATTGCCCTTACCCGGCGCCATTGGGACACGCGGCATTCATTGCAGGACACCTGACACCTCAGTTGTATTGTCTGTTCAGACATGTGAGCGATATTTTCACACTCATTGAGGACAAACCAATTCGTGAGGGGTGAGGTTTCAATGAGCAACGCTTAGAAATAATTCACATTTATTTCACAAAGGTTGGCTAACATGAGCTTGACCCATTGAGTTCCTATTATTATTATTATTATTATTATTATTATTATTATTATTATTATTATTATTATCATCATCATCATCATCATCATCATCATCATCATCATCATGAATCCGCCATCTGGAGAACGTTCCAAAAATTACAATGCGTTTAAGTAGCTAAAGTAGCTACAATGCTAGAAATTCGTAAACTAAAACTTCTTCTTTAAGAAATATTATTTATATGCATGCAACGCGCGATGAAAGTAAATAAAGTGGGATCTTCAAAATTAGGTACTTTTGATCTGTCCGTTTACATATGTTTAATGATTTAATTTACATCCATACGTATTCTCATCCGCTTTTCGACATTATGTGTATCAATTTTCATAATTTGTTTGTGACGATATTGGATCAATGTAAATCCCTCATGAAAATAACCTTTTCCAAAAAAACTTCCAAAGAAAAGCAGTGAGATGACACTGTGGGGCATCAAGAACTGGCTTCCAACCCGGTTAATGGCCGGCGGAAGAAGAGCAATGCGGCAAAAATCGTCTTTATCAGGGGTTTTCAAACTGCGTCGCGGTTCCCAGGGCGTCGCAGCCATGTGGTAGGCGCGTCGCGGTGATTTAATAAAAACAATCTTTAGATACTTTCCAGTATAGATACTTTCCAGAAGAGTAGAAAGTACTTTCCAGAAGAGGTTGTTCACCACAAGAGCAACTCATTGATATTTCTTTTGGCTCCATATTAAAATCGAAGTTCGATTCATCACCACTCATTAAGTGTTGGGGCTTGGTGAAAAAGGAGTGTTCACAAAAGGTAACATGGCCCCATGTAGTCTTGATTCCTTTTGCAACATTCTACTTATGCGAGATAGGATTTTCAGCATTGGCAGCAATGAAAATGAAACTCAGATCGAAATTAAACGAGGAAAAAGAATTGCGAGTCGCAGTTTCAAATATTGAACCCAGATTTGAAAAATTGTTGATGAAGAAACATGCTGAATCTTCCCATTAATTTTTAGAAGAAATTTATCATAAAATTAAAAGTTGAATAAAATGTGTTATGTGTTATTTTAATACCTAATTAAAATTGAGAAAGGAAATAGCCTGTTATATAACTTACTCATTTGTATTGAATCTTTAGTAGGCCTATATTAACCCTTATATTTGAAACTTTTTGCTACCAGGGGGAGTCATGGGATGTTTTGTTTAGGTCAAGGGAGCCGTGGAAGAAAAAAGTTTGAAAACCCCTGGTCTACATTCTGCCACTCACACTCGGTGGTGCGTGCTGCTCCATTCTGCAGCCTGTAGTCCGTAGCCTGCTAGTCGTGCTGAGCAGCCCACGTTTTGCCCGTGTCACTTCAACTGCAGACTGAGGGTAAGAATGGAAAGGAAGAGGCTTTCCGAGCGACAAATGGTGGTTGAGAGAGCCCCACCAAGCCAAATCGCCAGCAGCCTTCATATCGAGAAAGTTACGGCACTCCTATCTTCACGATATCTGCTACCTGGATCAGTCAGAGCCAAAATTGCTACAAATGAAAAGAAAATAACGATATCAATCTCTACCTATGGACCTGAATTTGACACTACAGAGCTGTAATATACAAAAATATTTCCATTGTACTTGTAAATTGAAATTGTTACGTAATTTGTGGAATATTATTATCTAATTTGAAATTATTTATGTGTTGTCAATAACACTGAAGAGCTCTTTGCCATCAAACTAAATCGTGGCCAGGTTGCGTAATTTCGAGTGCCTGCGTTATTGTGTATTGTATTTGTGTTGAATGAAATTCTGTTCACGTCCTTCATGCGCCGTCCGCTTCTGGACATGAACACTCGGCAGGCAGCGCTTCAACGGACAATAAACGACCCAAGACCTCGCTACGTACGTGAAGCCATTTTGTGTAGACCATTTGTACAACAATAGAAGTGTTCGCTACTGTTTTTAGCCGTCAAGATGACCGACTAGTAAAATGGCAAACAAAAGTGGATTTCTACAGCACCTTTTCAGATTTTTTATTTGTTTTTACTCTCCCTCTCCCCCTCTCTCTCTCTCTCTTGGAGGGGGAGACGTTTGAGAGCGACTTAGGGAACGTTTTAGAACAATGCGTTTTCTTACTCTGAACTTATTGACAGTTTTGCGTGAAAACGACTCATTGACACATTGCAGTTCCTTAATATCAGAAGTTTATTTTCAGAAATTGCACAAATTAACTGCTTCTTTGTACTAAAACTAAGAAAACACTTGCATGCTTATTCAAATCACACAGTAACGACAGTATCCTGTAAGGTTCATACTTTCCCTTCTGTATTTATGCCAAAGGCATGCGCGAAGATCACGCTCAGGATAAATGTCACATGAAAAATAAGGAAGCAGATAAACAAGGCTTGACGTATTCACGCAGTGAAGCAAGCTATGAAGGAGCTGCTTCAACGTACAGTTTGCAATTGTTGCATTTATTTTATTTTTGACGTGAATCGTCTTTCAAATGGGTCTCTGGGGGGGGGGATGGAAGGAGGTAAAACTTTATTTAAGGAAGCCTCTTGTATTGTCGCTTGTATTTTGCATCTCGTGCGCTGTCTTCACAGAGGCGCAAATAGACAGTGCATTTTAGATTCCGGCAGGCGTTGTCTATTTTGAGAGAGTTTGCTAATCGAGATTGGATGCGAAAATCCACCAAACTGAAACATATACTTTCCGGAATTCATAATACTTAAATTTTGCAGAAAGTTTTTTCGCAGAAATTTTACGGTTGCTCTATCGTATTGTTAAGTCAATATTGTAACTAAATATTTTGTATTTATCTCTTTTTTTATTTTTATGCTGTAATTTTTTTGTTCAAAATGGGACACAAGTATACTAAAAAATCAGTTCTTTTTGTTTTGAAACTGGTTCTATATGCCCAAAATATTTTATATAAAATTTGAAATAAATTTTTCAAGAGTGGAACTGTAGGACAAAACAGTTTTTTAGAGTCCTTTCAGATGTAAAATGGGGAAAGTTATAGTAAGGGTTCATCGAGTATATTAAGTTTATTCTAAGTTTCTTTAAGTAAGTAATCTTTAAGTAAGATCACAACCACTCTACAGTAATTTCGACACAATCACATTTGGATCACAATATTGCAAGTGATTGTAATTTATTTGGAGTGATTTATTATGTTATTATTGGTTTTCTCCGAGTTTTGAGTAAAATTTATCAGTTCGTGACATTGATGAAGGCAAGCCTCCAATTTATTACTATGGCCACACCCACCACCAAGAGAAGGCTCCTGGATTACTGACATTCTTTCTGCTTGGAACACAGACTCTTAACTCTGGCGGTTGAGTGTACTATCAACTACCCACCAATGCACACAGATAATCTTCTTCCTAGGGCTTTTATCCAGCCGACAGCCGGTTGCCCTTTACGTCCCGAAGGGACGCATATTCGACCATACACTAGACAAACACTCTTGTAGGCTCCTCTAATCTGGGGTCAGCAGAACGCGAGGCCCTCCGCGACAACACACACAAAGTCAAGGGACAAACAGCCATGCCCAAGGCGGGACTCGAACCCGCGACCCTTCGGACCGAAGCGCTGAGTCGGTTCTCGCTCTTAGCCACCTCGGCCATCTAGGTTGGCTGCACACAGATAATATTTGGTGCATTTTTAAACCGGGTTGAGCTTGTGCTGAGGTTGACGGTTGCACAACCCCCAGAAAATGAAAAAGATCTCTTAATATCTTGGGAATATACATTTTCCTTTTAAAACATTTATTATTCAAGATATTGCAGCAATATCGATATATATGAAATCATTTTGAAACCAGAGAGCGTCCAACTGGCGCTCTCTCCGTTGTCTTGCGCCTTGCCAGGAATTGCACCACGCCTTTGGCTCTTGGCTGTATTAATGAATTTACTACTTTTACTCCTTGGTCCTTCGATTTAACACGGGGAAGATAGGGCCTTTTGGTTGGGCAACCAGGCAGCTGTCGCTATCGCGGTGCGCGGCGACGGAGAGAATCTCAGGGGATTACCCATATTCTGTCTTCGTCTAACTGCAACGTAGTTTTATGATTTTTCTTAATATTGAAAGTCAATTACTGGCGATATTCAATGCATAGTTGATGATATTTGGAGAATTGGTTTTCATTTGATATTAGGTTTGTTGATGCAAAACGTTCATTTGACGAGTTCTTTGTGCAAAGGTGGCCGTTCTGGATGGAAGTCCCTTAGTGTCCCCCGTGGCTGCAGCTGGTCGGCCACGAGTTTCATTTGTGTGAAAGGGGTCGAAGCAATAGTGCTTGATGCAATGTACTGGAATCGAATTTAAGAGCCCAGTGGAAATCAAAGACAGAACCACGGGCCCGGGAGGTAAATATGCCTTACGCGGACCCAACGCAAAAATTAAGTAAGTAGAGTTTCAATATAGACTTTTATTTCACTTGGTTTCAATTGGTTTGAATTGCGTACATTTTTTATTATATATTCGTATTTGGAATTGTGGAAATTACCTTTCCGTCATTCGAAGGAGGTGCAACCTCCAGTCTGTTGGGGCACCAGCCGCCACTGGCGAGAAGAAATTTGGAAATTGCAATCGACGTCAGAATAACTAAGCTTTCATGCCCGCAGATATTTGGCGGTCTTAGGTCACTGGGCTCAGGTCTTCTGCACACGGACTTCTGCAGAGGAACTGTGAAGAGAGACAGAGAGAGACAGACAGAGAGAGCGAAAGAGCGAGAGAGAGCGAGAGAGAGAGAGAGAGAGCTCCGACACGGAGAGGAGGAGCTGCGTTCCTCTAAGAGCAGCCGGAGTGTCCTGAGGGGCGGGCGGTGGGTGGCTTCGCCAGCGGAGCCGTCGCGCAGGCGCGCGCTCTGCCAGGCGCTGACCGGTCAACCGTTGCCGCCAGCCACAGTGGACCCAAACGACACGGACAGAAAATTCTCTTCTCCAATAACACATAGAGCAGATATAATTAAATGAGTTCAAAGAATTGGGCCTTCTTCTTTACGCCCAGCTGCTCCAACCCCTAACCTACCGAGACAACCATCCCTTTGAACAGTTTTCATGAGCGCGATTATCGGTCCTTGTATGTAAAGGTGACAATTATAGAGCAGATATAGTTTTTATTAACAGTAACAAGAAAGCTTTGCTTGTTGATGGTGTCGTACCATTGATACACAATCTAAAGAAAACAGAGGCCAAGAAAATAACTGAGTATAAAGATCTTTCTCTAGAAATAAAACAAATGTTTCCACATATGTTTTATTTTTCTCCACGTGTTATTTGTTACACTGTAGAGTGTAACAACATTTCCACTTGTTATTACGGCTGAAGGTGCAGTAACAAAATAATTGAGGAAAAATGTAAAAAAATGAGATTACCTCAACGAATCCTAAATTACAAACAGAAAGCAGTGACCCTGCAAATATGTTATATAGTTCGCAAGTTCTTGAACTAGTATGTATCAATGTTGAAATATGTATAGTTGAACTATGCATAGTGTCATGACGACAGACTAAATGTTAGATAAGCGTTTTTTCAGTAATTTTGATTTGTTTGTGCTCAGTTTTCCTCGCCCGAACGCGCGTTATCAGGGGGAGCGCTGCGCGACCTTGTGTGACTGTTATCCGTTCAAAATATCCCTTAAACACGTGGATTGGAGTGGCGAAAAAATTTTAATTACACAGAAAATGCTTATCTAACATGTGACAATATGCATATCATTGGATTTGTCTTTTTACGCTTGCCGTCACAGCCTAAAAATTATGTATAGTTCCATTTGAAGAAAGTTACCTCAATATCTCGTAAAATACAAATGATAAAATAGAAAAGAATACACGTATCAATTAGCCCCATTCCCTCTTGCACATCGGTGAAAACTGCATTGCAATAAATTCAACGTTCAAAAACTGCAGGAGATTCTAAAGTTACGTGACTCACTGTGTATACCGTATTTAGAATTCTTTTATCCTAAATACCGTGGTGTCCGTACCAAACTTTCGCCAAATATAACTTATGTGATGTCAAAAGCAAACAACAAACACGGGAAGGGCTCGTTGCTATTTACGAACCATGTCTTCTGGTATACCAGCAGTAAGAGTATTAATTAAGTTAAATTGTCATGTTTTTCAGTAATCCTTTCTTAAGATCTAGTATGTTCATTTTAAGGACTTATTTTCTTGGGAATAAAAAGGGAGAAGGGAAGGCGAAAATTGCACTAACTTATCACGCATTATTAAAAGCTTTAGCTCACAGAACATCTTGAACGTGATTGCTATATTTTGAGACTTGAAATTGAAATGATATATGCACTATTTAATATTCTATGGTATTACAACAGACATTCAGACAATTAACTCAGGAAATGATCGTACAACTAGGAAACTCCCCCAAAATCATCTATAAATTATAATTGGGGGGTGTTAGAGAAATAAACAGGTACCACTATACGTTCTAAAAGCTAGTAGGTGAAAGAACACATCAAAAAAGTCGAAAACATTAGTACAGTTATAAGTAATTCCCAATAGTTGTCACGTAAGCACATGTTGGAAAATTGTCAAAACTCTTCAGACACCGTCTTGAACTGACCTTCGTTTTATGATTAGTTCCAGCTTACGCAGCACTTCGCAGCCGCATGGGAAACCATTACCACTCATATTTTTCAAAGGTGTTGCTCACACGTTATTTTCGGAGAGTGACAGAGCAGCAAAGTCGCACTGCTTCACTATAAATGCACGTTGTTACATTGATCTTATTTTCGGGAATGTCATTGTAACGCTGTTGTCGCGACCCATTTTAAGACTTTATGACAAAATAAGAATGACTGGCAATGTAGTACCTACTCAGAGTCTGGTGGTCGGTCGATGAACATTAAATGTGAAATAAACATTTTTGAAATAAACATTTTTCAAGTACCCTGCGATTAATGTAAGCCATTTTCATAAATACAGTTTCTCTAAGAAACATTGATGATAAGTGAGTAAGGATTTTTCCAATGCATATAATCGCAGCCGTAACAATCTCGTTGAAGAAAATGTGCTCGAATTATTTTCACATTGCCTTGTACATCATTTTTTACATCATTTTTACATCTTTTACAAACTTTTACATCATTTTCGGAACACAGATGATCAACGTTAAGGCCATTGCAAGTGTACTAAAACTGTTTCATAATTTTAATAGAATAAAGTAAGCTTTTAATTTAGCTTAAATACTGATCTGCTTGCAATTTGCTTAAAACACGTCATTTCGCATTGGATCAATCCAGAAATAACTGAATTAATTTTAATATTATTTTGTCCAATATTGGCAGAAAATAATAGAATTAACTATTTAACTAGTATACTAAACAATTAAAATACAACTACTAGTAGTATATGTAACAAATGGGTTCATTATAACAGCAAAGAAGAAAACACCTTTTATAGTCCATTTTCTCGATGCCCAAAAGCCTCGTTTACGAGAATAAAATGCTCTTCATTGCGGAATATGTCCCCTACAGATGTCGGCACAACCTTCGTACATTTTCAATTTGCAGGGTAAGCGTTAGGTAGTGAACTAGATACCAAAAAAGAAGAAGTTGAAACTCACGTCAAAAATTACATTTCAGTACAGAACATTTCTCAAATTTTCTCGAACGTTTACGTGCTTTTTTGATATTCTTTTTTTTTTTAATTTACCAATTATTCATTTCAACAAAACTGCTAATTCTAATCTAAAATGGATGTACTCTATAACGCAATGATGGAGAAAGGCATGCTCCAGTATTTTCCCACAATTTTTTTCATGACTACTTTTCAGAGATATAATCTCCTGAATTTCATCCTTTGCCGATGCCACGCAGATCCTACAGAAGAGAACCCGATATAGTTTGCATTATACTTACGGGATTGTAATGGATATTAGGACTATAATGCAGATTGTAGAATTCACATGCAAAAGGCACGTTATCAGGCCGTTCCGCGCTTTATATTCGATTATTCAACTAGGGGACTTGCGCGGCGCGGCAAATGTACCAGCAGTGCAAGCCAGATTTCGAAGCCTTGCTTGCATGTGGATGGGTCCTTAAGAAACGAGCCACGCGCCTCTCCGACGCGTCCGCGGCGCTCCTTGCGGCGAGGGGAAGAGGGACGCGGGCGTGTTGCGAGACATTGTGCCCTGCCCGCGGCGAGGAGCGGCTCGCGTTGCCTTGCGCGTTGGCGCGGAGCGGATGGTCTAATCTCCCTGGGCTCGGCCACAGTGCTTCAGCACATGCAAATTCAGTCGCTTATTGCTCATTTGGCATTTATTATGAACGCAGAAAATTTTTGTTTTTATTTGGACGCCAATTCCACACTCTTAAACAATATCACATTTAGTGAACTTATCTCATTTATTAATCTTCCACCTGCACATGCTCCAATAATTCTCTTCTCTAATGCAAATAAACTGCTTTTTACACCTTCACGTAATACAAAAATAGCGGCTAAAAAAATCATATCGTCTCTTTAAACACTAAAATTTCAAATTCTCTCTCGCAAATGTTAATAATAATGCCACTATTGTTCAACAACTGCTAGAGTTTCGTAGCTGCTGTCTGAAATACAATTAATAATCCCTAATTTTTACTGTAGTTTGCTTTATATACTGTTCTGGAAAATAAATGCTTAATATATGATATAAGACGCTTCAAGAATGAATTGCCTTTGACGCCAGCCATGTATTATTCCCGCACGTATTCCTAAGATTCATCATGATTCTTTTGACGGAAGAAGAGTAGGGGGATGATTATTTTCCCAACAGGACTATTAGTATATCTAATCTGTTCGTTTCTCGATGCAAAATACTTTCTATTACACGGAAAGGAAATTTTCTGTTATCAAATTGTTAACAACGCTCGTTGCTATAATTTATTCTTAATTCAACAAATGCTATCCGCCCAGTCTCAAACACTTTCACTCAGTTTCTACAGGCTACATTTGCAATTGCAGGTGCCACATATACAGAACTAATTTAGAGGAAACCCATAAATTGACCGAAAACAATGCAGCAGGTCACGTGAGACGTGTCTGTAACCACAATTTTCAATACCTCACGTTACGACTGTATTCTCATACTCACTGCGTCACTGATCACGACACAGCTGACATCATGTGACAAGAAAGAAAGAAAGAAAGAAAGAAAGAAAGAAGCTTCAGGGTTCACGTGTTTGGTGATGCGACATCAATGATAGCAAACATCGATTTTCAAAATTAAAACATCGATGTTAAAAATAGATCGACTAAAAGCCATCGATACTCCTCAACATCGATGTTTTTAGACTGGTTTTGTAACCTCTAACATTAAATTCGTTTGCATTAATATTTAATTTGATAGTGTTCGTGCTTATCAATTCGCTGAATGAGGGTACGAGAAGACGGAGCAGAACCTACGCCCATAGAGTATTTGTTGACCACACCTCAATGTGCGACATGAATATGAAGAAAGACAAATTTCAAGGGTAAAGGCAAGGGCTACCTCGGGCGAGAGTTTGGAAAATGAAGTTGTACAAACAGCGTTCAACACATGAACTAACAGTGTTACCGTACCGTTTTTACAGAATTGTGATCATAGGAATTTTTCATTCAGAAAAAAAACATCGGAAAAGGAAAAAACATCCATCACAAAACATCGATGTTTTGAAAACATGGACATCGATGTCGCATCCCTACACGTGTGCTGTTTCCGAAGTCAATGTTTGCTACTCCAGGGCCCCATTTTCCATTCGCTCGACAGCGCTATATTTGCTCTTATAGGTCGCTGGTTCCTAATTACTTTACCCTTTTATATTTAATCCTTAACCCTGGAGAGGTCGCGTCTTGCCTACGAAAGTTACAGGCGAAACACTGAGAGAAAATGGACCTCAGATAAAATTTAGTTGCCTAGATATCATCTAATATCATGAATTAATATAATTCAGTATTTAAGTGACTGTTACATACTTCATTTCATTTATTGAGAACCTTTTTATTTAAAATTCTTAATAAAAAATTGTATAATTCATCAAACACTTGCCGATGCAGCACTGCCCGAAATCATTATTTTTCTTTCGTGTAATGCAAAAGAAGTGCATAAACATTAATACAAACATGGTAAATGTTAATTTGAAAATGTATGTGTAAAGTTCTGTAATACATTTTTACACGCAATACTAATATAAATATTAATTGTTTGTAAATTTTAAATTTCTAAATTTCTGGGACAAATTTCACATTTTGTATTGTTAGTTTTCTTTCTTGATACATCTGCTTCTTCTTTTTATTCTAAATGCAAATATTGTGCTATTTTATATATCCGCTCTCTTGGTAATCTTGTTAGGATTGACCTCAGACTGGATCAACGGCGAAAACTGCAAACTAACGTCCGCCTTTCTTGTTTCTGGCGATTCGTGGAAGAATACGTATTGTTTAATTCTCCTGAAAGTTGATCGTGCATTCTTGGATTGGGGCACCGGAAGTGGAGGTTATCGCATGGGCTCCGTGGCGTGGCGCCGGTCGGCTCTGCTCGTCAAAGCGGAAGACACGTGAAACGCGCACGGGCGCTTTGCGACCACAGACGCCCGCGAGATGAAAATACTAATTTGTCACACTGAGCATTAATAGACAGCCTGCCGTCATGTGACGACAAATGGATTTTGTGGACAAAAGATTAGGATAAAGCAACTGAAAATGGCAAGGTACACAACGTTCTCAATCAAAACTCAGTCAATAATATAATAACACTTGGAGTCCAAATTCTCCCACGCGACCCCGCCCGAGTTAACAGCACAGCAGTGATGCCAGTTAAGGTTCCGACATCGATGACGATGCTTTCAATGCATCGATGGTTTTATGAACATCGATGTGTTGAACATCGATCAATTAAAGCAGATTTGTTTTAGAATCCATGTTTTGTACTCGATATTTTATGATGAAAAATTCCTATCATCAAAATTTTAATAATAACGAATGATATCACTTAATGATGAAATAATAACGGATGGTGCCACTGTCAGTTTACTGTATGTGTCCGCCACAAACGAACGCTGGTTATTCCACCTTCATCCAATAGAGGTGAAGAGGTGAACCCTCCGGAATTTCCTATATCTATGCTCATATTTCGCACATGGAGAGGCTTTATTAATTTTGTTTTCATGTAACCTTAGTTAAAAATTAATAAACTGCGCCTCTGTTTATTTAATTTTGTTGGGCACAAATTTAATTATTAAAGTTATTAAACCAGCTTTAAAACATCAATGTTTAAGAAAAACGATGGTTTTGGTGGATTAGTGTAATAATAATAATAATAATAATAATAATAATAATAATAATAATAATAATATAGCCCATACAAATCCCTGTCGGGCAAAGGCCTCCTGTTTCAAAACAGGCTTAGCTTACAATACACATCACATGAGCTTCTTCTGATGCTGGTTGCTATAGTTTTGTTTTAATATTAATTTAACTCATATGTATCCATTTCTATTTCCACCTTTGTCTTGAGCCACTCGTATCCATTTCTTCCTCGCAATTTTCTGTGGTTCATTGCACTATATCATCTTCTGCCTTCTCATATTTCTTTCCTTCTCTGGGGTCCGGTATTGTATTATTAATATCGATGTTTAAATTTCGAACATTTATATTTGTAAACATGGATGTTTTGTTATAGTTATCGCAGCATCTGTTGCAAAGGTTCCGCAAAGGTTTTCGCAAAGGCCTCGTGGGTGGGCGCGTGGGCGGGCTCCGAGGCCTCCAGGCGGCCGTGTCGGCGCGCGGGGCCGGCGCGGGGGCGCGGGCGCCGCCGGCCACCGACGCGAGTGGCCTCTGCCGGGCGAAGGCCAATGCGCACGCCGGCCGTCCCTCGCCCAAAGCCTTTGCGTGATGTACAGCATTTGCTCCAAGAAAAAGGTGGCCAGATCTTAAAAACAAAAAGACAACGGGACATTGTGACTTTTCCTTGACTAAGAAAACGGGGCAGAATGGGACACAGACACATAACAAAAGAATATTACGCACTGTGATTTTTAAATGGGAATTATCAGCACAAATAAAAAGAAAATAAGTCCGCAATTTTAAATTTATTTCAAGTATTTATTTGTAGAATTTAAGTTGTGTAAAAGTGATAAATTACTTACAACGTAATCTTGGGATTCCATTTGATTCATTTGCACTTTTATTCATTATAAAGTTGACCCCTATTCATCAATTAAGATTGCTTGCTAAGTCGCGAAGAAACTCGCAGAAGCAGAAAGGTCGTATTCTTGAACTTCTCGGTAACGATATCCATAGCAATAAATCATACAAGTCAAATGACGGGATAGCTCACTTTCCGTTCCTAGAACCACCTCTGAATCTCTTCCTTCTTGATTTCAGGAGTCTGCGAATCGCTCTTGTCACGTGGTACATGGGCGTATGATCTACTCGCGCTTACTTTTTTTTCATAAACTAATGCAATCTTAACGAAATATATTATGATAAATTAAAAATCGTTGACGGCACTTTATGTCGATTTGTGGTTGTCATTAAAACGGAACATTTTGACGTCCCGTTTTCCTTTCAAAAAAATACGGGACAGGGAATAAAACACTGCCCTGGCTAATACGGGACGTCTAGATACCTTATCTAAGAAGGGTCCACTTCGACAAGTCGGGAAACAAATGAATATCATGCAGGGCGATGACATTGCAAAATATAATTATTACAAATTAACTAACTGTAAACGAACCACTGACAAAATGAGTGTAACTTGGACGTAACTCGCAGTTACATTGCCAGCAACGGGCAAGCAGTAGCTGTCAAAGTGGTGCTTTCTTATAAGAATCTCTCTCCATATAGAGGCGCGATAAGAATTTTTCTACGGAGCCGGGAGGGGGAGAGGTTTAGGTGAAGCGTCCAGCTTGTCAAATATCTGAACAGTGTCCGCAATATAATCCAGGTCGATTAATTATGAAGTTGATTTGATGTTTTCTTATAAAAAATTTGACCTGGAAGGCAATATATTGTAATGCTTCAGCGATTTTTCGACCGAAAATGTATTGAGGGGCCCTGATATCGAAAAACTGGATACTTCTTGGTCGTATATGCAGTAACTTATTTTACTCTAATATGGTGTGCAGTCAGAATCCTCGTTTTCGGGCTCCTTACAGCTAAACGTCTGTCTGTCCGTCTGTGGGCAACACCAGCGCCGAAATGTTCGTTGAGCGGTCGCAAGCGGCTCGCTGCTCATGAGCCCAGATTTTCGCCCGCGAACTGCGTTGCTTCCAAGAGAGCATAATGCCACTCAGTGGCAGAGGAAACTGCTGCGCGGGCGGGGGGATTGCGTGGGGGTTGAACCCATAGTCATCGGTCCGGAGTGCACGGCACAGGAGCTACGCAATTCTGCTTACGCTTCCCTGCCTTCGGTGGGGACAGTGCGCGCAAACACGCAAGTCAGCGCGAAAGCAATGGAACAGGGTTAGTGGTTTTAAGATCATGATATCGAACTTCTTGCAAATCCTTTAGCTGTGGACACCGTAAAAGTCAAATAACAATTGCAGTGAGAGGCTGAAAGTTTTCAGACTGACATGTACCTAAAAGCAATATGCGAGAATTTGATTGGTACTTCAAGAAATTTCGAAAACTTTTGTTTAAGGAAAATACACAATTTGAATTTGTAATTAAAAATTGTAAAAAAGTAATAAGAAGGGATTTACAAAGTATGAAGCATAAATACTACGTTTAAAATACAATGTAAAACAGCGTTTTCCATGTTGAAGTGGGGTAGAACTCAACTCTAAATTTATTTCCGATTAGAACCACCGTTCAAATGTTTAACGTTTTTTCGCCTTTTTACTGTCCCGGCCATCTAGCCCCTTTTCTTAACATGAACAATCATTACAATATTACATTTTTGTTTGTTTGTTTCACGTAAATTGATACTGAAACGTTCGCAAAGTTTATTGAATGACACTATGAGATACGAAAGCCTTTGTTGAGTACTATTCGCAGGTTCCTCTCGTTGGGAACTTGTCATCGGGAGAAACTCCCTGACACAAGCGTCTCTTACCCGCGATAATAGTTCCGAGCTCTGTCCCGAGCCAATATGATTGCTCGCGCCATTTTGGAACTACTAGTTGCCCAAACCGTTAGTTACAAGGGTGTTTTCAAAAATTGATATTCTCCTATTAATCTGGCCGAACTCGAGCCAATGCAATCAATTCTCACGCAATTTTATCTTTTAATTATACAAGACAATTTGACTATTTTGGCAGAAAGCATTTTTTAGAAAATGTTTCATAGAATGTTTTTGAAACATGCAAATTTGCTTCAGAAACGATTTTTCTTTTATTTAACTGACACTTTCAATGAGAAAATTCTTTGTTGGTGTTTTGTTTTATTTTCGATCAACTCAGTTTAATTTGCAACACATTGTAGTTCTTAGAGAATTAATGGTGAATATCATTAAACATGTTGAAACTTGTACACTCATTAGCTACAAGACGTAGCGTATTCCTGATATCGAAACCAAACGGAACGGAAAGTGATTTGTGACAAACATTTCCTCTCACGTCAACGCTGGACTTCGCACGCAATCGACCGGAAAAGCAACACAACGCAGTAAATTACGCAAAACTCCAGGAGAGAATATCAATGAGCAAACCTTACGAGGAAGTTCATTTTCACGCCGCGGATCGCTAGACAATTCTCTTTTCGACACTGCACCAGTCTATGGAACGTGCCTTGCAAAACGCGCTATCTTTTCCGGGCGAGTGGAGGGTCAAGGCGACGTCTCTCACGGAACCAATGCCCCGGAAGCCCCGCGCCCCGCGCCCTCCGGGGCGCCTCCGGGGGCGACAGCCGAGCGAGCCGCGCGGCGCACGCCGCTGCTCTGTGGTGACGCAGCTCCTTGCAGACAGGAGTACTGATGCTTCAGTACAATGGAGCTGTTTGATAAATGTTTACCTCGCATCAATAATTAACTCATTGCCCTATGTGAACATATAAAATGTTTATTAGTTACATAATTTTCAGAAATGAAGATTGATGCACTGTCCGGAGCTGAACAAGTCGCAGTCTTAAGTTTGTAACAACAACGTTACAAAACGTTTGCAATACTATTATTAATTTTGCATGATTAAAAGAATCTAATATATAAATTCTTGAGTTTTTTTGAAACTAAAACGAGACGAAAGCACTTCACTAGGGAAAGGAATTTACGATAACAAAGAAGGCAAAATACGTTCATATATATGTACTTATTTTTTTCAAAACATTAAAGAAAAAGTAGAAAATATGTAAAATAAAAATTCATTATTGGGATTAAAATTGCTGTCTACAAGTACTTACCGAGAATAGATCGACGCCGATCAGTTCTTAATGGGGATTTAGACCGCAGAATGTAGGTTCCACCTCTACCGAAGTAAATTGCAAGTATCTTCACCACACACAAGAATTTTATTTGAAATATTAAATACGTTCGTAGTACTTACTACAATGTTTACGAAGATCTGGTGTTCAAGTGAATAGTAGTACTGTGTAGCCAGTCACGGATCCCGGGGGAGGAGGTTAATGGGAACATACCCCCCCCCCAAAAAAAATCGAACAACACGGTAAGACAATGATCTGTAAAAAATGTTTGTTAGTTTTCGATCGAGAAACGAATGTGCTGTTTGAAACGTGAACAAGCCCATGGTTGAAATTACTTTCGCTTCACAAAAATCCGCTCATCCTTAGGTTCGATGGTCACAGAAGCGCAGCAGCATTACATTTGATTTGTAAGAAAGAGGATTCCGTAACATACAAGTACTCGACGTATATTGCAAACACGCATTTGAAATGATCCGTTTCGACGTACAAATATATTAAAATGTAATGAAATATATAATAACAGGTAAAATATGTAAAAATATATAATTATACCAATGTAAAAATATGTGAAATAAAAGTAGTTATAATTCATTCAAAATGTCTTGTAAACTCTAAAAAACATAATTGAATGCAGGTATCTTGTTCCTGTAAAAACATGTAATTGTGTGGAAATCCGTTTCCTACTGATTACTGATTAGTAGGGAGAGGAATTTTATGCCCTAAAGAATTGGAAATGTGGTTTTAAAAATATGCATTTATGGCCTAAAAATTCTCGAATATGCACTTTAATACGCAATAAAAATGAACAATATTTCATTTCCTCCATTAACCTTTCTTGATAAAATTCAGGAAAAGCGTGCTTGGAATGATAAGATATATTTTAGTGCAAACAGAATATAATCTACCTATCTTCGCGGGAGAAATAGTACATATTTACCTTAGTGAAGTATTTTGTTTGTCTTGTTGCATTTCTTCTGCCTGGTTTAAAAAATATCTCAACAAATTTCCTACATTTTCACAAGTATTTTATCATCTATAGAAGAGAAAGAAAAAACGCCAACTCTTACAAGATCTTTGTAGGAGATGAACGCTCACAAATAAATAGATCGTATGAAAAGTTGAAACGTTTCAGAGATGTCTCCATCTTAAGGATATATACAAAAAATGTCCTTATTATGACGGTTCCCGCTACTCCGTCTTAATTTATTTTTACTCTTATGTAATTAATTTGGTTGGCTAGCTCGGATTTGATTGCATAAAGGGGCCCTGTTATGCTTACTATCTCAGGGTTGCGTCTGTGTCTTTCTTGTGGGCTGAAAATATACCGCTCATACGACACTCCGGCTGGTGAATACTTCTATTTATGTTAGAAATTTACTGATTGGCTGGTTAACTAATTTTGAAATAATAACATCTCTTTTTTTTCCATCTCCTTTTTTCCAGCCGACAGCCGGTTGCCCTTTACGTCCCGAAGGGACGCATATTCGACCATACACTAGACAAACACTTGCGGGCTCCTCTGATCTGGGGTCAGTAGAACGCGAGGCCCTCCGCGACAACACACACACAAATTCAAGGGACAAACAGCCATGCCCAAGGCGGTACTCGAACCCGCGACCCTTCGGACCGAAGCGCTGAGTCGGTACTCGTTCTTAGCCACCTCGGCCATCCAGGTCGGCACATCTCTTTTTACTGAATTAATATTCCAGTGACATGAAGTATTGACTGCTGTTTATTTATTTTATTTTATTTCTCTTCTTTTCTGAATAAATTGTATCAAAACTTTATTCTTATTTAAATTTATTATTCCTAGCTAATGATAGCCAGCGAAACTTTATAATAAATAATTTTAGAAATTTCTCTCTTTTAATTTAACTTTCTAACTAGGATATTCTTGGCCTTGAACATTGATTAATTCCAAAATCTTTTTATTCTTAATTACTACACTTTCGTGGTGATGAAATACTGCTCTCTTAGCGATGAGTAGTATAATGCGTCTATTAAGAGTCGTCCTTCCGCCGTTTCTTGAAGTTCCACATATTCGTATCTGCACTTTTTTTTCACCGTCCTGTAATATATTTACTCACTCTCTCTCTCTTACCGGGTCGTAGTCCGCGCGCTCACTCCATACGGAGTTGAAGAAAGGGTCCCTTTCGTTCGTGCCTGGGTAGGCATCTAAATACTACAATTACAACACATTAGATATAGGCTATTGATGAACCTGGATGTGTTCATCATTATTTATTTACTTTCTCTTTTACGTGTTTTCTTTGAATATGTCAACACATCACACACATGGAGGAAAACAAGGCCCTCTGTCGGCACACAAAATATAACCCAAACAATCAACAATCCACTCAATATTAAAAAAACCTACAGATAAAAAAAACAATCATTCACACTGAAAATTATAATGCAATCTGACTACTCATCCACACTGAATGCGCATTCTGTCGTAAGAAATTTTAACCTTATCATCTTATAATTAGAGACACAACTTGGTCTTCGACAGATGCTTGCAGATGAAAAAAAAAATGAACAAACAAATGTATATGTCACTTCCCTTTATGATGGCCAATGTTGGAACACGCGGCGCACGTCACGCATCGCCGTCTATCGGCTGGTAGCTCCCCGTGTACCGCAATAATGCGCTGCAACTTCACTTTGCTCCAAACCATATTTTCCACCAAATTCCATTACTGAACACACGCTGCGAAGCGTTATCCAGTACACACGACTTTTCCATCATATTAAAGTTCTCACGGCGAAAGAATATTCTCGATTTCACGAATATCGAAGAAATACAAACTTTAAAATTCCCGCGGTGCAGAAATATTGTTGACTTACATGAATTGTGTTACAAAACTGTGTTACAAAATTGTTCTATTTATATTTTGATCACTGTCCGAAATCTGATACACTCCGTGTTATAAAAATTGTAACACAAGATGTCCGCATCCGCTGCCTAACACTGCAATCGCGTAACTAAAATCAGTCTTCGCGTTGCGTCTATTCATATGTTATTGTTCCTAATCCCGAATTCACTCGCTTTATCACTACCTTGATTTTGTCCACGTAAAAAAACATGTAAACCAAAATAACTTAGCAACGTTTTACACGACGGTTCCGCAAAAATTTTCAAAAAGTAGACACAACATAAACACGCGTGCGATCATCCTCACGTCCGAACTCGTTCTGTCTGTAACCCAGTTTTCATTGTTGGTCTACACAATCCAAGTGACTGTCTTTTTTCCAAACATATGCCCATCACCATAATAAATGTTCGAAAATGTTTACATTTTTCACTGTTTTGGGGCATCTTGCGTCTTACTCTCTCTTTCATAGTTTTATTAACTTTTGGTTTGTAATTATCACATTACCGAATTCCCCTTTCCCGTTTTCCTTTTTCCAAAAACCTTTATTTTCCGTCTTCCCCACTCGTGATGACGTCACTTACATCTTCGGTCGCTCTTTTAATTCTTTCTTAGCTCGCTATGCTATGGAACTGGATACTGATTTATTAACGCCTTACATAAATTCCCCCCCGCCGTAACTAATTTTGCCCTGATCTAAATATTTTTCCCTATAACTTCTGTAAGTTTGGCCAAAATCCACCCATGCATTCACTGGATATTCAATAAAACTCGTTTTATTATATACTTTCAGAGGTACAACAATGGTCACCATGTCTTCAACTCCGCCGTCATGCATGCAATTTATACCATTTATAATATTTACGGAACCCGTGGCTCGAATAACGTGATTCTTGGTTCAAAATGTTCCTAAATTTGGGTTCTATGCACTGTTCAAAATTCCTATTGCCCCCCCCTTTTGTTTTCCAATACCTTCCTAATAATTATTTTTACGTGGCGCTGTCGTCTATTGTTTCTTTAATTATTGGCTCCTCTTTGCTTATGTAGAAGTTCCTTGTCCCACGCATTCTTGCGGGCTAGTCTCACAAATCATTACAGTCCATTTAGGGCAAACTTTGAACAAAATATGACCTTTTATTAAAAAAATTAGTAAATATGACTTCACATGCACAATAAAATACGTTTTTTATTCCACAATACCTGAATTCGTACATTTTTTTTTATTCACTCGGTTCAGAAAAAATATATGACTTGTCATTAAAATCCAGGGCCTACTCATTAGTATTAGTCATATTAATTATCACTTTAAAACCTTCAGTACTTTTACTCAGTCTATTTTTCTTGAACAATTTCAATAAAAGTTTCTATAACAAAGGAAAAGTGATGTGTAAAGAACGGATTTCCATGCAAAAAAAACTCTCTAAACACCAAAATGTAAAAGACATGCATAAACAATATCAAAACTTTGCAAAATGATGTAATGTGGCCTAAAAACTCCAGTTAATCTATTTTTCTACTAATATACACTTCGGAAGTGAAATTTAAGGTAAACGAAATATTATGATTTCATTGTTTTTATTATAATTTTTATTTGTACTCGTTGTTTAAAAAATCATATTTGTTATTGTTAATATTTTCCGCCTTAAATCACTGTGTCTGTGAGCAGAGCATCACTTTAACGCAGTACGTGAGTATGCGGCTAAAAGCGGTCAAAAACTGCGTTCATTCTCTCTCGAATCTCGCAGGGCAGTTCCGAGAAATTCGATGAATTTGAAACGTAATACAGCTTGTCGCAATAAGCTTCGCGCCGGGACGTCAGGTCAAATGTGACTCGCGCATGCCGTCTCGTTGGTAAGTTGAGCGAAGGCTGATAAAACGGATGTTTGATCCGAATGGGAAGATAGACCAGGAACATACGCGTCCGCAACCAACAGCTGCGGGCTGGCAACACTGCACATCCCCATTCCCAACTGCATTAACCCCTCACAAATTTTAAATGGACAGTAGGCATTATGAAAGGTATAGCTGCTCAGATCATAGGGCTACAAAATGCACAATTGAACGGAATTCGAGTTTCACAGACCATCTGAACACTGCGCTCCCTGGGTGTTATAAAAACTTTTTTCTTAAATAAAACCTTTAAATTATGTAAATTAAAACACGTTGATGAAATAAAAATTATACTTTATGCAATAATACTATGAATCTTGCAAATACGTCCAGTAAAACCCCAAAATGTGCAATTTTCAAGCAACATTATCTAAAACGTGCAATTTCGAGCAGCAACTCCCTAAATGTGTAATTTCATGCCAATAAAACATCTACTAAAATAACATCCGTCTCATGTTTCAAATTTCTGTCAAGGTTTCATCCAATTTCAAGTTAGCAAAGAAAATATGTACTTAGTTACACGGGAATCCGGCCTTTAGTCATAAAGCATTACCTGAAAATAACGAGATCTTTCACAGAAAAGTGATTTCGAAAGTTGGCCACACTTAATTGTAGAGAATTATTTCGAAATGTATTTTCATTTCACGCTTCTCTAAAAAAAATATTGTAGTGAGGAAGTAGAATTTATTGATGGACTGAGAGAAAAAGAACTCATGGACTAGTAATGTTCACCGCCCCAGCCAAGATAATAAACTGCAGTCAGATTGTCCTTGGGATCGTTTGTGATCAAAGCGGCAGCAACAAGCAACAGTAACAACTGCCAAGTGCAACATAATATTATCAACAGCTTCAATGACCGCTATGATGTCGGGGATGACGTCGATCGAACAAAGATCAACCGACAGTCGTATTGACGGAGACGAAGTCGTAAATCTCTTGCCGACGACAATAACAAAGCACAAACAGCAACCGCAGCAGCAGAAGAGATCTGCGCGACTGTTTCGTTTAGAGATGGGGTTGGATTCTTTCGATGAAGATCATTTCGAGATTCGGAACTACAAGTTTCGTATTTTTTCGTCATGGCTATTAGATACTCGTACTTTTAAAATCTTCATGTTCACTCTACTCTGCCTTTTAGATTTTTTTATATTTGTACTGCTTTAAAGTAAAACAACGAAATAATAAAATAGAACTGTTCAGTTTTTATATTTAAAACTGACAGTTTTTGACAACTGAAAACAATCCCAGAAAAGTTCCAACAAAAAATATCTACATTCCCACTGTACGGACAATCGGAAACCCAAAAAAATATTGTATCGTATCGTTCTTATTCTTGTTGTTAATTGTTATTCACAAGAAATTAAAAGAAAAAAAAATTGAAGCACTTTTTGAGAGCATTTGAAAAGGTTCCAACGCCCCGAAATTTGAGAAATATTTTCAAAATAGCATAGATTTATCGATATCAACCGGGGAATTTTCAATTTGGAAAAAATTCTGTGAATAGTTTAGGGGCTATAGGGGCTCTAGTGTTGTTCATAGACGGACAGACAGATGGACGGAAGGCCAGAGAGACATATGAATGGACAGAGGAAAGTATGGATGGGTGGATGGACGGACGGACGTTTTGAAAAATAAACTTTTTCGGTATCAGATGACCCCAAAATCTGTATTTCCGTTCAAATCTCTAAATCGATTTTCCGCAGAATAACATAACTTTCTCTAGTTATACCACGTGTACGTACGTGTATGAGAAAGTAAAATGTAATGCATCACTTACAACCAGTGCTTGATTTATAAAATTTTAGGTCCCGGAACGACCCCCAGACTACTTATTAATTTAATAGCAATAATTATATTTATAGTATGATTAAGTTATTATTCCCGAGGTACTGGAACGCCGTTACGTCGCGTTCCGCCACAAATCAAGCCCTGCTTATAACTCTAATCGCTAAAAAGTTTTTTAAAAGACAGGCGATTTGTGATCGTCCCGTTTATTTATGCACACTCTCTCATCTTTCCGTCGAAAAATAGTGATAAATAGTGAAATCTTTTCTTCGACAACTACAACCTCATGGTGCAGGATAGGCTTGTGTATTGTTGTAGTTGGTCTTAAAAATAACGTCATGAACAAATGACGGCAGATAAGCATTCATTCCGTTAATTTTACGATTGTATTAAAATTTAGTTTGATAGTATAAAATCTGTAAATAATAGCAAGTGACAACACATATGAGGCTGTCTACCTTTGATTGAATGTAAAAATTACAAATTTAGTGTACTAGAAAGCTCAATTTGTTTTCTAAACAAAAGCCTTTAAGTGTTTTAAATTAGATTGCTATATTTATTTTCTCAAGGTAATCCTGGTATTCTCCCTTCATTTACATGGAGAAATTAAATGAAAGTATATAAACATAATTTTACTACACGGATAAAGAGTATGTCTTTTCTTTTTAGGTAGCTTTTTGGAGGCCAAGTCAAGTTCTGAGAAACCTTTTCTTGCGAGTGAAAAGACTCGAACAGTTCTTTCAAAACGGCAAACAATTCACAACCAATTTTAATTCTTTAGCTAAAGGCAAAGGCAATAGAATTGCTTTTCTTCTTTATTACCTTAGGAGAGTTTTGCTGTTTGAGAAAGAATAATGTAACTGCTAATTATCTTGATATTTTTCCTTTATAAAGTATTCTGTTGTATCGTATGATGACAGATTCCCGTCTTAATTAAATTAGTCGTACTAAGATTTTTTTAATTTGATTTTTGCGTGCAATACATATTTTTCAGCCTTTTTTGTTATAATTAATATTAATTATGATTCTTTAGCAAAGTGAGAAGTTTCACAAGATGTTTACAGCGTACTCCGTATTGGAGAAACCTAGAAGATGTGCCACCTCTATTTGTGAGGCAGCTTTCGGTTGGATTGCTTCCCTAGGCCGGCCCGTGTTTCACGTCGTGGGGCCTCGGGGGAACACCAGCGCTGGCGAAACTTCCAACCCAACGCATCCTGCAGCGGGAGGCCCCGGCTACCTCTCGCTGAGTCAGCGCGGCGCACTGCCACTGCCACTACCGCCACGCCCACCGCCATCACTACCACCGCCGATGCCACCGCCACCAACGACACAACTGGCACGCCCACAGACGTCGCTGCCACCTCCATCACGGTCCCCGCCGCCACCACCGCCACCGCCTCCACCACAGCCTCCGTCACCGCCGCCACCGCCGCCGCCGCCGCCACCACCGCCGCCGCCACCGCCATTGCCGCTGCCCTACCGCCACCGCCGCCGCCATCACCACCACCACCACCACCACCGCCGCCGCCACCGACATCGCCGCCGCCGCCACCACCGCCATCGCCGCCGCCACTGCCGCCACCGCCGCCACCGCGTGCCCGGCGCGTGACGGCACCGCCCGAAAGAAGCAGGTGGCCGCGCGCCCCGCGCTGCTCGACTTTCAGGTGGGACTCGGCGCGAACACGTGCTGTGCGGGTGCCGCTTGCGACTTAGCGGCTTCAAAAGTGCACAGCCCCACGGGGCGACACTGCAACATCTCATCATATTAGTGTAAATCAATAAATTAAATCTAATTTTAAATTAAGCTTACTAATAGGAAAAACTTTATAATAAAGTATAGGATCGACTGGAAACAATAAGTCTCCCCATAAAAATATCCTGGTTATGCTACTGATCTTGAGAATGAACTTTCCACTTTCACTTCCACCAACAAGCACATGTTCCGGTACAACGGGCGCTATCTGAAGAACTTAAAACAGTTGAAAATCGTCGAGTACGAAAGAGCAGGTTTTGTAAATTATAGTTTGTGTTGGACTATTCTGATTCACACTGGACCAAATGGCCCTCCTTGCTCGTTTCATCCTCCGCACAAAACTTTCAAGGATTTCTCCTCAAAAGTATTCTTATTTTTAATACAGAATAGATTATGAAAATATAAACAGTAAAAATAACGTATTTTTCAGTGAAACTGCTAAGCTCCTTTGGAAACCACTGAGTAAATTTAACATTAAACAAGACAACATCTTCACTTTAATGAAATTTAAATTTTTTTTTCTCATTTTAAAAATTACTTTTCATTAAATATTTTGGGACTCTGAAACTCCTGTCCCTCCTTACCCCGCAGAGTGTCTGTTAGATATCCGTAAGGCCACACCCATTTATTCATCGCTAGGCGACAATTAATCTTTAAGCAACTAAAAAAGAAAAGTATAAGAAAAGGAAAGCCGACCTGGATGGCCGAGGTGGCTAAGAGCGAGTACCGACTCAGCGCTTCGGTCCGAAGGGTCGCGTCTTGGGCATGGCTGTTTGTCCCTTGACTTTGTGTGTGTTGTCGCGGAGGGCCTCGCGTTCTGCTGACCCCAGGTCAGGGGAGCCCGCAAGTGTTTGTCTAGTGTTTGGTCGAATATGCGTCCCTTCGGGACGTAAAGGGCAACCGGCTGTCGGCTGGATAAAAAGAAAGGAAAAAAAATAAGAAAAGAGAAAGGTGTTACATAAAGCGACGTCATCTCATAGTGGGTTGCCTACATGTGCTATGAACGATTCTTGCTGAGCTTCAACACTGCGTCCACCCGTGTTTGACAGCTCCTAATAAAAAGAAAATTAGGTTACTCTTTTCTATGTGTAACACACCAGCATGAGTAATTGCCATGGCGAAGACTGTCATAATTGAGTCCAATTTCCACATCTTATAGTATATCACTTAAGAAATTGTAATTTATAATTTTCCTTTAGGATAAGAATATGGCTACCAAGAAAATGCTTCCTTCTCCGCTGACGAATGTGCGGGAAAATATTGTGATTGTGAAGGCCTGGCAGTGGCAAATGGCGTCGGAAGGCGGTTTGCATTGGTTCGGGCGTCTCAAGGCTGCTGACTGGCCCAGGTTCCGGAGAAAGCTTGTTACGTCCCTGAAATGACGCACCGCCTGTCTATGACGTCAAGGATTGTGTAGTCACGCAGTATGGGCAACCATGACATCATACAGAGAGACTTCACTGCGGCCGCGCTATGAAAACAGACACGCCGACCTAAGAATTCATACATCAAGCATTCTGAACAGTGCTGTATGTGTAGGTGCCGATACATTTGTGAACTGGTACGTGACTCAATTGGCGGACCTTCGCGTTCTAAAACAAGCGATGACAGTGACTCGCCAACACAATTGCTTTGATGTCGCTCGCAGGTTCGAGCAGTATTACAAGAATAGAAAAAACATTCTTTAAGGTGTATGTAAAAAAAGGAAAATCATTAAAAAGGGGTTAGGTTGGTAAACATTTTCTTCCTTACTGCATATATGTAAAGCACCAGGAATCTCAGGTAAGGTTATACTTTTTACTTCATTTTCAACTTTTATTCTTCATCAAACCTACATTACTTTACTTCGCAGACAGTTTTCTCAAATCATAACAGGTTATTCGTTTGAAAGAAATACACTTCGATCATCCTCATAATATTCTGAAGTACACTACTCACCCATCAATTCCATGTAACTTATTGGATATGTATCAACTAAATGGAATTTTTGAAATTGGAACGATAAATCTTAATAACAAAATATCATGTTGTTGCGTGAAAATATAACAGCCAGTGTACAAGAAAGTGACCTCTCAAAAATCGTAATTTTTTAGTGAAGTGAAGAAATATGTTTGAAAATAATCTATTTTTGCCAGTGTAAACTTGCATGAAGACATTCTTAAGATATTACAGTAAAATACTGTATTTAGCCTCAAAGGAAACAGCTCCACAGAAGTTTAAACCTTCCAAATGACAATTTTTATGATGAGTCATTTTACTTGTGCACTGACTATTTGATTTGAAGATACACTGATGAACACATTGCAAAATTGGAGCAATCTATACAATTATTGCCTTAACACATGTTCCATTCACTCTAAAACCAATACGCTGGTATTTAAACTGGATAAAATAAAATTTTCTGACTCAAGTAATCTGTATAACAACAAAACTAAAGCCAGAAGTGTTTCATATTGATGGTAGAGTACAGTTTTCGTCTTTTTTTGTCACTGGCTGAATATGGCATTGCCAACGCATTAAACTGTTTTTAGGCTTTTGAATGTACAAAAACAAACAAATAAACAACCAAATTCCGAAAGAGATTTTATTTGTATTGCAGGAACTGTCCATTATTCTGTCAGAAACACATAATTCAATCTTACATTTACAAACAAATATTTAGTGTTCTTCGATATTATTGAAATCCTCGCTTTTCAGCGCAAAACCCAGCTGCTCTGAAATCGTGCACAAAATACAACATAACTGAAATATAAACCTGCCAACGTCGCTTAAAGGCGAACGTCGTGTTTGAGGACACTGAAGAAGAGCGTCACTTTTTTATGAAAAAAAACTTAGTTAAGAACATGACACGAGAAGGCACTTGTGCGTTATGTAACGCAGTCGTGAAATTTCCTCCTCGTTAGAAGCACTTCGCAGCAGCGAGCTCTTGGGAACCGCCCGACCGCCGCTCGGCCGCAGACCTTCGCTCCGCGGGGAAGGACAGGGGCTGCGCGCTCTGCCTGTGCTAATTGTGCGCGGGCGCTTCACTCAGATGGAATTGCAAGGACGCACCTAAGGCTGAACATTAAATGCGTGGATATAAAGAGGAATGAGGAAGTGCTTCATTTCTTTATATGACATGCTTCACCTCGTGGAATTTACAAGGTTTTTCAATTGCTGTAGATCTTACAAAATTAAGAAAAAGAGTTTTACAAGTACTTGTATGTCTTCAGGACAATATAATTTTAACTCATTTTATATTCATTTCTATACAGATGATTATATTATAACATGCTGGAAATGCCTAAGCCAGTTGTTCGTGTAATTGGCTGATTTTAACACTCCTCTTTAATTCTTCATGGATGATGATGTTTGACTTGGGGAAACGAGACCTCCTCCCCTCTTTCCCACACACTTCTCTTCCCCTCTTCATCTTTGCTTCTTCCACTGTCCTGTTCGGCATCTGGCCTACCGTCCGTGTGCCCCCAATAGTCAGACTACCGCAATCTTTCATTAAAATGAGAGATAGGCCATATGACGATGGCGCCTCAATCCAAGCCCCAAGGATTAGGCAGAAGAGGATCCATCCCATTGACCGTCAGAGCTCTGCTCGGGATTCCTCGTGGAATTGAAAACACGAAAACGTCTCAGCTACTCAATACAAGTAAGTGACGTCATTTTTTTCATTTACTCAGAAGTTTATAAATTCGTAAGATCAAAATACTTAACAGTATTATCGAAAGCTCAGAAGACATCTAAATAAAGCGAGTCAGGCAGGAAAGTGTGTGCACATTTTATCAAACAATTATTATTCTTTAACTATTATTCTCTAATCATATTTCAATTCGACTATTAGGGAGCGGAAAATTTGGCAAATGTGAAAAAAAATCTTTTAGGTGCCAGTAGATGGCAGCTGGGAAGAAGGTGGGGCAAAACAGTAAAGCTTGCCCAGACGCAAAATAATAGGAAACTGGCTAGTACCAGAAAGTCTGTGGCTAATCTCTAGCACCTCTAGTTACTTGCTCGCTTACTACTTGCGTAGTATTGAGAAAATTTTGCAATGCTGTGTCGAAAACGGGGTTTTGCCAGCTGAGAAAGTCCTACTGTAGCTTCCTGCTGCAGAGAAAGTGGATTATTCTTCTTCCTAAACATAGTAAATAATTTCCTCTAGCACGTATAGTCAAAATCCACTATTTATGAGCTTTTGATACAGAAAAATTGGTTTACTTCAAACCGTTTGATCGTCTGTTTACCATGCTAGCCAATGAACAGCATTTTTGCCAAAATTTACATTGTCCGATCGAACTGGATGATGTTGCGACCCTTGAATTTGAAACACACACATATTTTGATTTGTGCGGGGAGGGTACTTTACATTAAATTCCAACGAAATTTTCAACATTTTCTCAAAAATAGCCTTTTACGTGTTTTCGTCTCGGGCAAAGTATATTTATAAAACTGCACAGATGCTGTTTTCATTGAATTTTCTAAAATTTCGAAAATTCTCTGTAGTTTAATTTGTTTTGGCATCTTTCTACAAGTGTGTCTGTGTGTACAAATATATATTCAAGATGGAGATCTTTCTTACAATGGAATCTATTCTTGAAAATCAGATCTCAAAATAAAGCCATGAACAATTTTTTCAAAGTATGAGCAAGTTTCGCGTAATTTTGTATGAAAAAGGCAATTTTAAAAACATGATTCTCAAAAACTAATTCTCTCCAACTTTATTCTTTAGTTTTTTAGGGGATATAGCTAAATGTACTGAATAATATGACTAAACGTTATTTCGATGTAATCTTTCAATTTTTCACAATTACACGTTTTATAGTATTAACTGTTGTAAATAATGCGGGAAAGTACGTGCAGTAGTAACACTACTTCTTTTGTTTTTGCATAAAACTATTTCGATCGTGTTATGACTATCTTCAGATTTTCAGTGCTTGAATTTGGCAGTTGGGAGTCAAGTAAACGAACAGAGAGTATGTCAATGTATAAAGTGAACATTATAAACACACCACTTCGTAGCTATAATAACTATTCTTGACTCTTCCTAATCTACAAAACATTTGAAGGAGGCTCTCTCCAAGCGTGAGTATTGGGCTCCACAACTCTCACAAAACAGATGGCGCACTAGTAGTGCTGAAAGGATTTCGATGCATTAATCTGCTAATCGATAACACATAAAATGTTAAAATTCGAAAGCCGAAGGCAAAAATTACCTTACGTAATTTCCTTAACAATTTTCAGTAGGCGAACTCAAGAACAACATCGATGTCGTATGGCAGAAATTAAATCCTAAGATAAATCATAGCTACTCCAAATGCCATACACTGCCATACAATGAAAACAGAACAGCAGAAACAGGTAATTAATGGTAAGGTAAGTAATAGCAGACGCCATCTCAGTATTTTGAATCCAATGTTTCTCCATGCCCTCAAAACATTCACAGAGAAATTCGGACTTCAAAATCTGTGAATCTCGAACATCATGAATGACAGTTAAACACGGGTTAGATTAACATGGTTAGATTAAAAAGTGTCACATAAAGGAAACACAAAAACCATTACTCACGAAAATTCAAGAGAGCATATGACATTACATACAAACCAACTTAGCAAAACCGTTTCGAGAGGGTGCTTTCAAAACAAATTAACCAAATTACCATAAAAATGTAAGGTTAATCGAAGGTCATTTAATGAACAATTCAGAACGATAAGCGAGTCTTTGAACGTACTTTTTATAATTGTAGTTCATTGCAATAGTTAGAAATCCTGTTTCTGCCTCCAGGAAAAATCATTCCCATGCTCTTTCTACCAGATTCACCGAGGTACCTTCTGAAAATAAGTGACAATTCTCAAAACGCGAATGACCGCTAAACGAGGAAACGCTACTTCAATTTTCAGAGCACTTCCGCGCATTTTCGCCGTAATTCACTACTCCTCAAAAAGTGAGCTTCTCAAGTTTCTTCTCATTTTCTCGCGAAAGAAAAGTTCAAGAATATTTTATGAGAGCAAGTCTGGGAGTTGAGTCGAGTTTATTTCTGTACTCGGGCTCTCTTCGGTCGATGATGTTTTCACTGCCCGCCGTATCTCGCAACGTAATCAACCTCCGCGTGAAAACGCATTCTCCACTCAAATACAGTTACTCAAGAGCCACGTGAGCCGCGTAATCGGAGTTATGCTTCGTGATAATGAGCCGTTTGAAACGTGGGGGAGGGGCAGTTGAGCATTCCTCGAGGGCGGCAACAACAGCGCCATGCCACGACCGTGAAATGGAGACTTTGCGAGCCACACGCGAGAATCGGTAAAGAACAGTCGACGTCAAACAAAGAGGAATTGATGCGGAACTCCGGTCTGATCACCTATGACATTATTCTGCGCCTGGCGAAAGCGTCTAAGCAACCTTCCTGTCCTGTAACAGGTTTTGAGGCCGTTTCTGAACTGCCATTAGATGTAACCACTGATGTTACAGAGCGGGGGTTGGAGAAGCTAACCCTTCATGATCAACAGTTTCTAGCTGTTCCTATCAATCCTAACACTTATGATCTCGGAAATTTTGGGAACCACTTTAACATTGTGTGTTCTTTTTGTCTGATCTTGGGCACCTGTAACAACTCCTTCCGATTCTACACTATTCTTCCCCTTTCAACTCACATAAATCATTAGTCTTTGTTCTTCTATACTTTGCCCATTCTTTTTGGATAGTGTCCACGGAGCGGTTTGTCTCTCTACGGTTTCTTTAATGTGCGTGACAAATCTTTACCAGTTTTTAAAGGTTCCTAAGCAAACAGTTATGTTACCAGAAATTTCATATGATGAACCTTATGCTTTTATTTTTTATTATCTGCTGGATGAGATGAGAAATATGCACACATCAGACTTCGGACTTGTGGCCAATGCCCAACGCAAGTGGATCAATAAACTTCCCTTATCTACCATTCCACATTACCAGAAAAGAGACGAATAGACAAAATGACGAGTGACACGAAAATTTTTTCCCACATTTCCATGATCTGAGCATTTCAAACTACGTAAATCAATAAAAAGGCACCTATAAATGGAGTGTGCTTGACAGGAATGAATCATTTTTTTTCCAGCAGGGGACCTCAAATCCTCTAGTTGGAGGACTATTTCCAGGGAAATCCTCCATAAATTTGCGTTCCGTATACAGTTAATACTTTTACAGGTACAGTTAATACTTTTCTTGTGTTTTTCTTCAATGGATAGACAACTCTCACTACAGTACATGAGATGAGCAGTACCTATTCTGCATACATCAAGCTTGCAAGGGAACAGAGTGTACCTGAGCCCGTCAATGGCGACATTCTATCGAGAGCTGCTTTATCGGCGACGAACCTCCCCTCCCCCCTGCGCCACCGCAAATACCCCCTCCCCCTTCCTCCTCCACCTCTCCCATCGAGGCGTTTGACAGCTGAGCGATTTCATATCACGCGTTTCACGGTCCAACGGCCGTGGAGAAAAACTGTTTTCCCGATCGCTGTGGAAAACAAACAGATCTCGGGAACACTGTTTGGGGTTTCGTGTGGTATTTGTGCCGCCAGAAGGTCCAGCAGGAATTGTGTGGCTGTGATCAGTTTTTTGAAAATTGGCAGCAGAAGGGAATGAAATGGCACCTCTCAAAAATGTATGGAAACAACAATGAACTCCAATTCGGCATGAAACAAAGTCGTAGTGCGAATTGTAAATGGAGTTAATTGAAATATATTAGCCAACTTACAAAGCAATCAAAACATTGTGACAATTTCTGAAGGTCACTTTTTTCAGTATCTAGGACCTGTGCCAATGATCTTCATATTTAGCAATCATTACTGCTGGCTGTGGCTCCTCCTAGGAGAAGGAGTTGGGTCACGTGATTCGTGCAGCCGCCGCTAGATCGTAGCATTAAAAAACGCAAAAATCACACGTTTTTGGAGAAATTCCTTAGAACCTTCTGAACGGATCCAAAACGAATCATCAGTTCCCCACCACGAGTCCGAGACGCGTAGAAAGACATCTCATTTGACTCCATTGATGAACAGGAAGGGGTGTAACCGTGAGTGACGGGCGGACGCTACTCGAATACTATATAGAGATTTTTTATTTTAAGTGATAAGTATGCTTTTTGTGAGAAATCAGAGAAGACTTCCACACGACAAATTTAAAAGAAACCATAAAATAATCAATAAAATTATAAGAGGGAACAGAAAAAGAGAGGAAGACAAAGAGTGAGAAAGAGTGCGAGACAAAGAGGGGTGGAGACAGCGAGATAGATGGAAACAGAGGGAGAGGAAGATAGAGGGAAACAGATATACTTATAGAGGGATATGCAAGAAAATAATTGGATTAAAATACGAAAGGTAAAAATGCGAACTACAAACAATAGACATCAGTCGTGGATTTCATACAGTTCTTATTCGCAAATACTTTACTAGCGAAGTATTATTTCTCCAATCATGAATCGTGTTTTTAGGTTTTCTGCGATGTTACGATAACAAACATTCCTATTGTTTTCTCAGAGTAACACGTAGGCGAGTCAGAAATACTATCTTGTTCCACTGTTGACGATCGCGTTATTCCCAACGTAATGCATAAAAATATTCGACCTACGGCGCCCTCCGCAATCACTCCACAGCGCAGCGAGATCGCTTTACTCGCGAGCGCGCGACCTTGCGCCGCGGACGCGACGCCCCGAGCACCCAGGGGCGCCGACCCGGGCGCCGCCCCGCCGCCGACGCGACGCGCAGATAACCAACTCCACGACCGCACTCATCGAACGCGCCTTGGCCCACGCGCACACCAGCGCGACGGAGTAGCGGTGGACAGATACATTTACGGGCGTGGCTAACACCAGACGCATAACTTGGGAGAACGTTGCCCTTCAAAATGGTCTTGATTGATTGTTAGCGATTCCGGGCGCGACAACTACTAGGGTCGTTAGTCCCGTTTTCCCCTACAGGTATCTCCCACCAGCGGGGCACCGCCCCGGCCGGGACAAGCTCTAAGCTCCCTACCGGTCTCCTGGCATGTGTGTTGGTGTGTGTGTATGGGGAGGGGATAGGACGAGGAAGAGGAAGGAAAGATCGCACGCGGTCCGTGGCCCGTTTGGTAGGGTACCGCTCAGGCATTCGCCTGGTGTTGATCGAAGAAATCACGGAAAACTACCGATCAGAGCAGCCGGCCGCTAGAATTCTTCTCCAGTCAGCGACTGAATTCGACCTAGCTGACAAGCTCGTCGGGATTCGAACCTAAGACTTCCCGGTCAGAGGAACTGCAGTGGCATCAGTTGTGGCCCTGAGTCATCTCTCCCAGTAAAATGTTATTGAATATGCAGGAATATAATTCGAAAAATTAAAATGTTTAAATATACACATGTTAACACAGTAAGTCTGTTAAAATAGAGATCAGTACATTCTTAGAAAAGAGTGGCTGGGAAGGGAGGAGGCGATCTATAAAATGGCGAATTTTACTCGCTTCACGTGCGCTATGTCACTCACATTTTTTCCAGAATTAGTTTTAAGGCCGAGAAAACACGTTTCCAAGTTGATGACGAGACTCGTTGATTCGGTCCTCGCGATTAACCTACAATGTTCTTGAGACTATTCATCGCATAATTACCAACGCGATAATACTTCAACGAAAACGCCCCTCATAAGTCCGTTGACTACTGGTAGCTATTTGTTTCAGGTAGGAGCACTCACTTTCCTCTTCCGCTTAATTCAATTACATCCCTTAACAGTTTCGCATCATTTCAGGAAGTAAACCCGTGTTTAAAATTTCCATTTCGCAACATAATTAACTAGCACAGGTGTCGGTTGATACAGCACTTCCTAACCATCGGATTCCCCGCAAAATCCCCGACCTTTGCAGCGTCCTCTCCTCCGTGGACTTGCCCTCCGCCAGATCTGTGTGAAATGCTGGTTTAAAGTTTAAACGACTTTCTTGAGTCGTTCCGTAATCTCGTGTTCAAACGAAATGGCAAATACTTTTGAAATATTTGAATTACTTTTCTTATCGAATTGTACACAAAAAGTCGACTCCTTCCTTTACAGAACTTCGGACTATGTGAATAAGTTTAGGAGAACATTTATTATAAGAAATAAATTTACACAAGGATGTTGCCACAATCGTTAAATAAAGTAGGCAACCAGGGCTACATGTTAAAGATATATGAAAGTCAGTTTATTAGGTCTAATATTCATTCAGAAATGATGCACCTAGCTTGTGCTAGAATATAAATAAATTTCAATTACAACACTTCATTGCATTTTGCACAAACATACTTCATAAACCACTAGAGCTTTAAAAATATTAGCATTCATACAAGATTAGTAATGATTGCAATATTTATGCATGTGCAAAGAAGGCAATGTTGCGTCGTGGTGGCTCTGTCATGCCTCCACGCTGGGAGCATCAGTGCTTTTCCTGGAGTAAATGTATAACGCTACAAGCTGCGCGCGCAGTGAGTCGGTACTGCACAGACAGACAGGGTGGGAAAACAGCAGTTTCTGAGTGGGTTGCGCGGACTAGGTCGGGACTGGACGGACGGACAGACGGACGGACGGACGGACGGACGGACGGACGGACGGACGGACGGACGGACGGACGGACGAGACGGACACATCGTTCAGTTCCGCGGTCGGTTATGCTCCTTGCTCCGTGCCTTGTATTGTGCGCGAAGACTACATAATGTTAAGTGAAAAAGCAATTGTTGTGTTTTTTTATAGACGAGGCATGGAATCGCATCGCAGAAGGCCCAGACTCTGAGATTGTGTTAAAAACTGAATTCCTCCTTTGTCAGTCTCGTTCTATGTGTTCTATCCATACCTGGCTATTCTAGACGAGAGAACAACACACATCATGTAAAAAATTAATTCTTACAAGAAGAAAAAGAAAAAATTACAACAATTACATAGAAAAAAATAAACCGCTATGTAAGGCAACCCTTTTTTCTTTTTTACAAATTAGACTAGTGTATAACAGAATAGTAGTTAAAATATACGTAAAACCGCATTAGGCATGCAATTAAACAATTCTAAACACAACAATTTCTTGATGATTCCACTGTGATAAATAGAAATAAATATTTCGTTTTTAAAAGTGTTTGCGAAATGCGTTTGAGTTATTGCCATAGATTGTTCAATGACATTACTGTTTGTTTCTTCGTTATGTATTACCATCCACAGTGTCCCAGATCATCAGTTTCTACCAAACCACATAAGTAGCTATTACTTAAAGTATGTGTGAGAAATTTAAGTTTTTTCATCTATCAAAACATTAGACACTAAACAATATTAATTCTGCGCCAACATTATTAAATTGGACGTATTCATTTTCGCTCCACGTAATTACACAACTGAAGCGGCAGAAAGACCCAACTCGATGCATGTTCGCGGGCTAGCCAATGACGTCATCGGTACGGACGGTAAAGGACATCGGAATGTCCAAAAGATGGTTCCTTCAGACTTTTCGCAAACTGCAGAAGGCCCCGACAGAGACGACCTAGTGAGCGCACCCTTAAGGGAAACAACCTAATCAACTTTTAAAAAATTCCGTTCGTACTGCCCGTTCGTGCCGTACCGACCCAGTGCTCGCTGGACTATACTCACCCTTTGTGAATCCTTGCAAAAAGCAAAAAGCAAAAAGCTAGCCACGGCCTAGAGGACCCTTTAATAGTGACTCCCGCTGGACGTGCGATCCCGCAATCGAGGCGCGCTCAACACGCACATTCAATTAGGGGAGCAAAACAAGAGACTCTCGACATTTGAGCGGTCATGCAACACTTCGACATTTCATGGAAAGGTCAGGACGACGGGACAGCTACGCGCAAAACGGGAGGATTCGCAGGGATTCAGGTCAAACGGTAATAGCGTGCAAGCATGGAATCAATACGTGAAAGTGGAGACAGCAATGTACATTTTATTTATTAATTTTGGGATTGCTGATTAAGTGCGTAATCTAGGGGTTAAAATGAATACATATGGGAATCAAAATAACAATGACACCCAAAATAAATAAATGAATACTGCAAGCAGGAATGTTGAAGCTCTAAGGTGTGGCGAAAATGCATTGAAGATAACGAAAGTAAGAAAGTTTCCGTTGGTTGTTATGAAAACACATGTGCAGAGAGCACTAGTAAGAACGAAGATGCGCTGTGGAACAGCTCCTAAAGAGCCGGAGTCGCAGCACGGCACTTGATTGGGCGTGCGGCGCCCTGATACGAAGCAGAAACAGCTGCCAGCGCACGTTGCGTTGTGCCAAGCGGTCGCCGACCTGACAACACCGCGCCAACAGCAGACACCGCACACGACCTCAACACAAATACGCAGCCCTGCGAGATCTCACCAGTTTCAAGTGCTGCGGTCTACTTCCTTGTGGACGAATTCTTTTCACCGGTTTGAAGTGACCATTTTATTTTTGAGTTCTCCGCACTTTTTGATGATTGGGAGGAGGGTTAAGTGGTGACGGGTAAAAGAGGTACTAAAACAATATCGTCGAAATTAAAAGTGACTAATTAAATTTGAAGTTTTTAGGAGAACGGTTTTAATATGATAGGTGCCGTTTATTTCGCGCCCAAATACCAAGTATTTTACTCTATCTTGTATGAATAAACTCTCGATACGAAAATTTTATTAGTAAAAATTGACTAAACAAATTTCTTCAGTTAAATAAAAAATGACGGTTTTTCAGATGAGTCCATCGACGATTTGTGAATTTGGAAATATCTTCGCCCAGTTTAACTATTGTCTATCGCTCACATAAACTGAAATACAGTGAGGGCTGGAAGTGATGTCTTTGCCCTCAATATCGTTTATCTGTTTTATAATTTATATTACTTATCTAACGTGTTTTTCAGAAATTTGATTACGAAGGTTGAGTAAAAATTCAGATTTCAACAAAGCAATCAATACTTGTAAGCTCTCATCGGAATGAGAATATCGGTTACACTTCTCTCAATTATCCAACTTGACGGGTTTTACTGGACTGATTACTATATTTTCATTATTCCCGACATTTAATGAATTTTTGATCACTTACAATGCTCAGATTTAAAACGATTCAGTTACATGGATCTTGAAACAAAAGAGAATGTGTGTATTGACATTTCAATAGAATTTGCATTAAATTACCTTTTTAAGATCTGTTATACCCCGCCGCCATGTGAACGTGATGTGACGTGATATTGTTTGCTACGCTCCGCAGGCACTCACCATTAGAAGGAGGCTAGCAGTTCGTCGCAAGTGCATTTTTATAATAAGTTGGGATTCTTGGGATCTAAGTCCGCTCAAATGACTTCGGGATGGTAGATCAACACAGTGGAAATTAAAAGATATTTTATCGCAAAGCTTAAACAAAAGTCCTTTAATTAAGGTGAAATAGTTCAAATGGAGAATTACAGAGACCTCCGTGCAAGCGAACGGTACATCAGAGAGTCTACCCGGGCGAGGCCCACGGGGGTGTTTTGAAGGACGTAGGGTCTGAATTATGATCGAGTCATGCGGGAGGCAAGTGGCTCCGGTCTCTTTGCTCAATACATGTCAACTCCTCGCCTCTTCATTGAAATGCTTAGGACGCCGACTGCGTGTGGTCAGCGAAGACTCTGTGGGCCTCTCGTGGGTGCTCTTTCTTGAGGCACATGAACACATCGTATGGATAGCGAGCGCTCAAGACGTATAATGTCCTTAACGGTCTACACGTACAGCCGGAATCACCTTATGAGTGGCTCCGTGTGAGGAATTCTAAGTGTCCAAGTGTAAATGGACGAATTCCAGCTGAACGTACCATGAAATAGCTCTCTCCTGTGCGCTGCGTCGCTTAATACTGAGCTTTCAATTTTATATGAATACAATGAATTATATTGAAATACATTAACTGAAATAAAATACATAAGAAAAGCTTCCTTACATGATTTCAATAGGTATCATTACAGATCGATCAAAGGATTCGTAAAGGACGACAGGGTGAAAGGCACTAATATAAGCAGTTATTAAATATATTCTCATTGAAATACTGAATCAAAAATAATAGATGAATCGGAAGGAGGCCAGTCGAATTTTCGATTTTAAAATACACAATTAAAAGAAGAACAGCAAGGAAAGATCATGGATATCGTAGAACATGATGTTGGAAAAATTGGGACACGAATGTGCCGAAGGCAAAAGAAGGCGAGGAGGAAGGAGAAGAAGAAGAAGAAGAAGAAGAAGAAGAAGAAGAAAGAGAAAGGAAAGAAAGAAGGAAATGTCCAATGCTTCTTCTTGGGTTGGTTTTATTTAACCATGCAATCCACTGGCATGATTTTCTATTTGGCACACAGGATGTTGCCATGGAAACGTACGATGTTCGAATCTGATTTACGGTCCCAATCCTTGACACGAGACACACACGAGATGAATTAAACTATTGTCTAACAAGAGATTCTCGCTGTATCTTTCTCCCTTGAGTAAACAGTTACGTGCTGAGACCACCCATGCGTTCACTTAGTCGGTTCGTCTCGGCTGTCGCGTTAAAACTCTACACACAATTCACACATACAACTTACCACAGAAAGGTTTATATTTCTCCAAGTAGCATACAGCGCAAGTTATTCGCATCCTCTGTATCCTCGCTTGTATAACAATGGATGTACAAAAGACGCTTCTAGGTTTCTCGCGTGTTTACATACGACACAAGTCCCATGGTGTGACCTTGCTTTGTTTGCCGTTGACTAAATTGGCTTCTGTACATCGTACGTAGCAGAAGGAAACAACTCTGTATTTGGATCACAAGGCGAAAACTCTGGGCTAGCTCCGTACCTCCTTTACGATAAAAATGGCAAAGCATTAAAAATTTAATGAGAATATATAATTATCGGTATGCGTATCGATAATTCAATTACGTAGACATTAAAAGTAACACAGTATTTTACTTTTTCATGTACTACATAACAATATTAATCATTGTTTCATGTAACGATAAAAGTGATCTACCCACAGGTGAGTATCTAAGATCATCTCTTTACAAAATGATCGTTAAGAGCATGGCTGCCAACCTGCGGCAGCCACTTTACGCTAAGGCTCTGGGACTCGAATCTCTCATAAGAGAAGGCTAAGGGAAACTATCACGTTTCTCACATAATAATCATTTCATAATTGCGCAGGAAAACCAATTACGATTTTTTGTTGATAGCACTCCGGTAGGGGCACGACACTACAAAGATAATCACGAAAAGCATAAGTGATTTTCTCAGTATTTAAGTCACAGGCCGATTGGTAAGAATTTCTCGTAACTCTACATGTTTCCAAATTGAAAACGTAACACTCATTTTTAAAACATCAAACTTTCAAGATAACGCAGTGTCAACAATTCCTCATTTATGTATTTCAGGGCAACACATGAGAACGCCAGAAACAGAATTCCCAGCGATTTATCGAAATAACATGTTAACAACTCATTTCCAGGCGGTTAGAACATCTGCTAAATCTGCGCTTCTCAAAGAAATTTCTGAGGCTTGATCGAATGCTGCCGGAATCGAACGCTCTGATCAGCGATTCCCGTGGTTACCCGTATCATTTCCAATAGGATGCCGGAGCCGCCGCTGTATGGGTCACGAACCGCGCGCGATAGTACCTTCCCATTCGCTTCTCTACCCAGCCGCAAGCGACAATGAGCATAGACGTCGAAGCATTAATCAAATAAAATCAAGCGGGGAACGTGGATGGCACGACTGTCTCTTCTGTTTTGAATCTCCTTTCATGGGTGGATTCATCTTGTATTGTGAGATTTGCAAATATAGTTACACGATTACTTTTGACTCTATTTTTGACTGTGCCCCTCCACAAACTTTTAAAAGTGGCTCGGCACAATCGGCGTGCGGCGAGTATCAAACTACTGCTCGCCTAATCCCGGAGATCCGAGGCGCTGGTTCGCTTCCTTTGATTGATTGATTACTTCGTTTCAGGGCGCGTAAAATGCTTAGGTCATTAGCCCCGTAAGTGTAGTGCAGGTTTTCCCCTCAGGATGTGGCAGTGATCTTTCCCCACTGAATGGGGAGATATGGTGCCGACCTACATGTGAGCTAGCGGGGGTTTCTCCAATCAGGTATCACCCAGTAGCGGGGCACCACCCAAGCCAGGACAAGCTCTAAGCTCCAGATTGATCTCCTGGCATGTGTGGTACATGTATGTGAAAGTGTGTAAGTAAGGGGTGAGGATAGAATAAAGAAGGGGAAGGAAATATCACGCGCAGTCTACGACCCATTTGTTAGTGTATTGCTCCGACATTCGCCTGGAGTTGGTAGGAAGAACCACGGAAACTACCGATCAGTGCAGCCGGCCGCTAGAATTATCTTCCAGACAGCGGCTGAATTCGACGTCGCTACTATGCAGCTAGTGTCGAAATGCTTGCCACAGTAAGAAGTCTAAACCTAGACTTCTTTGTCAGAGACATCAACTGCTGCCCTGAGCAGCCCAAACCATGCATTCCGCTAATAGAGTGCAACTGCGCGCCAATCCTGGTTAGGCGAGTGCCCGGCGAATGTTCGCTTCCTTTAATGTGCCCAAAAGACAGACTCTGCCGGTAGGGCGAACCATTCTCGTGGCGATTGGGCGTGAAGTGGCTGGCGCGGAGAGTGTGCAGCCGCCTTGAGACGTGTGGAGTGGGGAAGCGCACAGTGGCCTCGCGTGACGCGGCCGCTTACGTCACCGCCCGGCCGCGCGGTCGAGCGCGCGCGCGCCCTCGCAAAAAACGCCCGCTGCGGTGGCACCGGAAGAGCAGGTGAGCCCCCCCCCCCCCCGCGCAGTTCCTTCCTCTCCCGCGCGCGCGCCGCCATCGGCCACGGCCGCCTCCGACGCTCCGCTCTCTGGCTTCGGACTTGAGCTCGGGCACTGCGAAGCGATGAGGGCCCCTCTCGGACATCGTCGGCGCACGCCCCAAATTTGAAATTCTTAAATTTCAGTGAAGAAATCTAATTTAGAATTTAGAAATTAGAAAATAGTTTTCTTATTTTTACACAATATATATATCGCCCGGAGTTGATCGGAGAAACGAAGGAAACTACCGATCAGAGCAGCCGGCCACTAGACTTATCTTCCAGACAGCGGCTGAATTCGCCGTAGCTGCTATGCAGCTAGAGTCGAAATATTTATATATGTAATATAAATGTAATAAAGAATTATACTGCGAACTTACACGACTAGGATATGCATGTAAATACATATTTGCTTGCTCATTAGCTACGATCAACCGTTTGTCACACGATCAGAATCAGGCTTTTTGAAGTGATTTGGTACCAATTTGATTATCCATATATTTTTCTATTTCCATATATTGGTCATTAAGGTCATTCCATATCATTGGTACTTAAGGAAAACTCGCATATCTTTGATTATTTCAACATTTTTAATGCAATATGTCCCTCATTTTAGTCTTTCAAAACTATTGGAAGCTTATTTTTAACTTTTAGTTCAATTTAAAGTGATGAATCGAGTTTAAACGTAGACAAAAGTTTAACTGCACAATATACTGCAAGGCTCGACATTGAGCCCGTTAGCATTTATGACGATGAGAGGCAGTACGTCAGGCTTCTTCTGCACTTCGAGGCTTAGGATTAGGCCTCGTCTTTACAAGTTTTCTTTCGATCGTTCTTCGGGTGTGCCTACGTCTCTTCTTCCACGGGATTCATGAAGTGGCACCAATTTAGGTAGTCTTGAATTCTCAATTGAGTGATAAGTTATTCCGAGCACGACAACTACTGAAGTCATTAGATCCGTAAGTGTACTTCATGTTTGTATCGTGTGGAGGTGACGATGATCTTCTCCCGCTGGATGACGAGATCCGGTGCCGACCTACGTCACCTCGCGCGGTTTTTCACAACCAGGTATCTCCCACCATCGGGACATCGCCTCAGTCGGGACAAGTTCTAAGTTGCCGACTGGTCTCACGACAAGTGTGGTAGAACATGTGAGTGTGTGTGTGTGTGTAAGTTAGAACAGGAAGGAAAGATCAAGGTGAAGGAAGAAAAGATCGCGCGCGGTCCGTGGCCCGTTTGATAGGGTACTGCTCCGGCATTCGTTGGGTGTTGATCGGAGAAACCACGAGAAACTAAAGATTAGAGCAGCCAAACTCTAGAATTCTCCTTCAGACAGCGACTGAGCTCGACCTAGCTGACAAGCTAGTGTGGACAATCCTGTCGCCGTCGTGAGTGGAACCCCAAAACCTTCCGCTCAGAGGCACTCCAGTGACATCAGTTGATGTCCTGAGCCATTTAAGCCGCTTTGAATTCTCGACCGAGTGTGTTGATAACAGTTGTTTTGACATTCAGTTAATTTGCTTCCAATTTTTTTCCGCATGTATTTTACTTTCTCGCTCTTACTACGGAAGAACAGAAAGTAAATAATCGTGCGCCTAAAATCGGCGAATTTTCGACAGAAAATCTCTTATTGCCGGATCCTGGTCACGAAAAAGTGGATAAATATTATTCCCATATATTGTAAAGCACTTCCTCTAACACGTTGGTCAGTCAAAATCCATGTTTTGTGGGTCCTTGATATCGAAAAATCGATTGACGGGAAAACGTCTGCCTGTCCGTACGTCTGTCCGTCTGTGGTCAAAGCTTGCGCTTAAATCGCTCTGCCAATTTTCTCCAAAATTAATATTCTTCAATTAATGTAAAGGATATAGAGGTCCTCTGAATTAAAAATGGGTATTTTGATTTGGGGGGGTACTTTACATGAAGCCTCCACAACATTTTCAAAATGTTAACAAAATGAGTCCATTTTTTATTCAACGTTGTTCTCGGATAAAAGACTTTTAAGAGAATGGCGCAGGTGTGATTTTCATTGAAATCCCTGATTTTTCGAAAATTGCACAAAGTTCATTTTTTATGACTTCCCACGACTACAACATTGAAGTTAGAGATTGGTTTCTGAATGAAATCTGTCGTTAAAAGATAGATCTTAAAAATAAGGTCATATACAAATTTTTGAACATATGAGCAGTTTTCGCGTAATTTTACGTGATATGTAGGTTTTTACTTTCTCCTATACATACGTATAAACGGAGCAGTATACGTAGTATAGAGAAAGTTTTGTAAATCTACGGCAAAAAAGGCCATAGATTTTTTGACAAAAAATCTCTTACTGTGGAGTCCTGTTATAGAAAAAGGTGTAAAACTTGCCAGTGATTGATCGGAGGAATACACGGAAATGACTGATCAATCACGAGACTGAAATCAACGACTGATCAGGGTCTGCCTGGGTGTGACTCTCAAATTCTCCTAGTCGTATATGCACATTATGCGTGTGTGTATGTTCTTCCTTCTTTTCTAATTTGAAAATTATGCAGCACCGAGGGACAGACAGGGATGTACATCACACCTAGGACTACAAAACTAATATTTTCTTTGGAGTAAGGTCATCTTTCTTTTCGCAATACTCATGTGCAAGAGTTACCTGCATGATTAGTTGAATTTGAAGCACATAAGAGACTGCATAAAATGCGGATGAGAAAATTCCAGTATATTCATGCGCACCATGATCATGACAATAAAAACAATAACAATAATAATAACAGTAATAATAATAATAATAATAAATAATAATAATAATAAAAATACCAGTAATAACTTTCTCACTGGGCATCATTAAATGGTCCAGGACGGATATTGAATCCTTGGAAAGGCTTATTAGGGTCCAAATGAGCCGTTCCCAATACCACCACCCCAAAAGCTCAATTCAGAGGGTAACGCTTCCAAGGAAGATGGGAGGTCGTGGTATCCTGAAAATAAGTAATCTCCATTTCAAACAGATTTCCAGTATGAGAGAATACTTCAGGAAGAAAGCGTTATCTTCTCATCTACACAAAGTGGTACTTGAAGCGGACTACAATTATACACCTCTGAGTCTCAATCAAGCTAATATAGAACTTCAACAGCCCTCTTTCCAACAAGAGATAGATCTCTGGAAGCACAAAGCAATCCATGGGAGATACCCAGCTGAAATAGCCAATCCAAATGTAGACGTAGACATGTCGTACAAATGGCTCAGCATTGGATATCTCTACCCAGAGACTGAGGGGTTCATGGTTGCCATTCAAGATCAAGTCATTGCAACCAGAAACTATCTCAAATATGTCATCAAAGATCCAGAGATGACCTCTGATAACTGCCGGTCCTGTGGCCAACGCGGCGAGACAATTCAACATATTACAGCAGGATGCAGTGTACTCGCCCCAACGGAGTATAAGAACAGGCATGATATGGTGGGTCGAATTATCCACGCCCAACTCGCCAAGATCTGTGGTTTAGCACCATGCCATGATACACCATACTACAAGTATATCCCTAATAATGTACTTGAAAACAATAACTATAAATTGTACTGGGATCGTAGTATTTTGACGGACCGTACAGTACACCATAACAGACCGGATATAACACTCTGGAATAAAAAATGAGAAGAAAGTATGGTTTGTAGACATGGCAGTTGTGGACACCAGCAATCTCGCTACAGCATATCATACGAAGATCCAGAAGTACAAAGAATTGGCACATGTCGTGAAGGAGCAATGGAACATCTCGGAAATCAAAACCGTCCCCGTGGTTCTTTCAGCAACGGGCGTCATCCCGAAGACTTTAAAGAATTCACTAGAAACGCTGAAAATAAATAAAAATGCCATTATCAATATCCAGAAATGTGTCATACTTTGTACATGCACATTGGTCCGAAAATTCTTGGGAAGTAATGAGAGTGTTTAGTTGCTACTTTAATTATGAATATTATAAATGTTAAATTTTGTATTAGTCTATAACTTCTAGAATTACATACTGTTGATTTTTATTGTTGTCATGCTTTGATGTATTGTATCTGTATGACTACAATCTATGTACCAGTGAACTGTGAATGAATAAATAATAATAATAATAATAATAATAATAATAATAATAATAATAATAATAATAATAATAATAACCAAATTCTGCCATATCAGATACCACAGACCTCCAGAAACTCCACACTGAAATTTATTGTCCTGCATTCACAACAACTGCAACTCTCGGCATCACCCAAAATCTTGTATAGAGAGGTCTATGATGCCAAGAAGCTTAGGAGGGAGAGGCATAATTGACATCCAGGAACTACACTCAAAACAAATCACTTCACTCAGAAAATACTTTCTCAATAATCAAAATTGTCATTGATACACAAATCAATTGTGTTAGCAGATAAAAATCTTACCCTTGTACGTCTGAACTAGCTTTCAAACAGAAAAACAAAAGCAAGACAGTAGTCAGAAAAATAAATTCATGGTACAACCTTTCACGCCCTCCACGATTCATGCACAGACTTCTCAGCCTCTGTAAAATGGCTAGCAGATGGCGATTTATATGCTCAAACCGAGGGTTTCGTGCTAGCCATTCAAGATGAAGTTATTCCCACCCGTACTACAAGAAAACAAGTTCAAAAAGTTCCCAAGGTCCAATTTGATAAATTCCGTAGATGTAACTTGTGGACGGAAAATATAGATCACATCATTTCAGGATGTGCAACCCTCGCACAGCCAGATTACACAATGCGCCATAACCAGATCGCTTCGATTATACACCAACAAATTGTAACCAACCGTCAATTTAGTGATCATCATGCCCCATTCTACACATACAAACTTGAACCTGAGTTCGAAAATGAAAAGTTCAGAATTTATTTCGATCGCACAATTTTGACATACAAGACTCTAGAACATAACAGGTCAGATATTGTGATAACTCTCAAGGTACCAAAAACTACTTTTCTTATTGATGTTGCAGTCCCTTCCATTTTTTTATTTAACACATTTATTCATTTTAGATGGATTACATCGTTCAGTACAATCACTTTACAGATGTTTTTCAGACTTATTCTAGTTAAAATTCTAAGCTAACTTAATCTATACATTGAAGAGGATACTCTAGGGGAGAACCTCGGGGTTAAGAATGATTGTTGGCTAAAATTTTGAGGAAGGCTTAAAACGGAAATCCATTTTTTATTCGAGTGTGGGTTGGATTTTTCGGTAGTTTGTAATGCGATGCTGCTGGTATATCTGTTAGGTTTTGGTAGAAGTTGTGTGATATATCTGATATTTGGTTTATTATTGTATTGATGTTTAATTCTGAATGAAGTTGTTTATTACTTCTAAACCAGGGGACATTTGTGATTAATCTAAAAAGTTATTTTGCATTACTTGAATTTTATTGATATTTGTGGGGGCTGCGTTTGTTCAGATTGGGCATACATAAAACAGTGGTGGTCTGATTATAGTTTTGTATATTGTTGTAATGTTAGTGTATGACAGGGATTTGTGTTTGTTGATTAGTGGCCAGAGTTGGAATAATTTATTTCGTGCTTGTTTAATTTTGATATCTATGTGGGTTTTCCAGGTTAGTTTTGTGTCCAGATGAAGTCCTAAGTATTTTATGGGTTGTGATGGTGGGGTCCAGGTGATGGGGGAGTTGTTTATTACTAGCGGATTGGGGGAGGTAAACTTTCTGAGTGAGATCAAAAAGCGGAAATTTCGGAAAAATAAGGAAGTACATCGATCTGGGATATCAAATCCAAGACCAGTGGAAACCAGACGAAGTATTCATTCTCCCAATGATTATCTCCAGTAATGGTCTTATAGAAAAGCACGTCAAAGAAAACCTTAAAAAACTTGATATTCCTCCAAGGCTTTTTGCAGAATTAAGACAGAAGTCTGTCATCTTAAATACTTGCTGCATTGTCTGATAATAATAATAATAATAATAATAATAATAATAATAATAATAATAATGTGAGAAACATGTCATGCTTATTTGTGTTTCTGTCCCAAATAATGGCAACATTCAAAGCAAATACACTTAAAAAAATCAGTAAATATGCAAATCTTGTTGAACCCGTTGAGAAACAGAGGAAAATGAAAAGAGTCAACATTATCCCGATAATTGTTTCAAGCACTGGAGTCATCCCTAGGAGTCTGATTTGGGGCCTTAAGCAACTGGGTTTGAATGAAGACCTGTACAAACTCATGCAGAAGGCTGTTGTTATTTCAACAACAAGGATAGTACGGAAATTCTTGAAAAATAATGTATTATATATTCTTTTTAAAAAAATAGATGTATTGTGCTTTAATATTGTGTATCTGTGCAATTCATTCAAATGTGCAAATATGGTGAGAAAATAATAATAATAATAATAATAATAATAATAATAATAATAATAATAATAATAATAATAATAATAATGTTCTTAATACGGCGTATGTTTTCAACAGTTCAATTAATCGGCTGGAATAATACTCCGATTAAAACATTCATTTGTATATATTTGAGAATTTAGCGTCGGTTCTATCCGGGTTTTGTCAGCCAGATGTGTTCCCAGGCCTGAGCCTTATTTGCATTATTTATCATCCACGTCTGGGAGTTTGGGAGACATGTGGCGAGCATGAGATATATCCCATCACAGAACCCAGCTTATTTGGCCTGTCTGAGCTTTATTTCGTCACACAGCTATAGAAACTGGGACGATTTGTATTAGAAAGTTGCAGCTTCATTATTGCCCCGACCGGGAATAGAACCCGGGATTGTCTCACAGAAAGGTAGCACTCTGTCCATGAGACAACCGAGGGGCTAAAACATTAACATAATTATTCAATGAAATTGTTATTAATTTCACTGGAGATTTCGTGATTCATTATTCCAGTAGATAAATGGTTCATTTATTTACCACACAAGTTCTGCATTCGGCCAGAACCCGAAGTAATAATTCACTTCACACTGCTGTAAGAATAAAGATATGTCTTGTGATGTAGCAAAGGCTAATTACTGGTCAAAGATAATATTGTCATGCGGATAAAAACAGGAAGAACAAGGAGAGTTTTACCTAAAGGCTGAACGCGCGATAACTAATCCCACATTCGCAAGGAACCAACCATGCGGAACACAAAGGAATGACACATCTACATTTGCATTATCAAACAGAAATAAGTCAATGTGAGTATGTTTCACTGTCCACATCCGTTACACTTGGATATTTGCCTATAATATTGTTTTATTTCGTCAACATAATGAAAATGTCATTTTGGAAGCTTAATGAAACCTTTAGAACTTTTAGAGTTACATTAGAAACTTTTTGAAACTTGACGTTGGTGAACAATGTCGAAAATGATAACGAAATCCTAATCGTCTTTAACGGTTTAGAGTTTTCAAAATTGTTACATAAATCATAAGTTGTATTACTTAGAATTTCTATGATTCGTTAAATAACAACTTAGCAATAATGCAAAATATAAATTGGTTGACAGTTGAATGAATCAGAAAACAACGAATGGTTCTTGAATGTATTTTGAATGTAGTAATGTAATAATAAGTAAAATTTCACATTTGTTTAACTAGCATATGCCATCATCATCATGCGTTGAGGTTTCTGGCCCATTTCGCCTTCAAGAATTTCATTCCATCGACTTCTGGCACTTAATCTTTTACGCGTTAGGGTTGTAGGTCTCCTGGCATTCTCATCAAATGATGCTGTAAATTCCTGCTTGTGTGTCTTCTAAGTGTTCTTATTATTGTATATTAGAAAGAATAGCTGATGTCTCTGGTATTTGAGTTTCTTTTATGGTTAAATGGTGAACAGCTCTTCAATAGTCAAAGAACTAAAGAGATTTCAGGTTTCCTTATACGTTCTGTTGAGAATCCAATTTCCAGATCAATATGTTTTCAGTTGTAGGGCTATTGTTGCATAGAATTTCTACTATAAAATTAATAAAAGTGATATACAATAAAGAATTCAAGTTTAAAAAAAAAGGAAAAATAAAAGTAAAATTTAATGAAGTATAGTTAAAACGTTGGCCACTCCTAGCACAAATCCTAGCTACGCCCAACTGATGAGTGCTTAATGACAAGGGTGAAAGATTCAACAATATTTTCCTGTAAAACAGCCAACACGACTTATCTCGTGAGGGAAGAGAATTTTAAATATATTCATTTTTCCAGGAACGAAACACGACTGCACTGAAACACTACTGTGGTTGTAATATTGGTACTGTGGAACTATACTAACTACATAAAACTACCTTAAGTTCAGCTGAGTCTCAGAAGGCTGATATGCATGGAGACGCAAAACTATTTTGTATTTCATCTGTGTGTGCGTTGTTTAGGGAGCTAATAACGCAACATGAGTTTGGTAGATCGAGAGGGCCTAATTTCGCGCCCCACTCGAGTCCGAGTCCTAGTTGCGGATGGAGAAGCCATTAAACAGGGCCGAGCTTGCTGTACTAGAGGTTGACCGGCAATCAGTTTGAGGACGATGCCGTAGCAGAGCCTTGAATATTGGGCCAAAGCCCCCTCCCCCCCCCCCGTCCTCATTCTGCCCCGACTCCTTTCTATCCTTATGCAACATAACGGGTTACTATTGTCATTCATCTCCACCTGGCAAAGGGATATCATAAGAAGAAATAAAAGAGGTCATCTTCGTCAACATACTAGCTTTATTAAGATAGCCGGCTTTCGACGGCTTTGCCGTCATCGTCAGTCTATAAGATACAGAAAGATATAACAAAATTATAAATAAATACACAATAAGATAGAAAATTGAATTACAATTAACGGATACATCAAAATTAACATAAAAAACAAAAGGATAATCGATATACGATTGCAAAAGGGATATCATGTTAAGGGGATATCATGTTAGAAGACTCCGGATAAAAAAGCAGAATGCATCGTGGAGTCGTGGAGATCGAGAGCATCTCGGTTCCACGGAATGTAGTTTTCATGCAAGATTTGCTTGAGAGATTAGATATAACTTCTTAGTGTTGGGAGACGTGAATTCGAATTGTAAACCTGTAAGACGGAGTCTTGTCATGAAATTGTTGAGCTTGTTGTTGAGAAAGACTTTCATTTCTCGTAAGAAGAAGCGATTAACGGGAAGTCGGCGGCGTATCTGTGACTGGCGATTGACAGACACTTAAGCCGGGATAGACTAATCCCCCCTGGCCCACATCACTCGATCTACAACGACAGTGAGGGCACGAACGTCGAGCCAGGGCCCGGCCTGATTTGCAACACATCCGGAGAAGAGCGCAAACCGGAGACCATTTGTGAGCCGCGCAGAAACAAGTCAAATTTCGGCAAAGGAAATTATACAACAGAGAAAAGAAACTGACCGGTGTGTAAAAATGATTCACTTTTTTTTGCAATTTTCATGCATTTTTGCAATTTTTTTCAATTTTATTTCAGTATTCCTTTCAAAATATAATTGATAAAAATTAAATTTTCAAAAATAATTTGAAACCATTACGTTTAACTTTAATTGAGATTGCTTCAAAATATTCTTTAATGTCAAAATTCAACAATAATTAACCGATTTTCAGTATTTTACCTATAAACGATAACTTTTTACTTTCTCGCCCATTTGACGGTACTTCGTAAGAAGAGAAAATTATTAAATCGTGCGCTGGAAAATGAATTTTCGACAGAAAAATTTATTGCCGGGCCCTGATCACGAAATAGATAAATTCTGTTTCCAGATACGGAAAAAATTGTCTACCACATGATGTAGCCAGAATCTGTGTAGACCTTGTGGGGCCTTGATATAGAAAAATCGATTGATGGCAAAATGTCTGTGTCTGTGGTCAAAGCTAGCGCCAAAACCGTCAGCCAATTTTCTTCAAAATTGATATCCCCGATCAATCTGAATGAACTCGAAATTTTGGAAGTTCAAGGGGATATTTTGATTTTTGAAGGTATTTTACATGAAATCTAAAAAAAATTCAAAATTTTCTCAAAAGTCGCACCCAATTTTTTGATCAAACTTTGTTCTCGAATAGCCCAAAAGACGCTTGAGAGAATGGTCCAGGTCTCATTTTTCTTGACCTCCCTGATTTTTTAAAATTGCAAAACAGCAACCTTTAGGGGGCATCTTCATACAATTATAATATTGAAGATAAAGGTTTTTTCCTTAATGAAATAGTTTTCTGGAATAGAAGATGGATCTTTAAATAAGTTCACGGTCATTTATTCGAAAATGTAAGTAGTTTTTGTGTAATTTGGCGCGAAATATAGGCAATTAAAAAAAACATTTCCTTTCTCAACAACCACTGCAAATATTTTCTTTCATTTTTTTCTACGGATAGAATAAGGGATGCTTAAAAGAATGGCCCAGTTATCATTTTCGTTGAACTCTCTGAATTTTCGAAAATTACAAATTTAGAAATATTGCGTGAAAGTATCTGCTGTTGTAACACCAATTATCTTATGCTAGTTTAAATCATATTTTCTTACGCTAAATTTAATACACAATAATCTCAGAACGGAAAAATCCGTCTTAAGATCCCGTTCTGGGCAACTGGTCACATCTATGAAAAGTAGTAAGAAGAAGCAGTGTTCTTCCTCTAATGCCTTCAGAATCTTTGATGCCGGCTCAACAAGTTCATGGAGTTAATGTCATGACTTCTACAATTGGTATCCATAATTACGATTCCACAATGCCTCACGTACGGGCTAGTACAAACATGTTTTTCCCAGCAGTACATATGCCTAACATGATCATGTATTGTAATAAGGGATTCTTTATCAAATGTTTTTTTCACTTTTACCACCAAACAGAAATTTGGATTAGGTGAATTTCCAGAAACATAATTTTTGTAAATAAAGTGCGTTCAGTAAATAATTGTCTCTCCTGGGGCGGTCAGATTCCACCAGAGCACACGCGTTAGTATGTTTCACAACCAGAATTAAAGGTTAAGAATCGAATCCGCGCTCGCCAGCCGTTTTTCGGCTGAAGGCCCGGGCCCGCTCCCCGCCCTTGTGGTACTCCGCCTCAAGCGTCGGGCGGCCGGGCGTCCTCGACCCGCTGCCACCTCCGCTTCTTCCTGCCCGCCACTCCGCCCCACATTTCGATTTGGGGGCGTGGCCTTCCGAATGATTGCAGTGAAGTTGTGGACAAAAAGGCGGAATAAAGTATCACGCACTCTGCCTTGTCGCATGCTCCCCTCGGCTACGCTGCTATGATCCTCCCCTCGCCCCTTCCCCGCCCACTCTCCACCCCCAATACCGCACCCCTCTCACGCTCCGCTTGTCTACGTTCATTCGCCTCCCTCGCCCTTTCTGCCCCCCCCCACCGGGCCCCTGCCTACACAACAGCAAAGCAATTCCTAAATACACAAGTACGTTGCGGGTTGCATTAAACAAAAAATTAAGAAGAAAAAAAACTATGTGGAACGTAACTCGCAAGTCCCCTTTTTCTCAGAAATGAATCCAAATTATTTCTATAATTTTTTTCCACGTATGTAGAAAAAGATCTTTGATCTTTGTGACCTTTCTCCCCACTAGAACGAGAAATCCGCTGGCGACCTATACGTCGGCTTGCGGATATTTCCCTCTCCAGGTATCTCTTCCAGCGGCACCGTCCCTGCCTGAGCAAGCTTTAAGCTCCGGTCTGATTTCCCGAAGTATGGAAGTGAGCAAGGAAGAGAGTGGACAAGGTTGAGGAAAGAAATATTGCACGCGGCTCCTGGTCCGTTTGTTAAGATGTTACCCGAGATCAACATTAGAGGCATTTGCCTGACATTAATCGGAGAAACCACATGAAACTACCGATCAGAGCAGCTGGCCGCTAAAATCCACCCAGCATCTGAATACGTACGTACGTATCTACCTATGCTTGGGTTTCTGTAACCTGACTGATGACAACTGATCAGTTGTTATGGTTTCGTCTAGACGCGAGCTTAAACGTCACCACAGTGACGTCACCGTGATGACGTTTTCGCTCTCGATTGGATGATACCGTAGAAGCTGACGAAGTGTCATCGGCCAGGTTAGAAAAACCAAAGTATAATGTCGAAAATTCACCCCTGTCAGGGACACCACAGTGGCAACAGATAAAATTGGCATTATCCCTGAACCAACTCAGTCGCTGATCTATGATGAGTTTCATGTGAAGACAGTTTGCTAAGTATTTCATTAGTTTTCTGCAACGCAACGTAAGTGAACTTCAAAATTGCTGAACTCACGGCGCATAGAATATTTTAAACCCGGACATGTCCGTCAAAGAGAAACCATTCCACGTTCGCGTACTCACAGTTCTGTCAGTCCTCTTTAAATCGACAGGGGATTGAGGACCGGCTCTGAAGATTGTTGTTGAGCTGGATCACGTGGGGTCCTATTGTTTCAAGCATCCGAATCCCAGAAACAATTGAACAGAACAGGTGCCCTCTAGAATTGCCGTCCATGCAGTTCCATCGCCCGACACAACTACTTCACTTGTATCGCAAAAACTCTGCCGTCGAGAATGGTACTTATTAACTCCTCAGTATATGCACATTCGCAATTGAAGTCAATATATTATTATTTAATCCATTGTTTTATTTTTATTTTTAGATCTAGATTTTATTTTTAGATCTTCTAAAAACAATCACGTTACTCACATTTTTAACATGCAGCGCCTTGTCTTATATAAAATATGTCTTATGATTATGATAATGTCTTATAATAATATATGGGATACTAAAATAATAATTGTTAAGAAAGCGCTCTTTTGCTCAGTATCATAATTGATTGTTAATTTCGAGTCTCAATAACTTATTTATTTTATTTGTTTAATGCTGATTTCGATCTTGACATGCATTTGTCCGTGTTATCTCCGTTACCCGAGGGACATCAATTTGGGAGTTGATTTCATGTCCCTAGTGCCGCTTACAATAGATGGTGAATTATCACAATTTCAGTCATACTTCTCACTATTCCCAGTCATATCTAAATGTTGTGAAACAGATATATCTCACACTTAAGCAGTATCTTGGGCGAATCTTGTATCTTCGAATAGGCGTGTACTCAGATTAATTTTAGGGTAGTTTGTATCTGTCAGGATATCACCATTATCATAATCTTATCTGTTCACGCAATGAATGAGAAAGTAGCCGTTTGTGATTAGTTGGGTTGAGACATATGTCATTGGATGACGTAATGAAAACAAGCCCGACTCGATGACTAAAGGCGTGGTAAATAAATGGAATGTAGCCTTGAAAGTAGGCACTTTCTTAGGAAGTATTGTTTCCATGCACAATGTGATTATGTCACGAGCAATGTCAGTTCGTGACGTTTCCACAAAACAAAGGAGGGCAACAACAAGAAGAGGATACGTCACGGTTTGAAGTTTCTCATTTGAATCTTCCTCTAACCATTTTTCGAATCGCAGGGAAAGGAATGTAAATACTAAAACGGGATTAATCACGCATGTTTTGCACTTCTGGTGGTTTTAAAAGTGAAGGATGTCGCATTGCAGTTTCCAATGTATTTCGTGACTAAATGTGAAATATTGTATACCTCTTATTTCTTGTAGAGTCCGAGAAAACGATTCATTACATTCAGTTCTTATCTTTCAAGAATGAATTAGATGAAATTGTGAAAAGCTGAATTAGATGAAACTTGAGAGATTAAGCACAAATTTTCCGAAAATCCGTTCAGTCATCGTAGAATAAATCAGAGAAACACACTTAGAAGGGTTCGCATATTACACATTTTGGGGGGATGTAGTCACAACGTGCAGTGTTCTGAAGGAATTTCAGAAGTAGTCAGGTTATTAAAAAATGCTCTAATCATTAAAATATTCAAGTACCAATATTTAAAACGTACATTAAACATCAATTTTAATAAATTAAGTTATTTATTATACCAATTAGTTTTGCAGTTCTGTAAGTCTTCACACAAACTATTTCACATCCTAGGTTATTATTCGCTGAAACTTTTTCGTTCCTTTTTTAGCTACCGTTTTGATCATATAACCACTGACGTGTCTGGTTCTGGGCATATCCGATTAGATCGCAGATTGCTACCAAGTCCCAGGCCAAATTGTTGTAAGAAACGCTAGCGTTCAATACTACCTCTTAAAAGAACAAGACGTTGAATGTTTCAAATAACGTTCCAGTTTGGGTTAATAAAATTATTTAGGTTTCGGTTTCAATTTTGAAACGGTTCCAAAGGGCTTTGCTATATTTGTAGTTTTTCAAAATTAATAAAAATGGTTTAGAATCGAAAATGTTTACGCTTCGTTTTCTGTTCATGGCAAATACCTGTTTAATTTAAAATAAACAAAACATACTGGAGTGTCTGAAAACCTCAGACAATTAACATTTACAATCAGACGCTTCACTAAACGTGAACCTAAAGTAATGAGTTCCATGAAATTATCAAGATCTTTTTTAAACCCTGACACTGGAACCAAAAACGCTAGATTGGTTTGGCATTTTTATTTATTTATTTATTTTTGCAAAAACTTTTGGTCCTGGTTTCAGAAATATATCTAATGAAAGAAAAACGGCTTGGGATTCTCTCTCACTTGAAAAGGTTTTACCGGTTCCGGCTTGATGCTTTGCTTGAAACGGAAACTTGAGTGAGTAGGACGAATTACTTTGCCATCCTACTGAAAACTAGTGGTAAACGTAAAGAATTCGGGTAATAAGCTGTGAAGTAAGCTCTCTAACAAGCGTAGATTGACTCACCGTATGAAGTAATTCGATCACTACTTTACAGAATATTGAATAAAAAATATATTGATATGCCTTGCGTGTTTTGTGATATGAATGAAGGAGTACTGAGATACACACATCGCTACCAGCAGTGGGTTAACGGAGGCCTACGAGGCGGAAGGGTCTCAACGTCATTTGGGCTCCGCCACGCTTTGTTGCTCGCCCCCCCCCCCCGATGCGCACACGAGGCTGCACGACGACCGACCGCATCCGACGCCCTCAAGAGTTAGTTGTGAGACACAACTGACGACCCCCTCCTGAGCAGGTGGGGCGGACGGTGCCTCGGCCAGGGTGAGAATTCTAAAGGGCGGCTGCTCCGAACGATCGTTCCTGTGGTGGCCAGTTCCAGATGGATATCGGTCAAGATCCTAAACGAGTCCCAAGACACCGAACCAGAATATTAATTTAATGCATGTAATTCTCTACACACGATTACTAATAAATAAAAAAGAATAAATAAATATAAGAATAAACGGTAAAGAAAAATTAATTATATAAATAATAGGAAATAATTTAAGTTATATTTTATAAACAAAATTTAATGTACGTTTCTTTTACTATATATTCCGTTTCCAGAATTATTGAATAAATGGAAAGACAACACGGGCCTGAGAAATGTTAAAATGCAAACTCTTCTAATATTTATGTACAAAATCTTCTGATGTAAATGTAGAATCTTCTTTTGTTCCATCGAAAGCCTTTAGCATTTAATGAACAATTATTATATCCACATTTTTAACGTTCCGCTACAATTCGGTTCCAAATCTTAATTCAAATGTTACGGACTCGTAGTAGGTCATTTTCTTGCTGTCTTTTCGTATACATTTTGATATCCAGCACAGTGTAGGAATCAGCGGTATTCGACGCCATGGTTCACGTGGCGTGGTAACTCTCCATTATTTCCGCCTGCGGTGCATCTTGAACCCAGCTCCGTGGCTGGCCGGGCCGGGCCGGGGCGGGCGTGGGTCCTTTCTCCGAGGCCTTCGTAACCCGGTCACGGCCCCGCCGCGGCCGCGGGCCGCGCCGCCTGCGACGAGGTGCAGAGGGCCTTGCGACTGCTCGCCGCGCGGCGCCTTCGGAGAAAACCTTTGCGCAGGGGCGACTAGACTTTTCCTCTAACCCACTCCTCTGCGAAAGTCAAGCCTCGAGACAATGTGGGACGCTCAGGACGGAAAGAGCACAATATCTCCGAATATCTAGAAAGAGCACACAAATTATGGAAAACACCTTACGCACACAAACATAGGGATTGACGAAACAGTGATTGACCAAATCTTTAATTCTAATTTTCTTGGTTTCGAAATCAGATATGACAGATATAAAACAATAAATACAAATAAAAATTTCAGCCAAACGTAGATTAATAAACAAGACCATTCAGAATGAAGCAAAGAAACAAAAATGAAATTGCTTAAGTCAATGCCTCACTCAGAATTCGGCACGGAAGAGAATCATAAATAACGAAAGAGAAAAGCAAAGTTCAAGTAACGGAAATGAGATTTTTCTCAGGACAATTAAAGGTTGCATTAAAGTAGAGCATATAAGAAATGAGTATATATAAAAAAGGGATATTAACTATATCGATGAAAATATTTAGGAATGCAAAGGATCACGGAGGCAACCGTACTGAAATAATTGATGAAGAAACAATTCTACGATTAGGGATGCAGTACGAAGATATCGGAAGACTAAGAGAAAAATATTGTTCAAGTAAGTTGTAAAATACAGATCGAAATTGCGTTACTGCCTAATCCTTGAAAGTGGGACGACGAATAGACGGTAGGGGGACCTCGACTTCGTTGATAGCACAGCTTATCAGGCTATTTCAGGGTTGATAAAAGTGAAAGATGAAAAGTTCATAAAAATGAGAAAGAATACGTGACAGATTAACCCGTCCGTTTTAGGAGAAGCAGATGAACCGTATCTCAAAGGCGTTTCATTCGCCCAGTTTGGCCGCCCTGTTTCGCAGCGTCTCGCGTTCCCAGCTCCCGACCAATCCGGCGCTCGCCTTTGTTCGGGCGTGGGTCGCTCTGGCGTGGGCGATGACGCGCCGCCACCTGACCTGCAGCGCAGCGGTCCGCGCTCGGAACAGACAGACGCGCACACGACATATCCCTTGCGTATCTGGGCCCTTATATGCTCAAGTTGTACGTTAGAATGAGGTTGAAGACTGATTTATGGGAGGAAAGATTCACCTTTCTTTGGAACGGGAGAGACGGTTGTCACTTGCTGTGGATTTGCAGAATATAAAAATACCTGAAGCCTGAATCGCGCCTACGAGCTAAATCATACTAATATCCATTGCTAACAGGTGGCATTGTGGTGATCTGCATGCCTCCAACACATGGCCACCAGTACAGTGCAATATTGAAAGCAAATGGAGATCGGTATACTTGTAAGAGGCTTCTTGTTTCATAATGTTCGATTTGTGAATGAGTGCAAAGTACGGGGGAGGGAATGAAAAAAATGGAGAAGTCAAAGAATCCTTATTACTGAAGTACCACTGCAGTTGGTCGTTTCATCCTTATGTAACAAATAAGAAAGTAACTGTTTACTGTTATCCTTTTCCTCACCGATTGCACAATAACGTGGTAAACACACACGTACTGCTCGCACTACTCAAATGAAAGCGTGCGAATGTCCTGTTCAACAACTCATGAAGAACAATGAGAAAGATCTCACTTGTAGTTAGAAACAACAACGGCAGATTTGTTCAGTAATTATAGTAAAAATTAAAAATGAGTGGCAAGTAATGAGAGCTAGAACTCGTTTATATATTTAATAACAGAGCTTTCTTATGGGTTCTAGGAGATGACAAAGTTTGACGACTGCTGTGCTACATCAACAGCTGAAAGCTTACGTCAACCTGCGAGATGAAAGATCCCGAGAGCATGTGGTAACGTGGTTACTCTGGGGCAACCACGCGTTTCGCTGGACGAAGGAAGATGACTGGAAGATACCATGCTGCAAAGCACAATACCCAACACACCGAATAACCAACCTCCATTTAAGTATTAAAGAACAGCTTGTACAAACACAATTTGATAATCTCCATCACTAATTTCCAAAGAGAGCAGAAATTCAAATTAAACTATGCAGTGGTCGGCCATGAGGAACTTGTCTACAGTTTCGTTAGATACACAGGAACTCGGTTTTTGATTGATTGATTGATTAGTGATTCCGGGCGCGTCAACTACCGAGGTCATTCGTCCCGTAAATGTAGTGCACGTTTTTTTCAATGGGAGGTGGGGGTGATCTTCTCCCACTGGATAGCGAGATCCGGCGGCGAACTACCGTCGACTAGCAGGGCCTTCCTCAACCTGGTATCTCCCACCAGCTGGGCACCGCCCCAGCCCGGACAAGCTCCAAGTCCCCGACCAGTCTCCCGGCATGCGTGTAGTGTAGTGCAGGCCAGTGTAAGTGTGTGTGTGTGTGTGTGTGTGTGTGAAGGGTGAGGATATGACAAGGAAGAGGAAGGAATGATCGCGCGCGTCCGCGGCACGTTTGCTAGGGCACTGCTCCGGAATTCGCCTGCTGTTGATCGGAGAAACCACGGAAAACTACCGAGCAGAGCAGCCGGCCGCTAGAATTCTCCTCCAGACAGACTGAATTCGACATAGCTGACAAGCTAGTGTCGAAAATCCACAAGAACTCGGAAAATACCCAAAAACAATGGAACAGTTTCAATTTTGGCTGAACACAAATACGAAATATTTCAAATACATTTTTTTATTTTTATTTTTTTGCTTCGTCATTTCGACATGCAGCTATGACTGTACGCCTCATCACTGATCACAGTCATCTAACGCAGCCCCTCTGGCACCTCAAGACCCACTCGCCCTCGCCAACCGCTCCGCCACTCAACAAAATACGAAGTACAAACAAGTCAATGTTGGAACATTCAACTTACCTGAGCCTGAGCAACAAGCATTTGTCAGAAAAACTGTACACAAAGATCTACAAATGAAGTTCAAGAAGGATTTAGACACACAAGATCAGAAGAAGAAAACCCATGACAAAGCCAGCGAATGAAAGAGTCATGAGAAAGGGAAAAAAGACTGTAAATTCTGGTAAATACTTTGTCGTGAGTCTTGTGAGAGCTCGTAGGAAGTCGTAGGGAGTTGAATAGCATGGTATTTGTTGCACAACGGGGTTGTCGTCACACGGTAATGTGTGTGTGAGAGAGAGAGGAGGGGAGATGGAGAGATTGGGAGAGACATTCCCTACTATCCCTTTCCGGTTTTTTAAGGCCACATAATGTGTGACGATGAATTGACTTAGACTCATCCTCAGTCGTATGTGGATCTCAGTAAAATCCTTTAATGTTTGTTATTGTTTTAGAGGTCTTTCCTTGACTATTAGAATGTTTCTATTATGGTTTAGAAATGGAAGGAGGGAGTGTATGGGAAAAGGAGTCTAATTTAATTTAGTGTGGAAGAGTTCCTTGGGAAATCTGGATCCGATGGTAAACGATGATACCCGTTTTGACCGAGATTGGAGATCGGCGGGACATGCCGGAAGAAGAAAAACGTTAAGGTTTGGTGCCATGTCCCCATTGCATTCTCTCCCAAATCTATTTCTTGAACAGATCTTGTAACAACAGATCTCTGGACACGGGTGTCCTGGGATCCGTCTGTCAGAAGACCTTGAGGATCTGGTATTGCAACAGAAAGTTCACTGAACTCTCCACTCCCAGAACTCTGAATTGGGTCAAACGGCGGCAAAGGAACCGAATCCAGAGAAGCTGGTTTCTAACATGGAATAGTTGTCTCGCTTTCTTCACAGCGTCGTCAATATTGACAGTGATCTAATATGTCGTGACTTATGGTTCAATGAGGTCGGTACATCGTTTACCCAACAAAGACTAGCCAGCCGACATTCTGCTTCAGTCATCTTTACTGTCTTCAAAGGACTTTGGTTCATAGAAGTGTGCGGGATCCAGTACGCTTCTATGAGCCAATACATCAAGTTGTCCAGTACAAGCTGCTACCCACAACAAAAAATAAAATGGCGCCAAGAAAAAATGAACAAACAAAGAATCGCTACTCTTTTGGAACGGATTGAAGGTGATTTCAATAAGCAAGGCAATTAGGAGAGCAGCTTCTTCCCTACGTCTGGATACAATTGGAGATAACTTTGCAGCAAGGCCAAGTTTACAGTCTCGCACAGCGCGATACCTTCTGCATCCACGCGTCCGTCATCTGCGCGTTTCCACGATGACAGTTGACTGTCCTCGCCATCTACAGTCTAATGACCTGCCTCACTTGAAGGAACCTCAGCGTTCCCAGAGACTAAGTCGAGACTGCCAGCTGTCCTATGAACGATCTTCCGTTCTCTTCGCATTGGGAACTCGAGATCAGTTTGACCATGGAATCTCGCTGGAACCTTCCCGCCCTTAAAGGAACCAAGTAGAAAAAAACAACATTGAAGACTCAGCTTTTCTCCATTTGCACATTCCAAGACCTTCAAAACAAATGCCTTTGCAGACTTCTATCGCACCCTGGTTTATTCCTTTCAGTGAATTACATCGTGAACTCCAAATACTTTAAATTACGGACTATTTAATAACTGTATCCTCTAAATTCTACTAGCTTCTTCCATTCTGACCAAGGGCTGCTTTCTTCCACCTCGACCAACAAGCCAAAATTCCAATAGAATACAATCTCGATTCCCCAGATATATTTTTAAATCCCCTTGAGCCAAGTTTCCTTACATTTCAGCACACCAGGCCAATCTGTACACTTCTTCCAAACCTTAACATTTCTACTCAAATATAAACATCCGAACAAGATACTCAAACAAGTAACTTAGAAAATTGTCCATGAATTCTCTGTGTACATTCACAACTCTGTAGGACCTCTAAGCTCTAGGTCTAGCAGAAATAAATAAATAAATAAACAAATAAATAAATAAATAAATAAATAAATAATGAATAAATAAACAAATAATAAATAAATCAGCTTATCTCACTATCCCTAGCGAAAGCGGGCATCGTTTGCCAAATCTTCGAAGATGACTTCTTCACTAAGCAACGAGCAACTCCACGGAGGCTGTCAACGCTTGGGGTGTCCGGGACGTAGTACGATGCGCACTACGCCTTTCATCAAAAGATCACATTTGAAGTAACGACTGGAGCAATAAAGAAATAGGAAACATAAACTTGCACCTCACTATTGAGACCCCAACCTTGTAGGTAGCGTAATCAGTCTCAAAGATCATCAACTGTCACAGATACCGAACGCGAGGCGACACCAAGTTCGACGAAGAAAGGGAAGTGAAAGACGGCTGCCTACCTGCAGAATATAACACAGGGGGAAAAAGTTGCCAGACCCAACGACTTAATACATATTTCTCTATGTATTTCTCTATGTACACCATCGTGACATTGCATTTTTTGTTTTCGGGGTTTGTGTCTACAACCCCAAAAACAAAATACAATTCCACGATGTTTTTTGTGATTTAGAAAACTCGGAAGGTGATGGCGCAATTCTGACTTCAGTTACGGATTCAGCACGTCTAAATACATAGAGAAACACGTGTCAAGTCTTTGTGTCTGACAACTTTGTGTGTGTGTATGTAATTGGGGAGTAGACGCAGCAGTCGATCAAATTTTCACCGCATGTGCGGTAGAAGATATTTTCGGCAAGGCGGTTCAGCTGCAGCTCCAAATCCGGGGGCCGGCCTTTTCCCCGTGTAGGTCGAAGTGCGCGAGAAAGTGCGGGGGCCGTCGCGCGGAGCCTGCAGCGCTCGCTCTCTGCGCCTCCGCCCCCGCCCCCGCCCCCGCCCCCGCCCCGCGCCGCGCAGAGGTGAGTGGCCGGGCGGCGCGGCGCGACGCGCACCGTGCCCTCGTTCCCCGCAGCCCAAGAGCTGCTGCTGCTGCTGCTGCTGCTGGCGAAACGCTGCAGCTACTAGGAGACGCCTGCACTCGGAGGCCTGCCACCTGCCTCAGGCGATTGAACCGTCATTAATGCAAGAATCGGTTATTTTAAACGATTAATCGAAAAATTGAAATCGATTAGATTAACGACGATTAATATACACAGCGATTCATTTTTCCGATTTTTAGCTCCATTGTTTTCATTCAAATATTGATTTTCAAGACTGGCAAAATATGAAAGTGCATCTCTGCTTTTGAACTCAGGTCGTGTAAATCCTCGACTGTTCATCTCTCTCCAACTGCAAAACATAATTGACACACATAGTCATTAATTTCATTAGTATTACTAATAAGATAAAAAGTCATTATGTATGTTCTAATATTTTTGTGAAGGTATTATATTCCGTATGAAATAAAAGACAGATTTACCAGTTTTCCTAGAATCGTCCTCAACCAAGTACATCGTTAGATTACAATTATTGATGTTACTGTTTCTTGAAATTGTAGAACCATTTTCATTTTAAACCGAGTTATAGTCGTTTCTCATGAGTACGTATATGGAATGAGTATTATTTATTTAATCGTGCCGTGCTTCTAAAAATATACTAAACGATTAATTAATTTACAAATTAAAAATTAAAGATTTTATGCATTATTTCAAATATGTGAGAAATTAATCGATTATTTAAGATTGATCAATTTATTCGGAACAACTAATCGATGCATATTGATCTAATAAAAAATCGTCCATTTGATATTAATCGATTATTATTTGATAATCGCCCATCCCTATTCGGAGGCACGGGCCGCTGCCTCGCCACCTCTCAGCTCCAGGATTCAAGGCATTCTGGACACGAAGTATGATTGTTGTAGTGGTGAAAGGCTTGGGGCCTGGAACCTTCTCCATGGGGCCACCTCCGACTTTCATAATCCACGTTCATCAGCTAGCGATCTGCTATGAACCTTTGTAATGATTAGTTTGGTAACGTGAAATTATAATTCTTCCTTTCCTTAATCTTTCAAAGATACGTAGAATATTGGAGGCCGGTGAGTAAGGAAAGTAATTAACTTATAACTGTTGTGACCGGGTCTCGGTGTGGATAGGAGCGGATAGACCCACATGTGTTCCATTGAATTCAGATCAGGAAGTGTGGCTTAGAGTGTATCTCCACATGACGCACGTAATTTGAAAATTAATATGCCATGTATGGCCGAGCGTAGTCGAGTTGAAAGCTTGTGTACGGCTCGTGAGAGGAAACACATAAGGTCGCTGCACGTCTCTGACGCAATACTGCCGTCAGGGTATCCTTGTCTCTTCAAAAGGTGGTTTAGTCATAGAGTGATATACGGCCACCCACGACACGACTCGATGCCTAGAATATCGCTGGAGTGTCACTTCTTCAATACTGGTTTAGTTTGGCCTCTCCTACCGGCACCACTACACTTTTTCCTACATGGTCATGGTGATTTTTGCAAATGAAAACCATCAATCAAAGTACTACGAAGATATTCGTCGGCATTCAGCGATCACTCCATGAAGGATTGAAGGTAATATCTCATTTACTAAATAAGATGACGCTCTGAAAATACGCACGCATACATACATGCATGCATTCAAAAGAAGTGTACGCCTATTCTTCCGCTTTCCGACACTATACTCTGGGCAACACTATACTCTGAGCTGCAAACATCCGGTCTATGCTTCAAAAGTCCCTTCGAAGTAGCCATTCGGAATCGCGTTTCCGAACGCATCAACTACGACGGTCATTAACCACGTAAGTGAAGTGCATGTTACATCTCGTAGGTAACGGTCGGAGCGTGTGATCTGCCGTGGACCTACTCGCCCAGTCCCCGAGCAGCAGAGGCGAGCAGCGAGCAGGGGCAGGTGAAGCTGGAACGCTTGCGTCAGGTCTGAGAGCGAGCTCCTTTCTAAACTACTTTCCCCGCTGCTCCGCCTCGACGCCCACACCGCCCCCTGCGCCGCACATCGGCCGCTCCGGAGGCCACGCCCCCTCCTATGAAAAATTATACATGTTCTTCAACATTTTAGTATCTTTCATGAATTTATTTTATAATATTAACAATGTTAATATATTGAAAAAATAAAAATTTGAAGATTATCTCTGAGTTTAAACTCAAATGTGTTAAATAAAACAGAATTATAAATAAAAATAATTGTTTAGTTGCTTAATTTTCAACTTGTTTAAGTTTAAAAATACAAATTGAAATGAATGAACACATTCAAATTGGAGAGGGAAAAAGATCATACTACAATACTCTCCAATTATTTAGATTATATAGTGTTTGAAAAACGTCATAAACATATTGTTTCTAACCTTATAGTTATACGTGTTTTAAATGAATTCATATAACTGCATTTCATTAGAAACCTATTATTCATTTCAGTAATACAATTATTACTTTTGAAATAAAAATGCTGATAAACGCTATACCTTGTTTCTCTATTTTTATAACTGAATGTCAACTGCTGCACACCAATATACCAACATTACTTCTGAAATTATATATTTCTCTCTCGTCGCATTTTTTAGTAATAAATACACTTAAACACCACGGTCATTACTTTTATACATTCAGCAGAAATATTTATCAATCGAGGCTCGAAACACTTTTGGCAACACATTGAATTAGCTAAAACCTAAAGAACATGGACGCGACGACATTCAAATGGACTTCACCAGTGCGAATGCTGGACTAACGTCGAAAATTCCCCACCGTCGAGAGTCGAACCTAAGTTTCCCTGATCAACAATGCTGAAAAGGTAACGGCAACGGCAACGGCAACAATGCTGAGGCCACTGATCTACCGCAGCCGGTTTAGAGGAACTCGGGCGTCGATAAGACACGAATCGTTCCGAATGAAAGCCCTCAGGATGACCGACTATTTCGTGAACGCTTCTGCATTTGAGACACGATCGCTCAGATTGTTAGTTCCTCAAGGGGACACAGCGCAGCGCGTCGGTGCGTCATCAGGTAGATGCTGCGTTCCAGGAAGACGCATCTGACGTCACAGATGACGCGATGGTCGAGAACGCTGTCGGAACAGTTGAAAGGCGAACGCTTGGGGCTGGCGCTTGCGTCCTACTCGGAAGAACATTTCAAGGAAACTTCCTATTTGTCCAATTGAGATACACGCCGGTTTGACGATTTGGGGAATCCGGATTTCTTCTGGTATTTTCTTCCAAATTACCAGTATGCAAGAACGTCGGTGAGATTATTTTTTACTTTCTCGCAAGTTGCGGAATAAATAGTCCAGTCCTGTGGTCAATGTGAAAAGGATCGGTGAAATAAAGACCGAAAAAGTATAAGGCAGTCAATTGTAATAATAATGTAAAAATGACAATCAAAAGAAAATTCGAAATTTTATTTGAGATAGACTTGTTTTAACTATTAAATGGTTTACTCCACTTTTTGCATAAAAATTAGTTCGGTTCAATCGTCACGCATAGATGTGCATTGTGAAGGAGGAAATTGTCATAAATTCTGTTCTGGAGAAGTAGAAAGAAAGAAAGAAGTGGCGAAGCTCGCGAAAAGACTCTTCTTCCGCCCCCTTGCACACAGTTCGTTTGTTTCTTACAATTTGAATCAGATCAATCGGAATGGTTATATTACTGTTACATTTAGACGGAAAGAGAAAGGAGCCAAAGTTCCAAACATTCCCGTCAACGACATGGCTTAAATCGATCGACGTTCAATATTTCATGACAATCTAAAATTTATCAACTGATCTATAGGACCAACTGGGTCAATGGCGCAGAAACACAGTGACAAATGAGGATCACAAGACTTGGTGGAGGAACTCCAAATGAATTGCCAGTCTTTGACCGAAATACAGTTTTAGAGACCTGGTTCCTATAGGGCTTTACTTCAAAAACCTCTTCCTGTCCGTCCGTCTGCGGACAACACTGGGATGCAAGATATTCTTCAAAATGGATATTCTACAATCCATCTGGCTGCACTCAAATTCCTAAGAATTTGAATCCGATATTTTTCATTTTAGGGAGTTCCTCTCATAAAACACGAAGAACATTTTGCAATTATTATGGTCATCTGAAGCACGGCACTACTAATGTATTGTGAACTATCTATTTTCGTCTCTGATATTTAACTATTGCCAAATTTGGATCCTATTTCAACAAACATCTAATACTATAAAGGGGATTACTTTCACTGCTATTGTTAATATTGTTATTTCTACCGTTGCTCTGCTATGCTCACAAATTCACTCAATGTTAAAACTAATTTATTAAATTTACTTCCAATTTAATCATGGGTTCGACGTACAACATATTACTCCTTCCCTGTTGCATGTGGACGTGTAATTCTATACAGAATCACAATTCCTGGAAGTTCTATTGATTGAAACCAATTATTAGATTGATAGCAACTAATATGAATTATCAGCCTTTTTCAACAATAAAAAATTAACATTTATTCTTATGTATATTACAAATTCTTTTGATCTCATGAGAATTGCTTTTTCAATGTAGAGCTTTAAAACACCGTACGGGTTTGAATATGGTTAGCTTACTACAATATCTTGTTAGATTTCTCGGCTGACCTGCAGAATGTTGTCCACAGAATCTTTGGAATCCAATTCTCGCTTTCTTCCTATCATTAAAATAAATTTAAAATTTTCCAGAATATCCTCAACGATTCGGTCTTAATAAGATAAAATATTTCTCATAACATCAATACGCGGTCGCGACTTTTCCTGTTTCGTATGAAACGCCTACTCGTAACTATCTTCAGCTAATTATTAAAAAATCCTTCCGTCTACGGAGCTACCCTAATGTATGTGTGTGTATGTGTGTATATATATACACCCCCCTCGAAAAATGGAGTCTATTTTAATTCGAAATTCCAACTATTACATTAATAAAATTTACAATTACAATTTACTACTACAATTTAAACAAAACCAAGCTCTCAAACTAATCATAAATTCCCGCCTCTCCTTCCTACCATTTAAATAATACCCAGCCTAGACTGCAAATCCGGGCGCACCTCACCAACCGCTTACATGAGCTCGCTTCAATATCTTTTTAGAGACTGATTCCTTGGGCCCTTCTATAAGATCACGGCTTCCAATGCCCTCTCTACACCTTTGCATGTGTCCATCTAGCAGAGCGCTATGACACCAAGCATGAAATATTACACTTTGTTGATTGTCCTAACAATACAGTTGTCCTAACAAAGCGCATTCTTTGACTTCGAGTTTGCATAAAAAGTCATTCCTAAAACTGGATGCCGATTTTATCATTCAAACTAAACCCGGGCTTGGCTTGGCGGTATGGATAGGCTATGCGTCCAAAGGCTTGACCATTCCTTGTAAGGAAAAGAAGAAAATAACGAAGTTATTACAAACAAACAATCAAAGAAAGATTCAATAATCATTATTTTTTAATATTAATAACAATTTTTCGAAAAAGAAGCGAAGTCGGTCATTTATAGTAAAGTTCCGGTAAATAGAAAGTAAAAGTGAAAATAGAGAGTAAGAATGATACAATAAATCTAAGAAGAGGTCCTAGGCTACATAGAGACGAGTTCATTTATTTAACATTATTGCTACATACAAATAACAAAATAATTTTATCAAACAACACAAAACGAAATCAGGCAAAGAATATGGCATTCAAACATATTTCTGCGCCTTGGAAAAATGTTTATACTAGGCAAAAATTTAAAATATAATAAACATGAAAAAAGTAATAAATAATAAAGTGTAAAAATAAAATAAAATCTCGGTTGGTTGAAAACATCCGGCAAACATGCTTTGATTAGACGCTCTCATTCTTCATGATGTTTCGCTTGCGCGTGTCCACCCCCTCTGGAAAGGATAGCGCAGGCAGGGGAAGTTGCAGGAACGCCAGGCTCTCCAGGCGGGCAAGGCTCTTCGTGCGGGCGCAATTTCACTTGCTTCATCTAGACAGTAGTCGCTCACTAATTTTGGTGACAAGCTCCATCGATGAAAAACTAATATCACATTTATTTTACATGGAGGATCTTAAAGTATTTGCTAAGAATTAAGCGATTCTCTCCAAAATGCCGTTTGTCATCAATGATTTTTGCAATGACTCTGCATAAAGTTTGGTTCTGACAAACGTGCAAAAGTCAATTTAAAGAGAGGCAAAGTGACAACATCTTAGGGCATTGACGTTGATTTTCACACTGTAATTCAAGATCTTGAGTCAAGTAAAACTTACAAATACCTGGGCATTAAAGAATGTGAGACCATCTCGAATGTCACACTGAAAGAAAGGAGAGGAGAGAGAAAAGAGGGAGTATTACAGAAGAGTGAGATTTGTCCTGCAGTCCACTTTGAACTCCATGGATAAAATAACTGCAATAGTAGTTTGGTGGTACACGTAGCCGAGTAAGGTTTCGGACTAGAGGACTGGACAGAACAAGAAATTCGAATCTTGGATCGAAAAAACAGAAAACTGCTTACAATGCATCATATCGCCCACTTTCGATCTAGTGTACATTTTGTATTTATTTTTTATTTATTTAGTTAAAAACAGTCAAAAACTGTATGTGACGAATGGAGGAGACAATCATTTGCGCACGCTTTCTTGAGTTTCAGAATCCCTTCTCAACAATTTAACTATTAATAGTTGAAAGATGATGATGATGATGATGATAATAATAATAATAATAACAATAATAATAATAATAATAATAATAATAATAATAATAATAATAATAATAATAATAATAATAATAATAAATTTAAAAAAGTGAGAGATTAACATTTCAAAAACTAGATATTTTCGTAGGCGAATTATAGAAAACTTATTTGTAATGGGGAAACGAACAGATTTGATTTTTCTCTATTGCTAACAAATAGAAACTCGCACTAAGCTCTACTACCACTACAAGCAAAAGGAAAGCTCAACAAAACGTGCGCACAGTGGAGCTACATTTACACACATTTTATGTGTTTAAGGAGCACTGCGAAGAAAACTATGCAAGATATTCAGAATAACACACACTGAACTTCTGATGCTATCCAACATGACGTAATAGACATAAAAACGTTAAAGAAAGCGTGGAAAGACATACCACTTCACGAACAATATTTAAAAAGAATGGACAATGTGCACATCAATCATTTATGTGGTTTAAAAGGGGAAGAATGAAGCCAGAATCGGAAGCAGTTCTAATACCTGCCCAAGATTAGGCGTCGAGAACACGTCATTATGATAAAGCGGTTCTCAAAATTTCCCGAGATAATAAATGCCGCATTTCCCAGGGACAAGTAGAAACCGTTGGTCATATTGTCTCAGCTTGCTCCGATTCTTGAAAAGACACGACAGGGTGTGTAGTTACCTCCACTGGCAGAGCTGTACCGTCCTCGAAGTTCCAAACATGCTCCAAGTGGTACGAACACTCGCCAGAACCGGTGACGTCTGTTGGACTGTGTACCATACTGTATGACCAACAAATTCAAACTGATCGCACGATTGAGGCAAACAAACCGGATATTGTTATCCGGGATTTGAAGAAAAAAACATATCTACTTCTAGATATGGCTGTGCCGTGCGATCAAAACGTCGTAACCAAGGAGGCAGAGAAACGTCTTAAATACGGTACAAGAGTTTGGAAATCGAGATCGGCCGAAAGTGGGGCTGAAAGCACAGGTCGTCCCGATAGTTAACGGAGCTTTGGGATTTGTTTCTCAAAATTTGTGTAAGAACTTGATTAAACTCCCAGGTCATTTAAAAGACTCGGAAGTGTAAGAAATTACTTTAACTTCTTTGCTGTCCGGGTGACGCCGCGTAGTGGGCTGAGAGGCCGACGTTTCGCCTGACATGTCGCAGGCTTCATCAGGGCATTGACATCGCGATGTTCTGCGTCGGGTATTAAATAGATAGATAGATAATATTTAATACCCGACGCAGAACATCGCGATGTCAATGCCCTGATGAAGCCTGCGACATGTCAGGCGAAACGTCGGCCTCTCAGCCCACTACGCGGCGTCACCCGGACAGCAAAGAAGTTATCGACTCGAGCCGCGGAAGCCTACGCGTACACAAGAAATTACTTTGTTTGCAGCAACCCACATTTTGCGCAAAGAATTGCGGAGGCACAGACAGTCAGATCTGCTCCTTAGGAAGCTGCTTGCAACCTGTAGTACATTTTATATTCACCCAATCCATAACATCTTTAGTCGTAAACTAGAGGAATAATGATAATAATAACAATAATAATAATAATAATAATAATAATAATAATAATAATAATAACTAAAATTAAAAAATAAATACAAACTCTCATAAATAAAGATAAAAAACACTACACTACTATACATGAATCATATGTTATCATGAGCATATGTTGAAAATGTTCCCACAATCACCAGGAGCGGTGGCTCAGTGCATCAGCTGATGCCACTGAGGGTGCCTCTAACCGAGAGGTCCTAGGTTCGACTCCTGACGGCGACAGGATTTTCGACAGTAGCTTTTCAGCTAGGTCGAATTCACTCGCTGTCTGGAGGAGAATTGTAGCGGCCGGCTGCTCTGATCGATAATCTTCCGTGGTTTCTCCGATCAACACCAGGCGAATGCCGGAGCAGTACCCTACCAAACGGGCCACGGATCGCACGCGATCTGTTCTTCCTCTTCCTTGTCCTATCCTCTCCCCTTACACACACACTTACACTAACATGCACTACACTGCCACATATTCCACCAAGGGGACCAATCGGGAGCTTAGAGCTTGTCCCGGCTGGGGCGATGCCCCGCTGGTGGGAGAGTCCTGGTTAAGGGTAAACCCCACTAGCCGACAGTAGCTCGGCGCCGTATCTCGCCATCCAGCGAGGAAAGATCACCATCTCCCGAGAAAAAACCATGCACTACACTAACAGGACTAATAACCAAAGCAGTTGACGTGCCCGGAATTACTAATCAATCAATCTCCCCTATCTACAAGCATTATTATGAGCATGAGGGGAAAGATTCATTTACTTCCTCTTTCACTTCTGAACATGTAGCAGCCATGCATGTCTTCTGCTGTGGTTGGAGCCTCTTGGCACACCCGGTTTTTAACATTCCAAACAAAAGTCTAGTCTATCAAGTCGCGCGGCCAGCGAAATATATATATATATATACACACATAATCACAACTCATTCTGTTAATGTTTTGTTTCCATGATCAGTTTTCAGAAGAAACTTATCGAATGAAAATAACATAAACAATTTTCTTTCAATTTTAACATAACATAAACAATTTTCTTTCAATTTTATTTATTTATTCTTATGACAAAAAATCAGAAAAGCTGCTGAAAAGAAGAGTTAATAAAAAATACAAGTTTTGTGAAGTGTTGGAATTCTCTTCATATTTCCAAACACTGCGAAGAACACTCTTCGAAGGCTTCTTAGCTACGGGACTGCGGACCTTCACTGCCGAAGCGTTGAGGTGGGCGTTTCATTCGAACTTTCCGTTAATAACTCAGCATGTTGCTTATCTAACAAGAAAATATATAAATCATTGGGTTCGTATTTTTACACCCGTCATGACAGACAAAAAATGTATAGTTCTGTTCGAAGCTATAGTGAAGATATAGTGTCCAGCCGACTTGATGTTTTCTTATAGAGAATTTCTCATTTATGATGATTATGAAATGTATTTTTATTTGATGCTTATAGTTAATATTTATAACGTAAACAATTGATATGCGAATGACATATTTTGGTATAGAAAATTAATAAAAGCTTTATTTTTTAATACGTATCAAAGGCTTTTGGGGTTTGGAGGGAGGGTGCTGAAGCCCTCTTTCGTACGTAAGTGTTTTAATGAAGTATATGGAATCATTTGGACTTTAATAAGACAAAAGAAATTCATAGGAAAACAAAGCTGTGCAACAAATATAACTACTTCAGTTCAAGAGCAATTTAAAGTTTATGTAAAAAGCATAACTAAAAGAGGTTTAAGATGATGTTCAGATTGTTACACTCCCGCCAAAAGGAAACTTTCCTCCCCAAAAGGAAAAAAAGGAAATTTCCCATCACGTTCAAGAAATTTCCTTGCTCCTGGTGAACGTCAATGAATGTGGTTACTTCCCATCATAGGCGTGCTCATCGTCAAACGTAAGACGCAGTAGCATTTCTGGTCATCCATTTCCAATGAACTTTTTTATATACGTAATATATATTACGACGTATTTTACTTATTAATGAGTAAAACATACAAGGAGAATAAAATCATAACTTAAGCGATACAATTAATAAGTTATATTGTTTTTATGTTAAAACATTTTCACGGAGAAGTCTTTCTCTAATGCCACATAACATTTTCCCAGTTTAAGCCGTTGGGGGAAAAAAGGGGGAAAATCAGGAATTGAACATTACAGAAATAAAATGTTTAATTACATAAAGCTATGAGCCCCTTTCAAAATTTTCAGGGGAGCTCTGCTCCCCTGTGCTCACGCCTATGCGTACCATAATCGTTTTTGTATGTCCCGACTTATGGCAGTGCCAATGTTTTAAAAAATATTCCCTCCACTGCGTCTGTACTAATTGGATGCTTATAGGTCCCAGTTGGCGGATCCAAGAGGTCATGACCCTCTTACTGTCTTCCTTAAAAAGGAAAATAAACTTCTCCAACTATTTAATTTACTTGTTAGTTATTTAAAACAACAACCGTGAATATGAATAGCTAGAAGGGAATAGAATTTATTAAAGTATGGAAAAATAATCTGGATGACAAAGTTGTTATGCCAACTTTTACATTGCGCAAGTTTACTTCTTGCAATGTATAATGCGTGGTAAAAATCAGTTCAATCTATCTACGAATTTGAGACCGACTCAAAAACCGTATTCCGTGTCAAAAGATATTACGTATATTTACATTATTATTATTATTATTATTATTATTATTATTATTATTATTATTATTATTATTTTATATTACTACTTTTTAAATGCCATACTTGTATTTGAATTATTACTATTGATTTTGAAACCGAAAAAAATAGAGATAAAACATTAAATTCTTAAACGAACGCACATACGAACGTCATACGCAGTTTTAATTGTTTTTTGACGTAAAATAAATAAAATAAAAAACGAACGGTAAAACTTCATTGTCAAAATGGAACTCAAAGAAGGGGCTCAATGCGTTAAACATAAATTACTAGCGCGTAATATTAAAGCAACTTGTATTAACTTCTTTATATTTCAGAACCTTTTCAGAATATTTCGAAAAAAAAAATAGACACATCAGAGTCAATTCCAGCACGATCAATCATAAGAAAGTTTCTCCCCAAATATGCATTTGCTAGTGGTATCATCCTATTCACATTCACGTGATTAGTTTTGGCTTATGCGCATGTGGAAGGGAGCTATAATGTTCATCCGCACACAAAAAATAAGTCCATCACATCCTTATCTTTAGAAGAGATGGAAAGTCTACCTCGTTGAATATTTTTTAATATTTCACAATACTAATTTAAGCATTGTATTATCGGTTTGTGTCATTACGATTATTTCATTTCAGAGGAAAGAAACAACGCGGATGAATACTCTCTACACATGAAGTTGAGATCGTCATCAACTGATTCGCCCGGAGAATATTACGCGCTCTGACAGTTAACTCTAGCGCAGAAGCACGCAGTAGCATTCTTGGATCTGAAGTGTTGGAGTGTGCAACAGGCGTGAGTGCAACCCAGTGATCAGTGGAAGTGATCGTTCACCACTATTGTGTGATTGTGTCTGAAGAAGTTTCATTTCATCTAAAGTAAATCGCTACACTTTCAAAATGGTTTCCGGAGGAATGACGTGTGTGAAATACCTGCTTTTTGTTTTCAACCTTTTGTTCGTGGTGAGTAAAAGTGATTTGTGTTAAAAGTTCATATAGTGAATTGTATGAAAGGCAATGAAACAAACAAAATGTAAATTAAATAATGTCGGGATTTGTAAGGAAGTTGAGTTACCGTTAATTTTCAGGTTTCTGGCATAGCGGTAATTGTTGTCGGAGTAATGGCAATGTATCCGTATAAAGAGTATTCAACGTTTATGGATGCAAAATTTGCAGCAGGACCGTTAATATTGATAGTGGTGGGCGCTGTCATCTTTGTCATTGCATTCTTCGGATGCTGCGGAGCTGTCAAAGAAAATCACTGCATGGTTGTAACGGTAAGAAATGTTCGTAATAAATAAAAAGTAAAGTTGCTTGTGAAAATCGTCAATAACCGTATGTTTAATGAACAGTTCTCGGTTCTACTATTGGCAATCTTCTGCATCGAACTTGCTGCTGGAATTTGCGGCTATGTCTACCGTGAAGATGTCAAGACCGGAATTGAACAGCAATTCAAGGATAGCATGGACAAATACAACACCAGCAAGGAGATCCAAGATTCCTGGAATGTGTTGCAGCATGATGTAAGTAGTGACCTACTTTCAACCTATGACTATTAAGATTTTTTAAAAATTGTAATACATTTATAAAGACCCTTGTGTTAAAGCACAAACCTTTTTAAGACTATTCTGAATGAAAAACATATCACAAAATATGCCCTTTGAAATTTAGGAAATGACGATCCATTTAAAAGTGAAAATTTGTGACAAAAACTTTTTTTTCTGTTTAAAAATAAGGGACTACACATACTATGATTTTATCTAACATGACCATGTCTAGACTTAAGTTTGTTGGAAGTTACAAATCCTTTATAATTTTTTTTAAATAGCTGAAGTGCTGTGGAGCTGATGGCCCTGAGGACTGGGGTAAACATCACATGAGCATCCCCTCAACATGCTGTGGCTCTTCTGCAGAAGGCGAGAAATGTGAAATTGTTAATGCTTACGAACAAGGATGTGCTCCTGCTCTGAAGGAACAGATAGAGCACTTTGCCTTGATCATAGGTGGTGTTGCAATTGGCATCGCATTTGTCCAAGTAAGTACGGCTCTGGTGTGAAACTGTGGTGCTTTTGTCATGTGTAGAAAAACTCACAAACTGATTTGTTTTGCAGTTGGTTGGTGTCATCTTTGCTTGTTGCCTTGCAAGATCAATTCGGAAGGAATATGAAACAGTGTAGAAGTCATGTATTCTCGTGTACTTGATGCTTAATCCTGGCATCTTTAAACTAAAAGCCTGCACTGAAACCTCGTTCTCAGCAGAGATATTTGGTGTTCTCGATCCCACGATCTTCAAAACATTTTGTGTAATTGATGTCTGTTTGTACTTTTGATGTTTTTTGTTTTGTTAATTATTTTTGTCATCAGTGTTTAACATCACGTTAATTTTGAGTGATACTTAAATGCATCACATGTGTGTTGCTCATTATGAAGTTACTAATTTTGGAGTTACAAATTCAACCAGTTTTGGTATTTGCCAAAAAGTGTTAAATTAGTTGCACATTTGTGTGGTGACATTTTGTATTGCATGCAACTGTATGAGAGTAGTACAAGTTTCATCCATAAAAATTGGTGTTGAAACACTTCTTGCATTTATGCAGTTTGACCATCGTAGAAGTGCCATCTTCAAAATGCTGAGCAGTGTATTGCTTCCCTCTAAAAGATTTTGAAAAACTTTTTCACTCTTGTGTAGAATATTGAGAGTAGCACAATTGAGTTGAGGGATCTTTTAACTGCTCTCTTTCTGTTAGCACATTTGTTTCCAAGTTGTAAATGTGGGCATTCATTTAACTGGCACAAAGGATTGTGTCTTACTAAATGCATTTTGTTTGCTTGGGCAAAATGATATGCACAACCTGGGAAAGGAGATTCTGAAGCCCAGAAAGAACTGATTAGGATCAGTACTTCTATTTAGCAATAGCTTTTATACCAAGATCTAACTTTTATAAACGTTTTACTTCTTATGTTTTGATTTTTGAGCAGTGTGCAAATTTCATTGTTTTGCTGTCCAGACTAGGATACTTTTCTTTCATTTGGCTGCTGAATGTTATATGGGCAATTAGGTAGCTCATTTCATTGTTTTTGATGTACATAGCTATCCCTAAGGTTACTTTGATAAGTGTTAACCTCGTGTTTTCAGTACATCATTCAACTGTGATATACTTTCATTTCATCTCTTAAAACAGCATTTAGTTTAATGTAATAAAGGAGGTAACCTTTTCTGACAATGCACCAGATGTGCAGCAACGTCAGCAAATGTACCTATTAAAACATGTGCAGTATTTCATATGTATTAAGTGTTGGGTGCGAAGATTGTTAGCAAAATGTGCTGTATTTTTGAACAGTTTCATGTGTTATGTGCCTGAGAGAATAGGATTGATTATCCAACACGTTATTGTACCTATTTTCCAACCAAGTAATAAAGTTTCTTTTGGCGTAAAATGTTTGATATTTTGAATTTGATCCTACTCGCAATTTCATATCAAGTGATAAGACCATCTTCAATTATTTTAACTATATCTGCTCTATAATTATATAAAGATTTTGTTCAAAATCCCACTTAGTCCACAATCTTCAGAGGGTTGATGGTGAAATGTATTAATTGAAGTTGAAAGGTGAAGATTGTAATATAGGTTTGGTGTTCACAATGTTCTTGATATGTACATTGGTCACTGTAATGATATGCTTGACCAAAAATATGCAAAATAGGCAAGAGTCCATTTGTCTGTGCTAGTTGGTCTGTTACCACACACAATCCTTTGTAGTATTCTCCAAATAAAAAGCCATTATTTTGGAAAGATAAAATTTATAAGTGAAACTACTAAAGATTTGTCATTGCAGTGGCATTTAAGAGCTAGTTTTGAACTCGAGAATAGAACAAAGACAAAATTTAAACATATAAACCGAAATATGCTGTGCTTGAATACTTTGCAACTTAACATGCCTGTTTAAATAATTTTAAAGCTTCTCTGATCACAAATTAAACATCTTTGTCATTTAAAATACATCATTAAAGCACAGAGAAAATCCAAAGCAAGCACGTTTTCCTGTTGGTGAAGGTGCTAACAGATTATTCTTCACAGAACATAATTGCAGATTTTTTGTACTAAAAAATATAAATTAATGAAGAAACAAAACAAACTGAGCTCCATCAGTACATGCTCAGTGTGAATTTCTCATATTTTTGGTTTATGTTACATATTATTATTATTATTATTATTATTATTATTATAATACTGCAACGTGTATCCCATCAACACTTCAGCTATCATTTGAAAAATGATACTCTAAATTATGAGAAAACTACTTATAATTTGAAAAAAGTGTTCATGAAACAATTTAATTATTTACAAAACGTTGGAAAATAGATTCCATTGGGTAAGAAAGAAACTTTACCTTCCTTATTAAGGGAGTTGGGTAAAAAAAAAAAAAATTAACTTAAAAGTCATATAACTTAAAAGCATGTGAAAAATGCTAATATTTTCAGAAACATTTACACAAAATAATTTTAAGATATTGTAGAAAAGAGTGCATTACGAAAATATTTATTTTAAATATTGAAGGTGATGGAAAGATAAGTAAAGAGAAAGCTTAATTCAAAATTCCAGTTTTTAATGGAAACTGAACCAATCACAAATATCGCTCTTATTTGAAAACTTTGGAGCCGTTTTTTACAGCTTCTTTTATAATTGTCCCTAATTCACTTAAAATGACATGGAAACTACTCATTTTTTGAAAAAAATTCATGGCATTAATTAAACATAACACATCAGAAAACAAATTTCCATCTTCAGTAAAGTAGTTGGAGGGAGTCCAAAAAATATTTAACTTTTGCAGTTTTTGAAAATTTAAATTCTTGAATGAAATTCAGACATGCTATTGATATTAGCTTAAGCCCCTGTATTCAAACAAGAATTGAAATCTTTTTCATAGACTTTCGAAGATGTCCTGGGGTGTTCATATGGAACAAAAGTTAAAATATCCAATTCAAATTCATGGAGGTGCAACATCAGCCCAGTAAGCAGGGATTGATCAGGGGAATAGCAATTATGGAAAAACTGTGAATATGTTATCACTGGATATTCAATCTAATCCTGTGATTAGTTCAGATCAGGTTGTCCAACGAGCAGCTTATGGTGCCATTTATTGTGACCCACGAAAGGTTATGAGTGAAAAGTGAAAGTCCTTTGCTTCCATGTCTGGTGAGAACATTGAGCACCTAGCACATGCGCCTTGCCAGGATCAACAACCCCTTTAATGTAAATATAGGTTAACTTTAGATTTAAGGAATTTTTTTTCTAATAAATTCAGAAATTCAAAATCATCCCACGTGTTTTACTGTGTTAAGCATGGTACAGCCTGATATCAGGCATAGTTCCACCCCCACCCCTCCTGTTACAGAGCAGCCAGGCAAAGTGCCCAGATGAAGAATAGGGGAAGTCAAGTGTGGATCGCCTGATTGACAATATGGCCCGCAACCATAATAAAGATGGCCCTTGAGGCCTTGCAAGTTGGACACACTGGTTTAGATGCTAGTTTGTTGATGGACAGGCAACCTTTCTTCAGAACCATGAACTCAAAAACTTGCAATTTCAACAAAAGTTTGCCATCAATTTTTTTGAAGCATTTCATAATTTTCTCTATTGATAACTACTTATAAAAGACTAAAAATGGAAACGAGCAAGCTGATGCTTATATCACCTGATATTCTATCATTCATGAAAGTAAACCAGCATCTTATCTGCCTTGTGACATTGTTTCTACACAATATAATATGTAGTTTTGATTTGCACGAGGTATACCTTACTGTGAAATTGATCAATAATCAATCAATCCAGGATAGTATGCCTGGTTGCTCTATGGTTATTCAATGAATAAGGGCTCTGGTTTCTTTATATTATCATACCTTTCTAACCTGACTAAAGATTTTCTTTTGGTTCAATTGTTTATATTTTTTTATGAGACAAAGCAGCAAACTTTTTTTATTTACAAAATAATGTCCATTTATAGAAAAAAAGTTAATTGCAGAAACATTTGTGGGCATCTATATTATTTCTGAGGCAGTACTCTTGGCAATAAACAAAATGTTTATAAAACCACTGCTTTTTGCTGCAGCATTTCAACACTATCTCTATACTATGTAAGTAGCATACGCGAAAGTCAAAAGGTAATTAAAGGATTACTAATACACAAAACAAAGTTATTGATGAATACTGTCACCCCAAAATAATAGTTATTAGTTGATGGCTGTGGCAAAGTCTCCTGTAAATGGGATAGACTTAAAGATAAAGGAAAATAAACAAAACACAGCAAAAAAGCTTTATCGAGCTATATCATAAACATGGCCGAAGGTAATTACATGACATAAATAAATGATAAACTGATTTATCTTACTTCAGATGTAACTGAAAGTATTCATTTTATTTTCTTGCATACTACATATGTAGCACACAGAAAGTGGATTTGGCACTAGAAAAATTCATATTAGAGGTAGCTGGTACCCCAAAAATAGATAATTCTTGTTCTTATTTGCAGTAAATTAACACCCTATGTAGTCAGAACCCCAGTTTTGTGGGTACTTGATACCAAAAAATCGGTTTATGGCAAAATGTCTGTTTGTGAACAATAGCGGTTAAACCACAAGCAAGATTTCTACCAAAATTGATTTTCCGTAATCAAACTGGCTGATGTCACAGTACCTTGAATTTTAAACAGAATTTTTCGGGTACTTTTACATGAAGCCCCACACTAATCATTTAAATTTTTCCTCCGAAATTGGTCCAAATTTTTGATTAAATTTTTGTTTTTTGGAAAGGGGAAAGTATGCTTACAAAAATGACACAGGTCTAAATTTCAATGAAATTTCCGAAAAATGCAAAAGTGAAACATTTTTTCTGTGTCATCCTACTATTACAATATTAAAGAAAGATTTTTCTTCTCATTCAAATATGTTCTTCAAAATTAGATCTTTAAATGTGGTCATATACATTTTTTTTTCAATGTATATGTATTTTCACATAATGTTTCATGAAATAAAGGCAACTTTGAAACCAAGATTTTCTCAAAAACAACTCCAAATGTTTTCTTTAAACTTTTTATACTGATAGACTAAATGCACTGAATAACATGAAAATACCAACCCACTGATACTGTGAATAACATCATGCTTCAGAGGATTTTTTATGTTTCTCCACAACTCTTCTGTTTTCTGAAAAAACAAGCTCAACATTGCACATTTTCAGAATCACCCAAAAAGCCATTTTTCAAGAACAGCACAAAATTTACAATGAAAATTTGGACATAGAACCATGTTTTAGTCTTCTGTAATATTCCCAAAGTCATATTTCAATTGTACTTTTAGGGAACGGAGATATTAAGTAAATGTGAAAAAAGGTCTATGACACAGATAGGTAGTAAGCAGTCTGCACCACTGATAAGTAACAGCTGGGAAGAGGACGAGGAATATCGAAAAACTACCATAGAATAGAGGAGTTAAAAAACTAACAAGTGGAAGAAATCTGTGCCATTTTGTAACACAACTAGTTGTCATTGTATAGAATTGAAGGGCTTGGAGCAATAATATGAAAAGCCACAGCAAGCTTTCTGTTATTTGTTGTAATAACTATTCTTTTTCTTGCCAACACTGAAGATATCCACCACAGGGTGCACAAAGCACTAAGAATTGTACTTTTCAACCGATCAGGAAACTATCATAATTCTCAAACTGCTGCAATGAAATTACTATGTCTTAAGATGTAGGTCTTGGAATGTAACATAATGTGGCTTTCTTTGAAGTGTGAGAGATGTGGATATTGTACAAATATAAGGTAATAAAAGTCTATTCTCCACAAAATTACAATCAATATTTAAAATGCTATTTGTGTGGCATATCCGAGACAATTTAATAATTTCCACAAAGAATATTTTGGCAAGTTTTGTATGAATGATTACGTATAAGTGCAGGTATCACTGAAACATCAGGTACCTTGATAAAAATTAATAAGGAGAATTAGTTCTCATTTCAATGAGAACTAATACCTTTTTACCGGCATTAGCAGTTTCCAGCTAACTCATGCCCTTTGTACAAGTAATGTAATGTGTTGTCAGCATTTGAAGAATGTATGCAACAAATCTGCTAATCAATGATAAAAGTTATTTCCTGATAAAATTTGAAGTTATGCAAATGACTCACGACTTTCAAAATACAATTTCACAAAAATTTTGTGAAAAAGGCTTAATATAAACCACACTTATGGTTCATGAGGGGAAAAATAAATATTGAGCTGCATCCCCTCAATGTTATTGATACCTTTGACTTCCATAAAAATGCATTAATATTACTCAAACTTCAAAAGACATAAAAAATGACTAGTGGAAAACTAGCGGCCTGCAAGGGCAAAAATGCTCCTGAACAAACCCACACAAAATGGTTTTCCGAGAAATATCAAGCACACTGCTAAGAATAAATAATATACTCTTGTATAACACTGCAATAAATTATAGCTCTTAGCATACCTAGTAATGTTATGAGTGTTCTTACTGCAAAGGCCAAAAGTTAAACATCGAGGCGGAGGTAGTGGAGAAGAGATTTTTAAATCGGCAAGGCAGCAAAAACACTAACTTTTTGTAGTACGTTTAGCATTTTATTACTCATCATTATATCTCACGATTTATGCGAACAATTACCACATTCCTGCTACAGTAAACAAATGAATTCTGTTGGAGCGGCATGTTAGTATGATGATGTGGGGGTTTCTTATGATATATCTATTTAAACAATATTAGTAAACTGTTGTTTGAGAAAGATGGATGTGAATACGTAATTCTTTTGTATCTAAAGAAATTACTTTCGGTGAGGATTTCCAATGTCGATACATTCATACTGCCGTTAAGCATAGCAGACAAGTTTCATTTGGTGGGATACCAGAAAGATTATTTAATTTATCCAATTTTCATTTTTCTAATTGTACTATTTATAATATTACAATTAACTATAATTACCCCAAAAACTAATATGAGTTATTTGTATTCTGATTTGTTTTGTATATCACTGTGTTTTGTCTTAATAAACAGCTGACTTGCAATGCATCAAGTTGTTTATTTATGTTGATAAGGAGGTTAAATTTCTTAACACACCTGTGCATTTAACAAACCTGTAGGGTTGCATGTTAACAGGGTTTAAAGACACATGTGATACATAGTTATTAATGTATCAAGGGCATTAAGTAGATGTTTTTGCCCCGAAGGCAACTTCCAAGCCCAAGGGATTGGAAGTCGCCTGAGGGGCAAAAAGATCTAGTAACGCCCATGACGCATACAAAACTTTATGGTTTACTAGTTTGTTGCTGAATCAAATGAGAATTCGAGACATTTTATAATTTTTCTAGCGTCTAAAGTGAAAAGATGCATTGTAATAGTCATTTATCAATATGATGTCAGATAAACAAAACAGTGTGTATCTAATTACTATGGCATAATAGTTATTGGACTGATTAGTTCGTACAAAATGAAAGAACATTGCGAAGTTCCTGCGGAATTACTAGCAAAAGCAAACAAAACTGTGGACACGTTTCCAGTAATATTTCGAAAAATATATGAAAATGTTTATGGTGTATTTGAGAGTTGTATAACAGTGTGAATGACAGTGTAAACTGCATTGATGAAATGGTACTTTTAGGTTATTTGCTATTGCCAAAAGGAATTTAGAATATGTCATAACACCAAAAAAATGAGGATGTTAGCCGATGTGTCTTCTACATCTTATTACTACAAGTAGTACTGCTACTCAAGAAGCACATACTATGTCTTAAAAAAAAAGTTATTCACAACAGTGAAATATGAGTGACTGGTGGCAATTGAATATTTACGAGAACATTCCAAAATTGCAATTTTCATATCAGTTAAGTAAAATAAGGTTTATAACAAGTTATTTTACTTATTTGAGCATTATGCCATTTATTTATTGTATTTGCTTGCATCGTAACTTTAATACATGGAATTCATTAAAATGTATAAGTTGTGTTGGTATAAGAGCGGGCCATAAAGTATTCAAAAAGCCTGGAGGCAAAAAGAATCAAAGGCCCGCAAGGATATTAACAATATAATTACGCATTTTGCTTGAGGCCCATAAACACAGCGATGAACTAGTAAACCATAAAATATTTTAACAGAAGTGGCCTTCATGAATTCTGCAATAACATAATATAAAATATAATACACAGATCCACAGTACAACATTTCTCTAAATACCAAGAGTTGCTGTTCCTTAAAGCAAAATATGTGAATCGCAAAAATTTAATAATGGGTGGCCTCTTCCTTGGAGCCTTGCTGTCAAGCAGTGACATGAGTCTGAGAATTCAGTCAGCGCACACAGTTCGAGACAATGCAATAAAATATTTGCATTTTTCAGTCAAAATTGAAACTGTTTTATTGATTTTAGATCCCCCAGTTCCTAGATATCTAATGAAACCATATGCCTGAATGTTGCAGTTCTTTCAATTTCTACCCGCTTTGCAAGATTGTAATATGTAATATGTAAGTTTGTAACACACAAAAACTGAAACCTTCTGAAAAGCAAAATGTTTTGTTTTTCCCTCCTTTTAACTTTCTTCACAGGAGCACATTACAACCCTTGAAATCTTTAGTGTCAACTGTCGGTGATCAAGACTTGTGTGTGCATTAGTGTTAAAACAATAGTTCGAGTCGAGTTTTTTTCTTATTCTTAAAAGAGGATCCTTCAGCAATATTTGTTGCTGAAAGTTATTTTTATGTGATAAATAAAATTTGAAGTTATATTTGTTTACACAACATTTATTGTAATTTGTTACATCCTAACACAACATTAACAAGGGTAACAACCCTTTCATTATCGTCTTGTCTGGGCACATTTTTGGAATTACAAGGTAGATAAACAGGGATGTAAGTTTGTAACACACAAAAACTGAAACCTTCTGAAAAGCAAAATGTTTTGTTTTTCCCTCCTTTTAACTTTCTTCACAGGAGCACATTACAACCCTTGAAATCTTTAGTGTCAACTGTCGGTGATCAAGACTTGTGTGTGCATTGGTGTTAAAACAATAGTTCGAGTCGAGTTTTTTTCTTATTCTTAAAAGAGGATCCTTCAGCAATATTTGTTGCTGAAAGTTATTTTTATGTGATAAATAAAATTTGAAGTTATATTTGTTTACACAACATTTATTGTAATTTGTTACATCCTAACACAACATTAACAAGGGTAACAACCCTTTCATTATCGTCTTGTCTGGGCACATTTTTGGAATTACAAGGTAGATAAACAGGGATCAATACCTTCTCATATTCGAGAGTCTATTTTAAAGCAGGTCATAAAAAAGAAACAAACAAAAAATAAAAAAACAAACAGTATGTATAAAATCCATTTTAGGCCTACAAATGTTTGCAGAAACATTTAAGAAATTCTACATCAATTTGAGATTTTATATCCAGCACATTGCACCACTAACACTTAAATTTTTATAAATGCAAAATAGCCACGTTATGTTAAATTAAAATATGCAAAACCATATATCATAGGCCTCTCTCTTACCCATTTTCATTTGGATTAAAGCTGTAATAACACAACTTTAATTCCATGAACATCAATAAGTTCCTTGTAGCTGAACTATGTTTAAAGGCTGGGAGGTAATATGGTTGAAATTTCTTAAACTGAGTCTACATTCAATAAATTACTTTTTGTAACATACTGTTAAATTATAAATACTCTAATAATAGCAGTATAATCGATAAAAATTAATTCCTATCGATGCTTAAATGATTTTATTATTCTCACTGAATTACTCTCTGCCCTACACACTACGTATACAACAAGCTTCTATCATACCTCTCTTTTTTTTATGAATATGAAGATGACATGTACACACTGAGCCATGATTACAATGGACTCGAGAAGAAAACTGCAATTCTGTTACAGATATGAACATCGAAATACTACAAATGAAATGAAACATATGTATACATTTGCCCTTTACGGACTGGAAAGTTTTCTCTCCACTATAGAAAGTTTTCTATTCCAAAGCAATATAAGATTCATACAAAAGTGGTAGCCTATTCTTGCACCATTAAGAACATATTGAAAAAATAAAACAACTACATTCCAAACCTTTCATTCTTAGCATGCACTCTGGTTGAATGAACCTACAGACACCCACACTCACAACATACACAAAGAAAATCTCTTCAACACTTGGAACTGTGGAAGTGAACCATTGGAGAGAGAAATGCTGGTTCATGGTTCAATCACACACAGCAGTCTGGTATACATTCCCCACATTCTCCTCCTCTGGTTGCCAATTTTTTGGCAGGAGCACATCACGTTGCATACCGTTTGGTCCACAGTCGTGCAATGCGGTCATGTTCTTCCCGGTTTTGAAGGTATTGGGTTGCTATACTGCCCACCAATGGATCCGCTACATAAAAAGAAAATAATAATATTAATAATTTCAAAACAAATCTGCTATTCCAGAAATCTTCCAACAAAAGGTACATCCATACAATGCTTATGTTTGGAAAACCATAGAAATAAAATTGTATAAATACACAAATTTCAAAGTCAACCATGTCATCTGATGTGTATGATCTACACTTACTATACTCAGCTTCTTCATTGATATAAGACTTCCTGAGATTTATATTGCTCTTAATTGAATGAAGCAACAAAAAAATTAAATGGAAAGTAAGTTTTATGAAGGAATATTACATAAGGACTAACTTTTATTTCACTTCAAATTATAATGTCCGCATTATATTTTATGTCAAGGCATCCACAAATAACACACTTACAGCACTGATAATATACAAAAATACAAACGATTTTTTTAATATGTGATGTTAATTTTGGGATCTTAAGTCTCCTGAATGATTTTACATTTTTGAGCCTCATTCTCTAGTTTACATAAAAAGGAGATTTTCATCATGTGAAAGAAAGCAAGTGTGTGCAATAAAACAATAACAATAATTGAGAACCGTGTCCTCTGAGAATTACCGAACCTCAATCTCTAGAAATCTTGCAAGGTTTCTTTACATTTCAAGTGAGCCGGTTCAGAACTTTTTTCTACAAGAACAAAAAAAAAAAAGCTCTCTTTGCTTTAAAGAAAACGCAGCCTAAAAAGATGAGAGTTATTATTACTATTACTACTATTACTGTTACTATTACCGGAAGTCATTACACATGTTCATTCCCTTCAAGAGAACATTGCTCCAAATACCCCTTACTAACTAGTCCAAGGTTTCCCAATAGGGTCAATAATGATTGAGGGTTTGTTTGGGGATTGAGAGCAAAGTTTTACTCTGGTGATGGGTAAGATTGAATATAAAAAAAATCTAAGTCTATAATTTTGGTTTTCTCATTTTGATATTTGTTTCTCTTATGAAAGCTTAGGTTTCCACAGCCTGTCAGAAGGTACTTGGCTGCCTTGTCAACGTTGGACATTTCACTCCTAGGAAAGCTGCAGTGTGGCAGGCTGAAATGTTGCCAACAGCCTATGATGCAGCATCTACTGAACAGTTAACTATTTTTTTTGTTTTTCTTCTCTCATCGAAGTATAAATTTGCTCCCATTTTTTGAATTTAACATTCACATGAATGCCAATCAACCTTTTGTCCAATTAGTTTCTGTAATTTTGCTTCTGAAAACTTGTTTAGATTTGTAAAATTAAAAATTATAATAGCACAAAAACAATAAAACAATTTGAATGTTATTTTTCAAAAACAATTTGAATGTTATTTTCAAAAAATTTGTGTGTGTTCTTAGTGTACATTTTTAAAGTCATTTATGTGACATTATTTGTGCTAAGAATTTGAAATGTCCATTACATTGCAGAGAAAAAATTAAGTGGGTCAAAACTTATTCTTTTAACCAGGACTGATGACAGCAAAAAGGATAGGAATCCCTGAACTAGGCTATTGTCTGTGTGTGATGCATTCCAGAATTTAGGCATTGTGTGGATGTTATCTAACATTACCAGATGTCAATACACACAACTTTTGTTGAAAAAAATTATTGTTATACTCACCTGGATTACAATCAGTGAGAAGAGAACAAATTGACAACAAGACTTTAGATATGGTTAAAGCAGGAGACCAGTTGTCCTTCAGAATATCCAAGCAAATCACACCCTGACTGTTAATGTTGCAATGGTAGATTCGAGTTCGGAACGTAACCTTGAAAATTCAGATTATACAATCAAAATTACTGGAAATGCAAAACATTATATATGGAATCTGAAAACCTTAATAAGCCAAAAAATTAATTTTTGTTATTCGATTTCATTGCTCACATATTTAAGAAGGAAAACAAAGCTCTATGAGAAAGTTCAGTACAAAAACAATATAAATTTAAACAATTAACTATTAGAAACTTAATGGAATACTGCCTAGTGTTAAATGTTACTGCTTAACTGAAAACAATTAGTAAAAATTGCATAATCTCATTGAGATTTTTGCTAACTACAAAATATTACACTTATCCACAGATATTATGAAGTCATCTTAACATTTGAACCGCTGGAATAAGTGGTATATTTACAACTGGCAGAGTAGCCATAATGACTGCCGCTTATATTAATATATATAACAACTCCCACTTCAACAACCTTTTACCTTTCCTCTTTCCAATAGACTTGTGAAATTCATAACAAAATTTTCAAATTGAGAAATTACAAAACATTAGATGTACATAAATAATAGATAATTAGATTAATATAATTACCATTGCATATCCCTATGCTGTTTATTACAACAAACAATTTTACTGTTACTTTGTGTTTGCTTATCTCTAAAAAAAACTCGATCACTTTAGATATAATACTGCTTTGGTATTGTTCTATTTATATCCAATACAAGTTACTAACTTCACAACCTATTTTGTGCAGGGTCCAAATATGTTTCTTGCATTTACTGCAAAGTATAATTGTTTTTGTTTAGACAATTTTTCATTAGATACTAGTATCTCAATAAACCCACGTGCTTCAGATTAGCACAAATTTACCGATTTTTAAACTGTTTAGATCTGGTACTCTTTATATCACAACGAAACCTTAGGACTTCCCAGAACCTATTTCTAGTCGCTGATTCACAAAGAATGTGTTCCCAATTTTTTCAATCACCATTCATTTACTTTTATGTGGCTGGCACCTAGAGCTAAAAGTATGTATAATTATGGAAACATACACAGCTAATCTTCTAAACTATTTCCATGAAATGTTTCCTATTACCCTCCTGGCTTCTGTTTTGGTGCTGCTCTTTAGGTAGGTTTGTCTATAAATAGGCACTATGCACTCGATTCACAGTCTTCATAAACATCACTTGGAATTTGCAGTAGGACCAGTTTATCTTCCAAAATACTCTGCAGAGCTAACCTACCACAAAGACTAACATCAAAGTTAGCTACAGTCCACTCTTATCCCTTCTTCACCAAGGAATTTTGAGTCTGCTTAGCTTAGCAGTACTGTGCAATTTGATCTCTGAATAAACTTACAAAGAGTCAGAAACCATTCATTTTACATATTACACATATGTAATATGAAAATTGTTGGGTGATATAGCATGTTAAAAATGAAAAAGCTGTCAAAATTACAGCTCAGCAGATCTATTTCAAGGTAGTATATCTGTTCTACAGCCCATCTCCGGAAAATATTTTAAAGAAAGTAAGAAAAAATATGGCCCTTACTGGCCTAATTTTTTAATAAAATAAGTTTAAATTAGTACAGGCTCTTATGGGAGATCTATTAAAGGAGATTTTAAAAAAAATTATAGTTATAGTTAAAGCTGTAGATAAAGTATTAATCTGAATAATATCCAAATTAGATGGACAATAACTATTTGCAGAAGAGCATTGGCTGTATTTTAATGTGTAATAGTAAATATTAACTTACGAGATTCTCATTCTTGAAGTCTCGCATAAAATATTCTTACAACATATATGGACGGCAATTGGAAACAATTGATTACAAAGACCTCGGGGTAATTTTTGACCCCAAAATGAAATTTGATGCACATGTTGACCACAATGTTAATAAAGCCAATAAAATTTTTGTGAGGAGAATGATACTTTTAAATTTCTCTTTTTTTAACCCATGATTCATACACAAAGCAAATAGTAATATAAGCTCGCAGGAGTCACACAGGTTAACTTCAAGATCTGACTTTCCTTTTCAAACTGTGTTCAAACCTTTTCAAACTGTGTTCAAACGCAATTGATTTTATCGAGTTATTTTCATAAATGTAAATAATTTTCATAAATATAAATAAAAAGTTATAGAACAAGTAAGCCATTTTAGATATTTAGGATGAGATATTACTTTTGAATTCAATAAAGATATTTCAAAACCCAAAAATTCCAAGAAATCTGTGGTACAATAATACAATACCTGAGAAAGGAAACATCTTAAATTTTATAAAACAATGGCTATCCCCATACTTCTTTATGGACATGGACCATGGGGGAAAAAAAAAAAAAAAAAGAAACGAAAAGAAGATTTTACCAGAATTCAGACATCTGAGATGAGGTTCTTGAGACAAGCAAAAGGCAGCACTTTATTAGACAAAATAAAAAGTGAGGTAATCAGAGAAGAATTAGAAGTACTCCCATTAATAAATGAAGTACAAGATAACAGGAAGCAATGGTCTCAACATCTACATAGAATGAATAGGGACCGCATCCCAAAACAAATCACTATAGACCACATGGTAAAAGGGATGTTGGCCATCCAAGATTGAGATGGCATGCTGAATGAAGACTGATCACGAGTCTCTTCTAAACTCTGACAAGATGAAGATGAGTTATTTTCAAAGATATCATGGAAGATACCCATGTATCAACTGAGAGGAAATCATCATACAATTTCAGTACCAACTGCTTGAACAAACATTTGGTGTAATGCCCCAATCTGGAGAATTTGCAAACTTGCGAATAAATTTATAAAACATTGAAATTCTTAATGTTGCAGAGCAAAACAACTGACTAAAAATTAGAGGTTAATTGACTTTAAATAATTCATGGTTGAGGCTCATCATTGCATTTTCTTACATCATTGTAACTTTTGTATTGTGTATCAATTGGGTGATTGCCAGGGAATAAATTATATAAATGAAATAAATAGATAATATTTATATTAGTCAATATGGGTGGAAAAAATCCGAAGTAGGAACACCTTTGAAGCATATTTTGGATTACAGCTAGATGAAGCTGACATGAGATAAAGTGGCTAGAGCAGGTAAAGTCTTAGTAAGATTAAACAGGGCTCAGACTGGGTGAGAAGTTTCTAAGACTAATGAGATAGGTGTGGACTTTCACGTTCAACTTGAAAGTCAATTTTTACTTTCCTGTATACGTACGTATATAAGGTGTAATATACATAGTATAGAGAAAGTAATGTAATGCTGTGCGAAAAAACGGCGGATTTTCACCAGAAAGAAATTCATTGCCGGGGCCTGACAATGAAAAAGTAGATAAATCCAGTTGCTAAATTAAGGAAAAAAGGAAAAAAACAAAAACAAATCCATGCACAGGGATGAGAGTCCCCAAGACTTCTTATTTTGCTAGAAGGGAAATCCAGCTCTGCAATACCTATATCTTTAATGGTTGATAATAACACCAGCATAAAAATATTTTATCATTTCAACACATATGATACCACTAAATAGTTCATTGAGGTGCTAAAGATTGCCGCTTTGAGTCCTGTGTAAGGTATCTTGCAACTATGGAGTAGAAGGCAATGACCTCTATCATGTATCTCGCATAATAAAAGAATATGAATCATTTTCAAATAATTAATCATTCACAAAATAAAATAAATAGATAATTATTGTTCAGGAGCAAAAGTCAAAAAGGTTACATACAGCACAATATGAAATAATAATGCTGAACCGAAGATATAAAAAATCAATAAAATCTCCAGATCACTCATTTGCTCATAGAGTGTGTTATCAAAGCAATTCATTTGGAATATTAATTGAGTATCAAGATTGCACAAATCATTATACCCATCACATTTCAGTTTTGGTGAATATCTGATTGAAATAGAAGACAATGTTTTCCAGGAGTGAAGATATTTTAATTGCAGCCAGAGGATCCAGAGGAATCCAAGATCTCTTCCTGAAGACTTGTCACTCAATTTGAATAAAGCACGCTAAGTGTGTGGTGTTGCCGAACTGCACATTACCATCCCACCCCTCCAAGAAGCACGCTAATTTCTCCCTTTGGACTGATTAAGGCTTAGAATTTTGCAAAATTCTCTCACTTGAAATGGTAAATGTCCTTGAAATTGCGCAAATTGATTCTTCAAAATGCTAGCTACCTAAGGAACAGTTTTTACTAACATTTTCAACTGTTAGTTTTCTCACAATTTTAGAATTTCAGGTCGGATGTCACATTGCCATAAGAGCCAATGTTAAAACGAGACTTTATGGGTTCATTACGTGAAAACATGACTGTGAAAAACCATTCAAACTACCAGAACACAGAACAACTTATCTTGTGATTACTACAATAAAAAAGGCATGTTAAACGTAACACATTTCGCTCTAACCACCTTAAGTTCATTTGATGAAGTTTATGCTATTGATTTCTTCCCTTCACTTTAGAAACATCCATGAGCTGTCACTGGGTCTTGTTGTATTTCTATCTTAAGCAATCTCAAGAAAACCAAAAAGGAAAGTAGAAAATAACATATGATCTGGTTTAAACTGAAGATATTGATCAATAGTTACTAATGGGGAGGGAAATATGTTACTGAAGTTCAAACTTTCTCTCTCAAAATTTCAACCCCCAAAAATTCAAGTTTGAAGTGCACTATTTTAATAAGGGTCAATAAAATCAAAACACAAAGGAGATGAATAGTAATTTAAAACGATGCCAATGGATCAACGTCAAATCTGATGATCCAGCCAAGTTAATGAAGTCTTTGATGATTTATTACCCAGTTTGTTGCATGAAGATGCAAAATATAATACTGCCATTATTAAATAAGTTGATATTTATAAACAAACAAGCATTTATTGAGTTTATCCTACAGACTTACTTACAATAAATAAAAATAAAATATTAAAAAACTTAAATCCATTACATTTACAATTGGATAAGATAAGTGAAAAATAATAGGTATCCAATCAAAATGAAAACACAAAAATTTCATACACTTCATCCATTAGTGCTCAAATTAATTTTGTGAGCATAGCACTCACCAATTGTCATCGCATTTCCGGGTGCAGACATTGTTAGAGCTCTCTAGTAGCATGTTTTTGCAACTTTTAGTTGCTAATCAATTGTTCTGTTGCTAAATTATACAGTGCTCCAAAGCACCAACTGTTGGATATATGAGCATTTTTTCTTCTAAAAAAGTAGTTTCCCATAGTAAACCCCATTGAACTTAGCTGCATGTGCCCTGTCAACTTCGTTGCGGACCAACCACAGTTTGCTTTACACCAGCCTGTCCCTCCTACTTAACCACAGGCATATACGGTTTTTAGACGATTCAAACCAACGCAAGGCACAAATACACTCTCGGCCAGGAGTGTACAATGCTTTAGCGAAATAACTCAGCTAAATCAACATCTGGCATTTAGGAATGAAAAAAACGTTTGTGTAGAATGTCTACATATATTGAAGAAATAAAAACCATAAATTATTTCACAGACATTTAAACAATGCCATTAGGCCATTGCCAGGATTTTCATTACCAGATTGTAACACTGGGCACCATTTGTTAAGTTAGGTAAATGCAACACTGGAAAATTTGTAAACAATATTGGTACAAATAATGTTTAAATTTGCATGCGCAAAGAAATATGCCTATCATATCCTCAAAAAAGTGAAAGTGCTTTTAATCCCTAGCAACAACTTACATTCACTGGGAAATTTGAAGCATCTCTCTCGTCATTTCAACTTAATCTCCAAAATTTTTTTTTACTCTGAGACAATTGTCCTTTATGACTGTACACCATTAAGTCATCTCAACAATTCCAAACAGAATGTGGCACTAATATTAACAAGGTGAACCATTAAAAATTCTAACCTTTGGTGGTTTGAATGGATATTCTGGGGAGAAATGTATATCCAAGAAGAATACACCTCCCTCATAAACAGAGCCAGGAGGCCCTAGGATAGTAGAAACCCACTCATACAGGTTATCGCCTTTGGGTCCAGCACTAAAAATAGAAATCTGCATTAAACACATTCTCCTACTAAAGAGAAATTCACTAACATTAAAAACCATATTATTTACCTGCAATTTGGTGGTGGATCCAATGTAATTTCTGCCAGTTCCTTCTGAATCCTAGAAACAAAAATAAACTTTTAACAAAACTCTCCATGCATTACATAAAATTTTATGCGCAAATCATCATAATTTTCAAGTGGCAAATTAACATTTTATTTGTCAAAATAGGATAAAACAGTACTCTTAATAACTCTGAATACTAGAGTTAATATTTGGAGCATCTACAAAAGGCGAAGTGGGAGGAATGGGAGGATTTTAATAAATGCTGTAAGTCGCCAGTTCATTTATTTTCTTCTTAATGGGAGTCTTGAGACACCTTGGTCTCTTTTACTCTCAGCAGGTAAAGGTGAGAAATATGATCAGTGGAAAGCGATGAAGAGGGAGCAAGAAAGCTTGAATTGAAAAAATAAATCATTTATCTGGAAATACCTAAAAGTGTAACAAGTCCTACTTAAGCAAGAATTGATTACTATGTCATTCACATTAAACATTAACATATTTTACCAATTTTTTCTAATATACTAAAATTGTTATTTTTTTATTGCAATGCCATAAAAATACGCTCTTTTGATAAAATTCATGAACTTTTGAACATATTTACTTTAACAAACTTTAAATTATTGTTGCCCTATAAATAAGAGTGGGGGAAAAAAAGGATATCATTAGACATGTCAAGTTTTCATATCTTAAAAAATTAGTTTTTATATAAAAATTATTTTACTCATTCATTTTCTTTCTTGAGATGAACAATTTTAAATATTCTTTTGGTACAAACAAAAATTCTGATGGAACAATCCAGTATAAACAAGGCACCAACTATTTAGAACAGTTCCAATTGTTCGGTGGATGTGGTGACAGGACTGGTGTTAGGGTTAGCTTGGGGCTCCCAACCCACTTTAAAGTGTCTAAGATCTTAATTATGTTTTAGAACAAACGAAAATTCTGGTGGAACAATTGGTAAAAAACAAAGTACAACCTATATAGGATGGTTCTAAAATTTTTTTTACGGTGGTGCCAGTATGAAGTTGGCACTGCCACATTATGATATGAGATTTATTTTTACACACACACACTTTTTCTTTTTTGCACAAGCGAAAATTCTGGAGCAACAGATAGGTACAAACAATTTGAATTGAATTGAATTGAACTGAATTGAATTTGCCTTATTTTTATGTGGCGAGACTCAGGCCATGAGGCCTGCTCTTCTGTCTGACCATGCAAATTTCGTTACATTCCTTTCAACAAGAGAAAGAAGGTATTACTTGGGCGACGAAACAGGCGATTTGAATTTAGCTCAGAGGCATCATTTAGGCATGAGGATCTTTTACATGCAGTAAATCTACTAACATGGGACAGCCGGCTTTACTTCCCCTCTGAAGGATTTTTTTGCCCTTAAAAATCCACGGCTTCGATCGAGTTTGAACCCGCGAACTTGGATATAGCAGTTCGATACACTAACCGCTACACCATCGCCGCCGCAATTTAGAATGGTTTCAAATTTTCTTATGATTGAGGTGCCAGTGTGAAATTGGCACCATCATAATTACAAGTGCTTTAAATTGCAAGTGGTTTTGGTACAAATAAATGTTACTGTAGAACCAATGGGTATAAACAAAAGGTTGTAGTGATGGTGGTTGTGATTTTCACTGTGGTGGCAGTGCCAACATCATGTGCACACGGTTGTTCTGCCACTCGCCTCTTGGTGACTCAACGCTTATTGCACTGGCTTTCAGCAAATTAATCCAAAAAATGCTTATAGGAATAGAGATCTATCTCTGGTCTCAAAACATCTTACACAGACAATAAAAGCTTGAGTTTGTATGTCTCAGTCAAAATAATAGACAAGAAATTTGTTACAAATGTTTTCGAATTCTACGCCACCATTGATAATGGTCTTTGCCAGTGTCTTATTTATATTACAACTCATTTTTTTTCCAATGAAATTAATTTCTCTTGGATGAAACAAAATATTGGGAAATAAATGTACGATCACATTTGAAAAACTACAGTAGTAATTGATACACCATTTGAATGATGTAATGTGTTGGTATTACATTTTATTGAATTCTACATGACAGTATACTTTGCGTAAGAAAACACTGAATATTGTGAAGTAGTCATTTATTAAGAATGCTAAAAATATTCAATCAATTATAATTTAAGTCAGCAGATAAAATTGTTAAAAACTGTACACAATTTTATCTGCTTGAATATTGTAGGAATTGATGCCAATAACTTTGAAAAGCAGATAAGAATTTGTATGCGCATTAATGAAGCCATCAAACAAAGGTAAACAAACATGCCATAATGCAGAATTTCAAAGGGTCCGCATTTCTTACTTTTATTGTGCTTTTACAATAGGTTCAATTTTAATCACATTTATAAATGTAAAGATTTCTAGAAAATGAATTAAAATGTACTTTTCTTCTATTCTAGCTACATAAAAACAGTGATTTCAGTGAACATTCACTAGCTGGCAGAATAACAAAACTTATAGGGCATTCCAGCAGGTTTGTGAAATTAATACAAATGTTTCAATCATGAATAACTGAGGGTCATAATTGATTAACGGAAGAGACCAACATAAACGTTAGCTAGTGAGCCTAATGAATTGACAAGATACAGTAAGATTGCTAAGAGAACTATGAAGTCTTCTGAAATAGACAACAAAAAAAATTTGAACTCAACCACAGGTGATCCTCCATGAAATTTGCAAGAAATAAAAGGGGGAAAAGAAAAAAGAAAGAGAAAAAGGAAAAACTGAAGTATTTCAATGGTAAAAAGGACTAAAGATTGGAAAGAGGCAGCATAAGAAACCATAAGAAAGATGGCATAGGAATTCCTAACCTTTTTCTTAAATTGACCCCAGCATTTTGCAAATGCTTCCTTTATTGACCACCCCCCCTACACTTTCCCTGTAATCATCACCCAAGAATTGCACACAAATGCCTTAAAGATAATTTCATACTCCAATAGTCTCAGAAATATTTGAATTTTTCAATTCATGTATATCTGTTTTTGAGTTGCTAAGATTCTCATCTTCATTGAAATGTGAAGGTTACAAAATGATGAGTGGTTTTCTGTAACATTTCTCAAGAGTGTATTATGGAGAGTACTTTCTTGCGTGATTGAGTATCATTGCGAATGCATTGTTATAACTTTTTGAGTTTTCTAAATATCCTAATTTCTTAATTCCTAAGCATAAAAGACAGAGATAAAAGAATAGCGACTTTGTAATTTATAATACTTTTGTTGCTTTATACCAGAAAACAATTACTTTCACTAATATTTTCTTGTAATCAATGAGATCTTTATTATTCAGACAAGGCACCAGTTTGTAATTTGGCTATTGACAAAATCGACCCCCTTCAAAATTTCATCCAAGTTAATACCGACCCCTTTGGGAAGCCCTGGTTTAACTCCACTCTGCAGATGCTTTTACTAAAAAATACTCCATTGACAGCGACTTGCTTGGAAATCACATGAAAAAGGCTGAGTCAACAATTATAATTTAGGAATAACATTTTAATAAGCACAGTGATTATTAAATCTCGCAACCGATGTTTGCAAGAACCTGCTCTTGTGGCAATGTGGCTACCACATGTAATACCTTTGGCATCCCTTTCATTTTTAGCAACTCTCCGGGTCAAACATGTCCTCAGCTTGAAAGGAAAAAGCTCTTCTGTTCTCAGGCATTTTTTCTTTCTTGTTTCATTCATCCTCATAAGAACTCTCTTAAAAATAATCATGAAAATTGTCATTTTAAGGAAGTTAGGAAACTAATATTTTCAATAATTATTTATTGCCACCTTATTAATATTTAATAAATATTTGTATACATTTTATTAAGATTTTCTTATTGGTTTTATTTCTAGGTTTCAACCTTTCAACGAAGAGATGCACTATAGTAGTAGTAGTAGTAATAATAATAATAATAATAATAATAATAATAATAATAATAATAATAATAACAACAACAACAACAATAAAAACATGAATAATGAAGAGCTTTGTGATGTTTCACAAGATATCTTTCCAATTTCTCTCTGAGCCGGTTTTCATTAAATAATTGTTGTTTCATCGCAGTTAATAAATCGATATATTAGTTGTAACTTCCTTCCACATCTTCAGTATTACAGTTTTGTTTCTAGAACATACTTTATAGTATCACAGAAACAGACATTTTTTTAACTGCTCAAGTCCTGACTCCACCCAGCCTAGACCAACTCACGCTACCCTGCCTCACTCAGCCTGAAAGGATTCTTACCTGCGATCTGTGTACCTGACAATCAGGAGTAGAGCCTATAAGTTCAGGCATTTATTTCACCTAAAATAGGCATTCAAAAAGGCATTTATTCTAGCTAATGTAAGGGTATGCAAGAAGGCATATAAACAATGAAAAATCACATTTAAAAGATATTAATGTAAAAAAATTAATAATTAAAATGAATCACATTTTTATTCTAACTCAAATTTACATTTGCTCTTAACGTTTAAGAAAACAATCTTTTCTTTGTACTCTTGATTCCACATGACCATCCAGTAAAATGACGAAGAAATTGTTTTATTCCCAAGGCTGCTTCTTCAAAATGCTAATGTGCATTCCCTTTTGAATCTTAAAATGGCGTCAGTGAAAACAAAATTATATTTTTCATACTTCACACTTGTGTAATCGCCACCACTGAGAAGGGCATAAATATTTAGATAGCTGTCCTCAAAAGGGATTGAAAAACATGCTCAAAAGTAGGATGGGATTCCTCATGAGTGAACAACGCCTACTGGCATAAATGGAAAAAAAAAAGTCTTGACTGATATCATCTTCATTTTTGATTTAAAGTTCACAGAAAAACAAACTATTGTGTCTTTGTGTTGTCCAGGCTTGCAGGTGTATATATCCAACTTCATTGAGATCAGTGCCAGGAGAATAAAAAAGCAAAATAATGATTTAAAAAACAGGAAGAGGCAAGAGTAAGGCAATAAAGTGATTCCCATTGTTAAAAGTCATAAATTATAACAGTAACAAACACATTTTGATGAACTTCTGGGCTCGAGTCATGAATGGGTAAAAATACAGTAACGTGAAAATTGCTGCAGAATATACACAGTTGCCAAATTAACTACAAGAGCAGGTGTTACAAGACATGGGTTGCAAGATAAAATAAAGATCCTGTAAAATACAATCATTTATTACAGTACTGGCAACAGTTATGCAAGTTAATGTTATTAGGCCAATTAACAGCAAAGACCTAGTCTTATGTTCTGTTCAGGGAATGTGATGTTCAATATATTTTGTAATACCATCTTCATACAATGAAAAAAAAAGTGAGAGAATATAAAAAATCAAATCAAACAAGAAATATCATTTCTACGAATAAATGTGCTTTTACAGTTTCTCGGATATATCTCATTTGTTTTGAACAACACAAGACTTACATTCTTAAAGGATGCTGGCTCATAAGACTGTTTTTTCATTTGTTTGAAGCATTAAGAATTATGAAAAAAATCCATGATTTTATTGACACATTTACTTCTAATATTTCAACCATCTCTCATGAAACTTTCTACTTCAAACAGGTAAGTAGTGAAAAATTAATTAAATTGATTGATTGAACATTGATGAAAGTTTAACCAATAGTGTAATTAAGCCATTACTTGCCAGCTCTTGAAGTACTAGATGAAAATTGTTTTTTTTAAAGAGTTTATTGAACACTAATAATAATAATAATAATATATTAATTTAATTAATATATATAATATTATAATATAATATTTTGACCAATCCGGATAGCCAAGATCGCTCAGGCAATAGTGGCAATCTCGGACGGAAGGATCACGGGTCCCAGTCCCGCCTCGGGCGTGCGTGCGTGCGTGTGTGTCAGTGTATGCCATCCATCCTTTATCATCATTCCATTTCCACAAAGGTTGCATAAGGGCTTTCAATCTGTGGAAATACCCTTCCGATTATCCAATAACCCACGTCATCTATGAAAGGTGAAGATGACACTTCCCTTGTGTTTTGCTTCAAAGAAAGCTCTAAGGCATGATGTGACCCTTGTCTTCGTTTCACTCTAAGGCAAGTGGAAATGGAGACCGATTTGTACAATTTGACAAAGCCTAACACTCGCCACTTTAGTGCATTGTGTGCTTTGTATAGAACTTTTCATTGTCAAGGTGATATTGATAATAAAACCTGGATCAAAGCTCCCTTTGCATAAAGACTTGATTTAGAGAATTACTTTCTTCTTGTTCTAAAGTGACAGTTGTGTCTGTTCAAATCAAACCATTTCCACTCCCAAGAAAAATCTTCACTCCCTTACCTTAATTGCATGTTTGAATACTATCAAATGACATATTCGATTCTGTTTAAAAGTACTGTTACCTTGTCAAATAGCGATTCTGTCTGGAGGGAGCTTGTGTGCATTACATTGCCTCGAGTTTTGTTCCATTGTACTGGAGTTGAAACTAAAGGAGCATTTCTCACACATTATTAGTTACAAAACATTCTGGGTACAGGACAGTAAAGTTTACAAACATAGAAGAAACCCACTAACAATCAGGCAAAGAAATTACATGAAAACAAAAAGGGGATGATGAAAATTGACTTTAAGTGTAAATTTTTTTTTGAAAAAGATACTTTAGAATGAATTCTTAAATTGTTAAAATTCTCTTCGACAATAGTCAGAGGCAAAAGAAATTTGGTGGTGAGTACAGAGTGGTGGTGCAATTCTAAATTCAGATTCAGTGCATTGACATATACAGGTGTCCAGGGAGGAAACTTTGAAAATAAGCTTTAAAGACAATTTTAAGCATATTTTGTCAAAGAAACTACTTGGATATTCTGAATGGCTGAGCCGCAATAAGCACTCAAAGGTTGGTTTGAAAAAATGCTTTCTAGGAAAAAATTTGCATTACAGAAGCATAGAAACATGTAAAATGCTTATTATTTACAGAAATGAATGTATATTTGTTCAGAGAGAAAAAAATCAATCCAGAAATAAAAAAGCACCAAATTTACATGATTCGACTGCTTTTTTATCTCTCCATTAATTATTCTTTCTGAACAAATACATTTCATTTCTTTTGTAAATAATAAACAATTTACATGTTTCTGGAGTGCTTCTGCAATGTACATTTTTTCCTAGAAAGCATTTTTTTCAAACCAACTGTTGAGTGCTTGTTGCAGCTCAGCCATTCAGAATATACTAATAATTTATTAGACAAAATAAGCTTTAAATTGTCTTTTCAATGTACCCCCCCCCCAGACACCTGTATAGAGAAAAGTGTTAAGTCTTTGGAACTGATAACAATTCCCGAAAATAAAAAATACAATGTCGTGGTGTTTCCGATTTAAGAAAAGCGGAGGGGGGTGATGCAATTCTGGCTTCAGATTCATATTCAGCATGTCAAAATACATCAAGAAACAGGTGTCAAATCTCTGGGTTTGACAACTTTTTTTAATTTTTTATTTTGCATGCATGTGTTATTAACAGGAACACACTTATTCTGGCAGTTATTTTATCGATATTTAAATCCTGGAGTTCATGTGTGAACTACATGTGTAGCCCAGCCATTTTACTTTTGCAGGCTCACAACCTCTTTAGAGTTTAGATAGGTGGAGCTTCAGATGTCAGTTTGCTTTTCAGCTCTTCATATCAAGCACGTCGAGGTTCGAAGATTTAAAATCGTCGGGCAACAACTGTACCAACCTGCAAGCACTACTATTATGAGTGAGAGGAAATTTGCCATGTCGAATTTTCAAAAGATGATATACTATTGTCATGTACTAAGTAAATAGAATTTACTATGCTTTGAAAGTGTGACAAATGCTACTTTCTTTTTAAACTAATATTTTGTAAAAAAAAAGTGTATTAAACTATAATAATTTTCCAAATATAAAAAACCAAAAAGCCACAGCATAATCCAGCACACACATTCGCCTAGCAATATTAATAGAAGTGTCACTAATATTAGAATGTCAATTGTTTAGTAATATATCTTCAGACCTTAAAATTTCTTTGACATTTATTTAATTACGATGACACTGCCAAGAGACCTTTTTCACTTTCCAGTGTCCCATTAGTTTTCTACCCTCTACAATCAAACAATTACTTCTAGCAGTTGTATATAGCCTCACAACTTTAATTCAACTTACCAGCCAACCTTCTTACATTAGTTTATTAGGCTAAGAAACTAATTTGTTTGGAGGTAAATTTATTCATAAAAGACCTTTTTTGACTTTCCAGAAATTAATTCTGTTCAGAGAATATACCCAAATTTTTACACAATTAGAAAACACACTTCAAAAAGTAAGTATTCACTAAATAATGAAATTTTTTAAGAATTTACTGAATCCATTCTAAACAATTGGATGTAACATTCTGTGTACAAAAATCCTTAATGTTTTGAGTTTCATTTACAAAAACCTACAGCACAACATTAATAATTAATTTAATATTATACAATGATTATTTATAATATTCTTCTATCCTTCTCAACATTCTTACCTGAAATGATCTTCATTTAAATGATTTTTTTAAACTCAGTGTAACCCTACATTCAGTTATTCATGCAGTAGCTCAAGCAGTGAACACAACAAAATCATCAGGCAGGATCACCTACCATCTTTTTAAAAATAATTCCATTAATTTTTGTATTTGGTTTTAATTAATATTCTAATTTTCTTCAAATCATTTGTTTCAAGTAATGAAAAAACCAAAGCAATTTTATTTCATATTCTTTAACTAACAAAAATCTTACACTAAATGTAATAATTCCACTAAACTCTAAACACAGAAATCCAAAACACCATCAAATTAAGAGGCTTTTCTACTAAACACAAGTCAATGATTAATTTATAATTTTGAACATAAGCAGTTTGTTTTTTATTTCTAACTGTTACTACTAACATAACGGGTCTTGCATCATAACTTTATGCCTTTATTGCAAGGAGTACAAAAATTAACCTTGCACTGAATTTTAATGTGACCGTACACCGATTCCTTGGGGATATTGTTTATTGTAAAAAATGGAAAAGCAGATATGCCAAATGCACTGAAACAAACATTTTTGTACCATTGCATATAAATATGTAGGTTACTAAACTGATATTGCATGTAAACTCTTGTAACTTTCCATTAGCGATATTGTCAGATAAATTCAGTTCAACTATTTATTGGAACCGCCTTTAAATTTATAAAATAAAAAAGTATTAATTACATAAAAAAGTAGATATTTTTCAAATTCATAATTTTCATGCAAAAATTCACTCTGGCTTATACAGGGGAGAGTGCCTGATGAACACACCAAATTTGTTAAAGGGAAAATGAAGACAATTATTTTGATCTTATATTAATACAGCATTTACATATGTTGAAAATTTACAAAGAAAATATAAAGAAAACAATTTAACTATGTATTCTCACAAATGTTTGCTAAACAATTTGAAAACATTTGACCCCAATATGGCTTCCTCAAAATACCAAGTTAGATAATAAATAAAATTTCCCTCCAATAACTGGACTTTTCTTATAATTTACTAACCACAAGCTATCAAAACATAGGAGAAAGTTTACCTTTTAGCTGAAGTACTGAGTGCCTTGGACATTTTTGGATTTGGCTTAGTGTCTTTGTTCTCAGTCTTATTGTCAGTCAGTGAAGCAGTTCCTCGACCCCGCCCTGCACCACTGGAACCTGCCCCTGACATTATCCTGAAACATACAACACTACAGAGATTATAGAACAATATAGTAGTAAAATACCATACAATAACTGTCAAAGCTGAACACACTCAAGGACATGAATGTCTGAAATTCAACGAGTTCCTTAGCCTGCACAACACTCTTTCAAGAAACGATACGCGTACAGCATACACAAAATATTTCTGTCTTTTCAATGTAATTTATTGTAAGAGCTCGCGGTTCGTTCTACGCTCTAATAATTGTGTTTTCTTGACATATCGAGTACCAGAATGTCCGCCATTTTGTAGTTCTTAGTCACAAAAATGCTAGTAATCTTATTGCAAATCTTTCTGTTCCACTTATTTTGATACTCTGAAGTTTAAACAATCCCTAACACGTCTCTCCAGTCAAGAAGAAGTCGGAAAATCTTATTTACTGGTATGTTAGAAAGCACTGTGTATGCCCTCTATTGTTCCTCGGACTCTCGAACTTGCAACACACCGTCTATCTTATTTTCCTCCTGGTATTACCGTAATAAATCAGTACCGATAATCCTTAACGCGAATTTTAAAGAAATCATTGCCCAAACAACGGGCACTGAAACATAAGCATTATAGTACTCGTGCAAGTACAACAAAATAGATAACCCACAGGCGAAAATGTGCGGGGATTTTTAATCCATCTCTCCGACCACTACCACTACCAAGCAGACTACCAACAGATCAGTAAATTCACAAACACAGAAATAATGAAGGTCATTTTTTATCTAATACCACAAATATATCAGAAATGTCATTCTTATATTCATACCGGCTTCTTGATGGTGTTGTAACTCGCACCTAAGCAAAGCAGGGGTGCTGGCTAATAACAGGAATCGCCATCACCCATGCACAATGGCATTCGGCTTCATTCGTGATGTACGGACAGCAACGATCTTCACTGCCCATTCGATCATATATGACCGACCGGACTGAGGTTAAGCTACCCGATTTCTCTATAAAAATAGTCCATGTTATAACATATAGAATGTAAAATTACATTTTCAACAAGTCTCCTACATTCTTACTTTAGTATGTCGATCTGATGTTGTTTTTGCAAATAACGTACATTATATTTTGCTATTTGATTAGAACGACCTGATCATCTGAATGGGTGTTTTATGTCCCATGAGTCCCACTGTATAGTCTCTGCTCCTGTCATCATTTCAATCAAGATTTTTACTTAGAAGTGCACCAAAAAATAATTTAAATGAGTTTAATAATAACGAATGAATTGTCCCTTTCCTTACCAGCATCGGTTTACTTTACCACCTAAAAAGTGTCATTCTACGTTTTTCCTGAAATACAATGAAACAAAGGCAACTAATAAAGCTTTATTCCGGATATTTAGTATATCATAAGCTTCTCTTGAAGATCATTGCTCTTAACTTACGTGGATGACATCTTCTGAAGAATTACATAAAAACAAATGTCTGATAAGGTTCGAGGTCGAGGTAATCTCAACACTTCATTCCACTATCAATATTTCAAAGTAGCCTACGAGCTTAAGAGATAATTCTTCTGATTTATCATTAGTATCCGAAATTGGGTGCCACAAGCAAGTTTTTGGTGCGTCTCGTGAGAAACTTTAACTTAATTTCTGAATAATGGATATTCCTCCTGTTGTTTCAAATCCACCCATAGAAAAGAAATCTCTATTCGTTCCACCCTTGGATGAAGTTGCTAAAGGTAAGTTCTGAACCGGGATTGCTCTCTGTAATAAAAGAAAAAAAACAATTAAAATTCACCAATTCTTTCAGTACTCCAAGATGGGCTGAAGTCAAACTTTGCTCAAGTTGAAGTGAAGGTTGTGGATTGCCCTGATTTGACACAGAAACCCTTTACATTGGCTTGCAAAGGTACCTAAAAGAATACAACTAAAATATTTTTTTTAACTTCAATGGTTTAGAACTTGGTTTAAAACTATTCACTTGATTTTTTTGCTAGGTCTTGGTGGCAATCCAAGTGTAGTTGAAGTGGGAGGTGTTCCATATCTTCTTCCCTTGGTTAAGAGAGAAAAATTATATGATTTCAAAGATGTTGCTCGCTGGTCAGAAATAAATCCAGCTTTTATCATTGGGGCATGTGCTGGACCATGGCCCTATGCTGGAGTCAATTGCGAGGTGAGAGATACAACTTTCTGAATCAAATTTCAACTAAACTTTACGTATAAATAATAAACCTTTATGTTTTTTTTTCAGATGATGGCAAACTTAAGAGTGTCTGGAAACGATGTGGATAACCACACAAGAATTGCCAAAATTAATACAAAGGATGATAGCTGTATCTTAGAGATTTTGCCTAATACTGAGACTAGAATTGCACTACTTGCCAACCTATACTTAAGCGAAGGAAAACCTGGAAAAGTAGTCTTTATAGATTATTGAAAATTAATGATAATTTGCATTTATGTCAAAATATATTATATAAAATTTCATTTCAGGTCCTTCAAGTCCATTGTAAAACAAGGACAGGCAATGATGACTTCATTGCCAGTATTAGAAAGACTCTTCAGGATTACTACAAGGAAAAGGCTGTTGGTAGGGTATTTGACAAACACCACACAGTTGTCAGAATGGTTACATAATATTCAATAGTAAAATCATTAATACTACATTGTATGTTCTAGGTCTTGGTGGAACATTTGTTCTCAAAGAAGCAAAAGCTAAGCAGCATATCATGCCTGACTTTTCCACTGTACGTCTAAATTCTGATCAAGATGTGGAAAATTGGTTACACTTTTATAACCAGTCTCCTCCTCTGGTAGCAGTGGGCACTTTGGTTTCAGCAGATCCCGTAAGTCTTACAGAAATAGCTGAATTTAATTTATTTTTGGAAACATACCGGGCAAATACTGCAGAGCTATGTTACAGGGACTGGATCTTCGTGTGCAACATTTCCATAGTTTTAGCCATCATGGGGAAGGTGGCCACTATCATATAGACACAGAGCCTGCTTCGGCCGATTACTTGGGCTACTTCGCTTTAGGAGAACAAGTAGTGCGAATTGATCGGCCAGTTGAGACTCATGGTTTTGGAAGAGACTAACAATTCAAAGAAATATTGTACAGGAGAATTGGTTTTAAAAGAGCTCATTAGCTGTTGATTTTCTCACAAATAATGGAAAAAAAATTGGGTATGGGTGTACATAATAGAATAAAACTCAAACTAGACTTTACAAGTCAGAAAAATTTCACATTTTGAACTTTGTATTTGTAACAATATTGCTTCCTGAATAAACAATAGAACACTATATTTCTGACTAATGCAGAGCACATTTCTTGTGTTGTGGACATATCACAGTTGCCATATTCACTAACACCAAACTGCAGCATGTACTCACTTTATCATAATTTATGATGTCAGTCTTTTTGGCTGCTATTTTCATAGTTGAATTATTTTCCTAAATAGTGAATTGGCATTGAGTTCAAAATCATTCCAATGTGGAAAAAAATTAAATAACATAATTATGGTAATACGATGGGAAATTCTTCAAACTACACAACTTTCTGAGATGTTTCCACAGTGGACACCATCTACCGTCCCAGCAATCATCAGGTTCCATTTTAGTGCTCAGAATATACTTCCACAAACAAGCCATCAATGCCCATTGAAATAAAAAAAATTACATCACTTTTGAAACATCAGACTTCTAACAATGATATAGCATGAAACAGAATCATAATTATATCATAACACAGCAGATTTAACAAATTGAAAACATGGAAGTTGCATATTTTGCACACAATGAATTCCAACTGAGATGCAAAATACACTGAACAGGCCTTCATATATCTGGTGATCCAACAATAAAAAAAAATGAACTTGCTTTCCATTTCATATCATATCATTAGAATTAAGAAATGCACATAATCTTAAGGTAATTGAGAAAACTCCTTGAATCATACAATACACATAATTTAGCCATGTTGCTCACATTTAACCCACAAATAGCATGGATATATATTTCACTTAAGACACAATAAACTCAGATCTTTCTACAAAACACTTACTTCAAGCAAATCACAAAAGCCAAGAATATCTATAATTGTATATTATATATTTATATACTTACATAAAAATACAAGCTTTAATCACAGAACTTTCTTGTTAAATTTACACAGGACTTACAGTCTTGCATATGTTATTCGCAAGATACCGAATTCATTCCTGGAAGTACTATTATAGTTAAAACAAGTGATTGTTCCTATTTTTTGCACTAAAGGCCGTCATTATCATTCACTTTTCTGGGATAGAATAGTCACCAATACAAGTAATTTGCAAAGGGACAAATATAAATTACAAAAATATGTACTTTAATCTATCCAACATTACGTTTATTCTGAGAATACAACCAATGAAACTCTCCTTTCGGAAACGCAAGGTACTGCATAGGAAGAAGGGTATGATCCCACAATCATTTTATCTTTCCATTCCTTTCTTTTCCTGCCAACAGATGACAGCAATACATATTCTGTCAAGCTGCATACCAAAAATACAAGACAAGGTGACCAGATACTACGTTTGCAATCCGTCCACAGTTCTTCTAACGCGTTTCTCATTCAGATAATTTGATGTTTCTCATACAGATGGGAATTTTTCATATACATTCTCCGCAAGGTGATTATATTCACAGAAGTGTGTGCTCATTTGGGAATCAGAACTATTGGCTAGCTTCCTACAAATATATTATATTCATTCAGTAAATTTTACATGCCATTCTAGTTCAGTGTATTTTTTATAAAAACTGTACTCCTCTTTCAAAATATCTAAAGGATTAAAGAATCATGAGCTAGCCAGTAATTTCTGTTCTAAACTTTGACAAACTAACACAAGCATGGCTATCTGTTCACCTTATCTTCATAACATATGGAAAGGTATATGAGAGAACTTTTTATTAGTAATATATTGTCAAATTACTCCACACATTCCTTCCAGTATTGGACATTAATGTAATTCTTATGCAATATAACAGCTGTCATAGAGGCAAGTTAGGCGCGGAAAATGCGAAGAACTCGTACAACATATTGGCGGCAAAGTGGGCATTCATTCAGTTGTTTTCCACAAGACATACAGGTTGCCATGTGTCCACATTCCAGCATTGCACATTCAATAGGTGCATCCATACAAATCTTGCACATCTCTGAAGACCCCAGTCTTTCAAGTGCTGAAATAAAACATAACAAATATCTTTATTACTTTATTCACAACAAAAGGAGCTGATTTGGATGATTGTAAAAGCAAAGCTTGCACCTTAAGATTGGGTGTAAGTACATGTGTGTACAGATGCTTTGTACTACTTGTGAAATCAAGAAACAGGGTACAATGGTGTAAGAATGACATTGGCTTCAACCATCCAAATGAAAGGTCTTGCTTCATTACATTCAAAGTAAACACAAGAAAGTAAGAATCTAACAGGCAAAGAAATTGGCTTACAATTCAAATGGCTGACCTCAACAAAATATTATTCAATTGTAATTATTGTATTTCAGCAAAAATTAAGAATAATTGTAAGATCATTCACACATTAAGTATTCCAAAATATAATAATTCAATACGTAAGGATCAAACAATTGATAACCTGTCAATAGTTTTGTTGATATCAGTTAATACGAATGTGATGTTGCATTATTTGAAACACTGCTGACAAGTTCTGTAAGGTCTGCAAGTAATATCAATTAGATTAAATTTTAAAAATGATGCATTAACACACACTAAGCATATATAGTATAGATGGGTTAAGGCTGTAATACAGGCAATAATTAAAATTTATTAACTGTAAAATAATGGGCTGTTATCATTTTACATCATGGGGAGAACTGGTTTACAATTTTAGAGGTTAGATCACAACAAGGTTTTCTGCACCATTCTGATACCTCGGGAATAATTATTAAATTATATTATAAGTATATAACTGTTAAATTAATTTGGGTTGCATTCCCGGGATCTTAACTTTTATAAATCAAGCACTGGTTATATATTTATTATAAAAATCACAAAAAATATATAGAGAAGGTAGCAAAATGAAAGATTCATTTCAAATAATATTTGTTTTTGTTTTTAAGTTCTTAAAGAATATAAGGACATTACAACATCTAATAAACAATTTAATTTGAACTTGATGATGATGATGATGATGTTAATAATAATAAGTATGCACTTAATTTTATTATCATATATTATACTTATACTACTGTACACTACTTGTTATGTGTAGTTACTTAATTATCTCTCAATTATAATAATCTCAAATCTCTTGATTATAATACTAAAATATATTTCTAATAATACATAAGTGTGAGACTGTAAATAAATGTAATTGTAAGCATGTACATAATAATCTAAATATGTGGTTTATCTAAAGAAGACTATATGGTAATATAATGTACAAAAGCAAATGTGGCTCAATTTTTGATAAATAAATATTATACATATTATGTAAAAGTTCATTTTATGTAAGTAATACATAGCGCAGGCCTTTTTGTAGTAAGTATAATCTCACAATTAAATACTAACTATATTTCTATTGTGTCAGAATATATGTTCTTAAGTAATTGTATATTACTTGATGACATATACTAGGCCACATTGACTTGTCTTGTTTTGTTTTAAACAATTCCCATTGACAAAATAAATATCCTTTTTATTGTTATAAAACACAGATACTAGTTTGTAGGCAGCTTCCTTGGTGATCATGCTGGAGTGAAAGTTAACAATAATCAGTAGTATCATGCATCCCGTTTCCTCGAGTTCTACTACAAGTTCTGATCCACGACTTCACTCGGATTTTAATGTTTTGATGTGGATCACACTGTCATAAGAAGCTTTGCAAAGATGTTTCTTTGAGCATTGAGTCAACTTCCTGGTGTTACTAACTATGATTCTCTACAACTGGACATCATGTTAGATACACTGGTAGATCCGGGGGGGCATGCACCCTACTAAAAGGCCTAGTTTTCATTTATCTTACTTTATTTAGCAAAATTGACTTAAAAATGTATTTATTATTTATGCTCAAATTACATAATTATTTAAATAATTACATTGTATAGTACAATATATATATAGTACTTAAACAATATAGAAAATAATAACAAATATGTTTATTATTTAACAAAAATCCCCCCGGTTCAGAATTCATTCTATTTATTTCATCACAATATTTTCACCATTACAGGGCATATTTCCTTAAACTGATAACCATAGAAGCCCCCAGTATCTTACGTTTATATTCTCCAAGAACACTCAAAAAAGGGTTGAAATGTTGTGTTTTTTATTTTGTAACCACTTCTGTATTTTATTTTGTTTACCTAATGTTAACAATTTAGAACAACTTCTACATTGTGACCTAACCTCTAAATACATGAACCAGTTCTCCAATGTAAAATTATAACAAACTTTATAACTAAAAATTATACCAATTATTCTTAAGGTTATTGAATTTTAATTATTGTCTGCATTTATGACCTTTACACGTTAATAGTTATTTATGTCAAGTACACTAAATTAGTCATTAAGGATGAAGCCAGAAGGTTAACTGCAAGGGCAAGCAATAAAAGAGCCAGGTAGTTAACCTCCCAGCTGGTCTTTAAAGACAAATAGAGAATGTGTTACACACAGTTTTTTGTTATTTCTAATTAATCACTTATTCAAAATAAACATTAACACTTTCATGAGTTAAGAATTGTCTTTACTCTTGATGTTCTGTAGCAAGGGTTGTTGATACAGGATCTTGATGATGTTTTTATATAGCCATTGTCGTGAACGGAAGGACTAAAAGGACAAAGGGGGACAAAATGAGGACAAGTAGGGTCAAAGCAGGAAAAGGGGACAGAATGGGACAAAATAAGGCAAAGGGAAGAAAAGGATAAAATGGGACAATGGGTACAAACGGGACAAAGGAACAAAATTGGATAAGGTGGTCAAATGGACAAACAAAATGGAACAAGGGGGATGAAAGGATAAACAAGACAATGGGGACAAAATTGGAAAAGGGTGACAAAATGGGACAGAAGGGATGAAAGAAGACAAAAATTTTAGAATCGACTTTTTGTAATACTAATGAAGATAAATGTCCTTGCTTCAAATGGCATAACGTTCAGTGGAAAGTTAAAAGATTGTAATTTTAATATATGTTCCAAAATGGTTGTAAAAATAAATTTTGTTTACATTTACTCCCAAAAATTCTGTTTTATGGTAATGAAATATTTATCCGAAGATTTACGAGCACTGGTAAAATCTAAACCTAAAAGTCAGCTAAACTACTTTTAATGGACTATTGTGCTTTTAATCAACACACTTAATTTGTTGTTTAGGACGTTGGTTGCTAAGTAGTTAAGTGCATGTTTGTTGATAAGTATTTTTTGTTCAACAGACATTAAACTAACTTGTTTACATAATTTTTTGTTTTTTGGATGTTATTTGTTTCATTTTGATTACGTTCAACAGCTAACATTCATATCATCAATAAAAAATGTTCACCTTTACTGGAAGTTCAATGTACTAGCACTTCGTACGAGTGTGCTCAATGCGAATGAACGATGGTGTTTATGCACAACAGAACATGAGAATGTGAAGGTGTAAATATGGTAATTATTAACACATTCTACTAGTTATTTGTATTATTACTTCTGTCAGCTTAATCATATTATTTTATTAACAACCTTTAGCTTCACACAGTTTAAAAAAATTTAAAGCAACTGTTAGTACAAAAAAAATAGAAAAAGTTTAAAAACACGTTTGTGTGTTTTTAAGATATACTACCTAACAGACAACATGACATAAAACAAAATGTGAGAAATTAACAATACAAGTCACTTTACTATTGTTAGAAACTGACATTGTGGCCACTTTTCCTGTTTTTCTGGTGCATTAATTTTTTTTTCCCCTCTAGAGCTTTTCAACCATATCAAAAAAAAAAATTAAATAAAAGGAAGGTAACAGACAATTTGCTTATTTTTGTTTTGTTTTTTGCATAATTATTTGCCAGCTCTCTGACTTCCTGAAGCAAAATAACAAAAGACAAAATAACAATATTGGCTTCTCACATGAAAACTGCTAAAAATAACACTGTACTAAGTTATTAAGGGATAATATTTATTGTTATTGTTAAAATTGTTTCAAAAACTCCCAAACTTCAAATTATGAAATTCTCTTACTTTTCCTGGTTTTCCAGAAAGTGACCACCCTGTTTGAATTCAACCTTTCAACATACTAATGGCTGACATCATGAAAAATAGTTCTTTTTCACAAGAGCTACTTAAAAATAATAAATTTATATTTGTGTGTAAGTGAATTCAACACAATCTTTTGTCTCACTGATTCCTCTGGGAGGGAAGGAAAAAAAACAACAAAACAACAACACAATGCTTTTAACTAGTGAACAGAAATGAAAATTCACTTTTCCCCATAGCACGTCATACGCAGTTTTTAACTGTTTTTTTGACGTAAAATAAATAAATAAATAAATAAAAAAGCATGAAATTGTAATATACCTTTCTTTTGTTCTCTATTTTCAATCCATAGGCGAGTTACCCTTTCTACCAGTTCAGTACGTTCACAGCATCCTCGGAAATCTACACGGTTGCGCATGAGTAGATCTTTTATCTGCTTTACAGGCATACTTTGAAGTTCTTCCAAAGTCTTGATGGTATTCAAGGTGATGATAGGAGGCTGCAAGATGACAAAGCAGAGTAGATATTGATGAATTTTACATAAAATTATTGAAGTATTTTATTTTGATTCCACTGCTTGAGCAATGAAACTACAATTTCACATGTCTGACAAAGTATTAATAAAATTAATATTTTCCACTTTGCAATCAACTTCTTTCTTCCCTTTCATAATAGCGACATTTAAAATCTTACAATACCTAGGCTGACATATTGAGTATGCTAATAAAGCTTTGTAGTTCCTGGCTCAAAGAGCAGTTTAACTACACACACTGTTAAAAACTACAGCACACACGCAGTTTAACTACACACACTGGTGAAAAAAAATTAAGAATAATAAATCCTGTATTACCTATTTAAAATTTCTATATTTGATATTTACAGAAGTTCTTGTAACACAATCATTATTTGCAGTTAGGTGTATCATTCTTAAAATAATTATGTTAAATAATTGTATCCCAAATGTCAGTGCACAAGAAAAATGGCAAATTTAAAAATTGCCAATTTTAAAAAAATGAAAAAAGAATGTTAAGAAAATAGTTAATGCAAGTAAATATTTCAAAAACATTTCACAAGGCCTCCGGTCGCGAAATTAACAGTTGCGCTCAGGTAAACAGTTCTAAAAAAAACTTTTGAAATGTGTCACTGTCACAAGAAACAGTAAAATATTCCATTACTCAGCCTCCTACTGGTACCTGTCCGGCTTCCCCGAAAACTATTGGGAAGTGTGTCTCGCTGGATTTTCTTTCGATTTTGCAATTTGTTTCTGAATTGTCTTCCATAGTAAGCCTATTGTAGATTACTGCAAATTGTTAAGTAACGTAAGAGTAGAGAGTTTCACGGCAAGCAGAATGGGGAAGAGTAAATATCTATGAAAAACGTAATATTCTTCTGTAATCCATACACTCTCATTTCTTGACTCCTCAGAAAGGGTGTTCCCACAATTTTCTATCTTCCTCTTTCTGCTATGTCCAGAACACGTGACTCGGAGGGCTGGGCGGGGCAGCACAGGCGCCACCGCAGATGCAAGTGTCTATACTAGGCTTTATCGTACGTGGCGGCTGAGGGCAGTATCTCCAAGATGGAATTCGGCACGACTTCTTGAGTCATTCTCAATCCTGCCACTAGAGTTGCTTGATCTGCAGCACTGCTCGATCGGTCGCGATCATGCGACATCTTGCAACATGACTGAGAATGATTCAAATAGTCGTGCCGAATTCCATCTTAGAGATACTATCCTCAGCCGCCACGTTTGAAAAACCCATTTATAAACTGCGGTTTTCAGAGTTGCGTTTGAAGGATATCCGCTGTTTCGGTGTCATCCAATCCGAAGGCTGAAACCACCATTATGACGTCACTGTCGTGACGTGTATTGGAAAAAGGAAGAAAGAAAAAAAAAGCTGACATCTTTCAAACGCAACTCTGTAAAAACAGGAGTATGTGTAGATGATGGAAGCCAAGCCGCAAACTAATGGTTAAAATGCGTTATTTATGTCGACTCCCTCGAGAGCTTTGAGATCTTTCTCCATTGGAAGTTTCCCTACGCCTCTTCGGACTTCAAAAAGGTTTTTGTTCTGCGTAGATACACCTCTCGAAATACACAATTAATTTTTCTCTAAAATAAAATTGTACTTTTACTTTAACTTATGCTTCGAGTCATCTAGAGCTGCACTTGACGTAAATCAGCTGTTACGGTATCATCCAATCGGGAGCTTACACGTCACTACTGACGTCAAACGGTGACGTTCAACCTCAATCTTATTTCTCTTTTCTGCTGCAACTGTTTCTATACAATTAGACACTATACTGATCGTCAAAAAGAAAAATTATGTTTACTTCAATAAAACAATGATATAGTATAATGAATTAGTTTACATTTTCATGGTATAATTTAAAAAAAAGACTTAATATGCCTGTAACAAGTAATGTACTTCAGCTTCCGGGTCAATGACACCCATCTCGATCGGGTTTTTGCCCAGTTTCCCTGATCCATTGAGCAAATGCTGAGATGGCCCCCTAATTTGCTTCTGGACTTAACGGATTCGGTGGTATAACGGTCGGCGTACCGGACTGTTGTACCAGAGTTTGCGGGTTCAAACCCAATCGAAGCCGTGGATAAGGGCGAAAAAACCCTTCGTATGCCTGCCTTCGGAGGGAAAGTAAAGCCGACTGTCCCATGTAGTAGGTTTACTGCATATAAAAGATCGTGCCTAAAAGAAGCCTCTGAGCAAAATTGAGATCCGCCTGTTTCGTCGCCCAACATCATACCTCCTTTCTCCGCTAGGTGGTGAAAGGAACGTAGCGAAATTTGCGCGTTTAGACGGAAGAGCGGGCCTGATGGCCCGAGTCTCGCCACGTAAAATAAGGCATTAACTAACATTAACTGGACGTAAATGTAGCTTCACTATGCGCACGTTTTGTTGAGCTTTCTTTTTGCTTGTAGTGGTAGTAGAGCTTGGGGTGAGTTTCTAATTTGTTAGCAATATAGAAAAATCAAATTGTTTGTTCGTTCGTTTACCGTTACAAATAAGTTTTCTATAATTCGGAAACGAAAATATCTGGCTTTTGAAATATTAATCTCTCGCTTTTTTAAAATTTATTATTATTTCATCTTTCAACTATTAATAGTTAAATTATTGGGAAGGCATTATGAAACTCAAGAAAGCGTGCGCAGATGATTTTCTCCCCCATACGTCACATACAGTTTTTGTCTAAATAAATAGATAGGATGGCTGAAAAAAGCTATTCTCTCGCTTTGGCCAGAGGCCCAAAAAGTAATAGTTTTTCAGCGCGCCCTAGCGCCTCAGCCATTTTTCAGAAATTTTAAGATAATGTACGCATTTTGCAAGGAATTTTATATTCTTTAACTTTTTAAATAACAATTGTTTCGATAAAACGCATAGTTTTGAACTGAATAGTTTCAATAGAACGCAATTTTCTCTGTATTTTTTGAAGTGGGAAACATCAAATTCGAATTCAGCTACCCCTAAAACAACCGTTGAGAAAAAAAATTCTTTCGGAATTTTTTCCTGAGTCAGATACCTTTTGATTGGGCTTTTATTAATGATTTGTAAGGATTTATGGTGCATTCGCCATAAACTGTCATCTGCGCTTTTCAAACTGCTTACTTGAGGTCACGTAAACGTGGACAGCTAAAAATTTCCTTACATTTATGTCAATTTATTGATCGTTTAAATTTTGGAGCGGTGGTGGGTAGAAAATTTTGAATCGGTAACAGGAGAGATATTACAGAACCGGCTTAAGTCGGCAGTAAAATTCTTTAATTTTACCCTACAAAACATTTTTTAATCTCTTGCGTTTTTCCGCAACACTTCCCTTAGTATTTCTGCGTATTGAGCGCGCGCGTATACGCGTGTGCACACACACACACACACACACACACACACATGGAATATTCTATTAAGTTTTGACTTTTGTCTCGTAACGTTGCAGTCCATCAATGCTTTTTATCCATTCAACCAGGGGCTCGGAGCCGTTAGTAACTGGGGTTCCCAGACGGTTACCCATCCAAGAATCCGCGATTGTCGAGTTGCTTAACTTTCGTATTTTCATGGAAAATAGTTTAGAAAGTGAGGTTCTTTTGATAAGCTGCTGACGGCGTGACTACGCTAGGGCCACGATTTTACTTCCATAATGACCGGGAGCGGTAGCTCAGTGCATCAACTGATCTGACCAGGAGGTCCTAGGTTCGAGTCCTGACGGCGGCAGGATTTTCGACACTAGCTTTTCAGCTAGGTCGAATTCAGTCACTGTCTGGAGAATTCTAGCGGCCGGCTGCTCTGATCGGTAGTTTTCCGTGGTTTCTCCGATCAACACCAGGCGAATGCTGGAGCACCCTAACAAACAGGCCACGGACCGCGCGCGATCTGTCCTTCCTCTTCCTTGTCCTATCCTCTCCACTTACACACACACTTACACTACCATGCACTACACTGCCACATATTCCGGGAGACCGGTCGGGAGCTTAAGAGCTTGTCCCGGCTGGGACGGTGCCCCGCTGGTGGGAGAGTCCTGGTTAGGGAAAAATCCCACTAGCCGACGGTAGGTCGGCGCCGGATCTCGCCATCCTGCGGGGGAAGATCACCGCCAGCTTCCGCGAAAAAAACGTGCACTACATTAACGGACTAATGACCAAAGCAGTTGACGCGCCCGGAAACACGAAAAAATCAATTAATCAATCAAACTTTCATAATGTGCTAAACGAACGCATAAAAATAAAGTAGAAGCTACTTTTGAATTCGAAGGCATAATTCGACTAGATTAATTTGAGAAAAATATGAATTACTCTCAAGAGGCTAAAATAATCGCTGTTTGTTCTCTTAAATTTGATCGTGCGGCCGAAAACGCTTTAGGCAACACAAGAATACGCAACTGAGCTTTCTATTGATATCATAAACACCCAGTCAATTTCCTACTAATAATTAGGTCGTGTTGATTTTCCTGTAAGCATTCTTTCGCACATTTCGTTTTTAAAATTATTTTTGCACTGAAACAAGTCCAAAAACGCAACAATGAAAGACTGTTGAGATTCTAATGCAAGAGCTCGTTAAAAAAGGGGGCATTTCTGGCAACATTTAAAACAAGAAATATTTGCCCCTATCTAATTGAAACCATCATGGGCAAATAAGCTAATTCAATTTGATAGTATTGCCGACAAATTGTTACCGTTGATAACAGAATAAATTACTGGTTGGTGGAGTAAAGTATAACCTTTACGGGGGCTCTTACTTCCTAAAGTCTGCTTGAAGAGTTGAAACTCAAGTGGTTAGAGCAACTGGACGTATACCAGGAGATCCGGGTTCGATTCCTGGCTGGGGCAGTTAATTCTTTTAACAGTCAAACACCATTTATAACAATTATTTCCGTCAATTAGCTATGGTGTTACAGCAGTAACTGTTCCCCAAGAACTGTTGTTGGCAATTGTGAAACGGGAAAGATATTCTTTCGCAATTTGTTAAGCTTACAACTGTGATCAGTTGGTGAGATGTAAAATAATAATGATAATAAATATATTACCATAAATATTATATGTAATAATTTTGATATTAACAGAACAATAAAATGTCCAGAAAATATCCGTTTTGGACTCCCTCAAATAATACCAAAAAATATATCCTTCAGAGCGAAAGCGGCTGGCGTCAATAGATTCCTGGCTGTCTGGGAGACGCCTCGACCTAGCCACAGTTGCCCATTGTCGTTACAAGTACAATAATAAACAAATCGGCCTTAGCCCTCCCTATTTGGAAAACTGGTCACGCCGTTCTTTTTGACAACACTCGCATCCTAGCCAGGGAAGATCGCTGGGAACCGAGGAAATCATTAAACATCCACCAAAACTTGGATGGCGACCAAGGCCTGCGTCTCTATGAGACCTGGAAACCTGTTTTACTGCTTTTTTACTGCATTTTACTGCAGGTCACGTCAGAGCTCAGTTTCCGCTGCTCCTTGACGTCCGACCACGGGTGGGACTCTTCTCCCAATCGACCAGGAGAACCGTTGCTTGATTGGCCTGTTTTCCCCATTTTGGTTGGTCGACCGGGAGAGGTGGCTCAGGGCGGCACTAACTGATGTCACTGCAGTGCTTCAAACCGGGAGGTTCTAGGTTCCAGTCCCGACGGTTGCAGGATTTTCAACACTAGCTTGTCAGCTAGGTCGAATACAGTCGCTGTCTGGAGAATTCTAGCAGTCGGCTGTTCAGTAGTTTCCCGTGGTTTCTCCGATTACCACAAGGCGAATGCCAGAGCAATACCCAAACAGGCCACGAACAGCGCACGATCTTTCCTTTCTCTTCCTTGTCCTATCTTCATATCTTACTTACACTCACACTAACATGCACTACACTACCACACATGCGGGGAGCAAAGAGCTTGTCCCGGCTGGGGTGATGCCCCACTGGCGGGAGATACCTGGTTGATGAAAACCCCGCTAGCCGACCGTAGGTCGCCGCCGGTTCTCGCCATCCAGCGAGGAAAGATCACCGTCCCCTCCAGAGGGAAAACGCGCACTACACTTCCGGAAATAATAACCTATTGACGCGCCAGGAATCACTAACAAGCGACCAACGTTGGTTGAACGTCCGACCAACCGGCAGCCTGGCGGAGAGCAACCTCATCCTTTGGAGATCCGTGCGCATTTCGCGGGTCGCAGTACGACGATCGAAACTGACAACTATGCTTCGGGCGCGGTGGCTCCTGGGCACCCAAACATCTATCCACTTTCACGGAGTGTTCTCGGAGGTACAATTTAAGAGCATGCACATGAACCTACTTTTACCCCCACATTTTGTATTTTTCTTTTTTTTCGGAATGCAATAATGGTATGTTTTTTGTTAACAATTCCCTTTGATATTTCAACAACACATAACCCACAAAAACAAATAACCTACAGAAAATCTAAAATAGTGATGCAACAACTGTTAATGAAGAAATAAATAGTTGTCATGAACCAGCATGCCTTTCTAAAATCAGAGAAAATTGTTTCATTGCGCCTACCCGGACTGAATGGAGTTCTGTGCTAGTAGCTGCTGGCTCTGGCATTACCGTTGAAGCTGTCTCCGAGGTGTCCATTGGTGTGTCTGCTTCTCCTTCTTCTGCTGATAGTTCTGTGACCACTGGATGTGGAGAAAGAGTGTGAAGAGGAGAGGAAGGGGGTGAAAACTGTGATGGAGGGAGCTGAGAAGTTGGAGAGGATGTTGGAGGAGCAGTAGGAGGACCGCTATCAGAATGATGAGAAGGAGAATGGTCATGGGAAGGTGAAGAAGTACTAGATGATGTAACATTCGGCTCGCCCAGTGAGGTAGTTGAACTGCTTAAGGTGTTTTGTTCACCTCCTACGGAAGTAGGCGAACTGAGTGTGCCTCCTGCACTGTCAGATATTTCTTCTACAACAGGCTCTGGTCCTGTTTCATCCATTTCACCAGACCAATCCTCTGTCAATTCAACTATCTCAAATTCTTCATCTGAGTTAGTTGGACTAGTGGCAGGCCTACCGCTTGCAACTCTGGCACCGGAACTGCTACTACTACTTGTAGTTGCTGACGTGGCAGATGTTGTGACTGTTGCCCGAACACCAGCGGCAGAAGATGGAGGTGGAGGTCTTTGGGTTGAAGAGTTCTGGGCAGAATTACTTGTGCTATTGGCATTTGTTCTATTAAACTGAGGTGGAACTGGTGGACGGTCACGGAGGGGATTTGATGTATTGCTCTCACTGCCCATTGACAAGTCTGTATGGCTATTGCATATATTTTCTTGATGTGAACCACTGTTTGTGGATCCAACATGCCTTATCAGCAAGTTCACAAGGTCATCTTTCTCTGAAAATAAGAAACAAAGAGTATTAGAACACATTTCAGGTTTTGAATTTTTTCACTGCAATTTTTAAATTTGTGTCTCATATTATTTGTACACTTTATGTTTATACTATTTGGGAGAGTTAAAATATGGATTATCTACTTTAATATTTTCCTTGAAACATTTCTGATTTTGTCTAATGATATCCCCTTAAACTAATATACATTTCCTTTGACTCTTTAATAATCTAATTTCACTATTCTTCAATTGAAATTTCTCTACACTCATTCAGTTCAGAGAAGAGTTCTGTTATCTTTTCTTGAACTTCAACTTCATTAACAGTAGTGTAACTGTAGGAGAGCTGAATGGGAACGTTTCCTGGGGCATCTATATAATGAATTATCAAAAATGTATAGTACTAGCCATTAACAAATTTTATTAATTGCATTACTTAATTATATAATTTAATAATATTTATAATTCAATACTTAAAAATAATGAAAATAGTTTTTTGTTCATAATTCAATATTTTCCATTTAAGAACTCTTAATCTGGGAGAGGTTGTATCTTCCTTAAGAACATAACAGGCATGTGAGAGGAAAAGGACCTGAAAGAAAGCTTTAATGCACAGAAGTATTCTAGCACCATGCAAGAATAGAACTTGTTAAGTACATGAAAGTTATATCTTCAATACAATGCAATTCTTGATTTAAATTTATTGATACAAATTTTGAAAATTTGACATGTATTTGTCAATATGAAAAGGTCATTTATTGTCATTTTTTCAATGAAAAACCTGTTTTTTAGAAAAATAGTGTTGATTTGGGAACGTCTGCATAATTTCAAACAATATTAATAACATGCTCACACTGTCTTATGTGTGGAGGGGAAGTAATGTGAGACTTGCTTGTGTCTGAATTAAAATGAAGAAAAACAAGAAGAAGAAGAAACCACCCACATCTACATACAGTAACTACAGACTATTATGTACCATTATTTTCTGTTGGATCCTATTTTTTTCCTTCAAAGAAATTGGTAAATTATTACTATGTATTATTTTATTTTAATTATCCAAGAGGGTTATATACCTGGCTATAAAGCTTGAAAAATCAGGCTTTCACTGTTGTAATAAAATCCTATTTTGTCAACACAGCAAAGGGATTAACAATTATTTGACTATTATTGAATCGATGGTTTAGGGCAGTAGTTTACAAACTTTTTGCTGTCATGACTCCCTGCAGGTAACAAAATCTGCACATGCTTCCCCTTATTAAAATTAAATTGTTAATAACAACTAATTTTTTTTCCTGAAAATAAGACCATCGTGTATACTTTTATTACATACTTAGAGTGTACAAAATAATTATTGCAAGTGATTTGCACAATTCACTGTTTTAATTATCAAATTAAATTAATGTTTGACAAAGTGAGGAAAACTATAAAAAAAGAATACATATTCCATATTCCAGAAAATTCAGTGAGATGGTTCGGCTTGTTTGGTGTCACAGTTTAATGAATCTCAACACTAATTTAGAAATTAAAATACTCATCTCATTTTTGAGATTTATTCGTGATCTATATTTTGTTTTGAATACCACTATGACTGAAAATCTTTCTTCATGTAGGTAAGAAGTGGCAAAAGGAAGCAGAATACCCAACTCATTCCTTGCGGAGCGCCAAAATTCGGACAATGATGTAGGAATGAACCATGCCACAACAAAGCATTCTATTATGCCCACTGCCAGAGCTCTTCTAAAAATTACTGATTGTTGACAATGTTGGTTTCATTGAACACATAATGTTATACAAATGTTTTCTTCCCTATTCGTTAAAATTAATTAACGCAGACATATAGTCCGATAGTAATTTTTTCATGTAGTTTAGAGCTTTATTAAGCATCAGAGCATTATTTTATTCAATTATTACGAAGTTCTTGTGCCTCCCCTTTGAAACTTTCGTACCTCCCCAGGGAGTCATGCCTCACAGTTTAACACTGGTTTAGGGTAAAGTGTTCACCCTAATGACTGAAGTAGTATATACTTTGTTAAACCATGCTCTCAGATACTTGAAAACTATGATGCCAACAGCAAATTAAAGTTCTTTGAGTGAACTATATATTTTCTATTGATTGAAGTATTAAATGATTCACAATGAGGTAGATGAGCCTTTGTAATGATTCAAGTTTCTGCAAAAGAGCTTTAATTGAGGCTGATAGAGGCTGCTTGTGAGGAATGTGTTCATGATCATTGACACATGATATCTCTTGCAATAAAAGAGATGAAAATATGTCTCATAGTTGGCAGATCATTAATCCTAATATTGTGTCACACTTCTTGGAATTATCAGGATTTTGGAAATGTTGGTTTGTCAGCATTTTGGTCACACTTGAAATAGGATTAGATTCTTATCTTTTCCAGATAAAATTCCTGCCTTATTAATCACCAATTTCTTCATGGCATATTTCCTCTTTCTCTTTGTTCTTTGACAAACTGTGAATTTTCCATGTAATTTGAAGGCCAAGGGGGCCAATAACAAATGGGGCAAAATAAAGACTTATCTCGAATCGAAAATTATGTTAACTGAGTTCAATATGGAAGCTTTCTTGTCCATTCCACGAGGTATGTTAATAATCTGTTCAACAAGAGTTCATGCAATTTGTTTCCGGGCGCTTCAACAACGTTGGTGCATGTCCCATGTTATAACCGACAGGTAGCAGTGTTCCCACCTTGCTGGAATGTGAGTTCCGGCGCTGACTTACACGTCGGCTTGCGGGTGTTTCTTCCTCCAGTTATCTCCCCAGCGAGGAGATATCAACTCGTCGCTACCGATTGGTTCCCCGATACCAGTGGTTATTTGGTAGTGGTGTGTGTGGGGGGGCGCGCGTGTAAGGAGAGAAGGGGGGAAACTAAGATGAGAAAGGGAAGATCGCGCGCGGTCCGTTTGTTGGGATATCGCGCCCGCCCGGTGTTGATAGGAGAAACCTCGGAGAACTACCTATCAGAGCAGTCGGCCGCTAGAATTCTCCTCCAGACTGCGGCTGAATTCCACCTCGTCTCAAAACTAATATCGAATATCCGCCATTGTCGTGTACCTATCAGAGACGCTACAATGGCATCAGTTGTTGCACTGAGCCATTTCATTCGGAGAATTTGTGGCAGCATTTCCCCAAACAAGTGGAAAATCCGTGTTCTAGCTGAGAGCTCTGAGTCTGAATTGCAATCACCCTGCTAAACGCAACCCGTTTGACTTTTACGCTTTACACGTAATGGAGCTTAACCCTGCAATGGAGTTGTCGCATCCAAGTTCCAAGAGCTGGATCACCGCCACGGGGAGACGCGCCCTCACGGTGTAATGGAGGGGACTCGCGGGTTATTTGTGCCTTATTTATTAAACCCTCCCAATAATAGACGTCCAACAGTTGGAACGCCGAGGAAAGAAAAGGATGACAATAAGGAGCAAAATAAGAAACAAAAACAAAATACAGAAGACAAGCGAACGAAAGAAAAGGGCATGCTCTAACAGCACATACTTTCTAACATTTGCAATTTTCGGAAATTCAGAGAGTTGAAGGAAAATGAGACATGCGCCATTCTTTAAGGCGTCCCATTGTTTTATCCGTGGAAAAAATTGGGTCCCGTTCTTAACATATTTTAAAATTAAATTCATTCAATTCAAAAATATTTTATCTATTTTAGAACAGATTTCATTACAAATATTTTTCATCAATATTGGATTCTTGCAATCTTATTTTTTTTTAATTTTCAAAAATATAGATTTCGCTGAAATTGGCACCAGCGCCATTTTTAGCACCCTTTGCTGTATTCGAGAAAAAATTAAAAACTTCGAATTGTTATTGAGAAAATAATTGTTTAAATATCGACTCATATTTTCCAAAAATTGTTTATGACATTACTTTAAAATATGTATTTGAAGAACAGATTTCACTGAAGGAAAATTCTATCTTTAATATTGTGGTTGTAGGAAGACGCCGACAAAATTGTGAACTTTTGCAATTTTTGAAAATGCCCAGAATTCCAACGAAAATAGGACCTGCACCATTTTTAAACATTTTTTGCTCTATAAAAGGAAACAATATCAAAATATTTAATATAATAATAAAGTACCCCTAAAAATCAAAATGTTTCCAACAAGCAGGGCCTCGAGTTCAGCCAGATCGATCGGGGAATATCAATTTTGAAGAAAATCGCCTGAACAGTGCAAATGCTGGAATCGGGTACAGACGTTTCGCCGTTAACCGATGTTTGGCATCAATGGCCCAAAAAACGTGGATTCCGGCTAAAGAACGTGTTAGAGGAAGTGATTTATTACATATAAGAACAATTATTATCCACTTTTCGATACCAAAGCCTCGCAATACTAATGTTTCTGTCGAAAACTCGCCCGTACTTGCCCAACATTACAATACTTTCTCTTTACTACGTAAGTACGTCTTTAATAACGTCAGCGGCGGGTTAGGGGTGGGGAGTGGCTCCGTCCCTAAAACCTAAGATTTTTTTGAAACTTCACTAAATTTAATCATAACAACTACAACATATTCATAGCATCTCATTTCGGAATTTTTGCAATACATACTACGTTTTTAAACTTTCAAACTTGAAAGTTTTAATTTTATTGTTATTATTTATGGGGGAGGGATTGGAATTGAAATTCACCCAGCCCTGAAATACTTTTTGGATCTGCCTCTAAATAACACACCAAATATTTCAAAATCAATAATATAACAAAATAAAATGAATTAGAGATTATTTATTTACAATTTCATAATCTCTGGCAACATTATCGCATAGAAAAAATAAAATAAAACAAAAGGCGAAATGGAAGGCAAACGTAAGAGGGCGTGGGGATCAATAAGAAACCTAAATACGTGCGTATTTTGTTTAAAAGCTAATCTAGAATGAATCGAACTAGAACTTAATGTAGGATGAAGCTAATATAGAATGGATCAACTATGGTATATTATCCACTTTTATGGAGTCTTTAAAAAGTTCCCCTCTCGTAGCATGATACGAAGACTGCTCTTTTTTTGCAAATCCAGGGGTTCAGGGGGGGGCGTCAGGTCGAGGGGAGTGGGGTGAGAGGGGAGGGGTGCGGTGAAAAGTAGGGTGAGGTGGGATGGGATCGGAGTGGAGTGGAGTGGGGTGGAGTGGGGTGGAGTGGAGTGGGGTGGAGTGGAGTGGGGTAGGGTGGGGTGGAGTGGGGTGGGGTGGGATCCGAGAGGGATGGGGTGGGGTGGGATCCGAGTGGGATGGGATGGGATCGGGTCGGAATCGGGTAGGGGTCGGGTAGAGGTGGGGATGGGACAAGTGACGGATCGGGGTCGGACTGAGTCGCGGATGTAAATAAAATGACTACCATGCTACACTGTAAATAGAATCTATTCATTTTTCCTGTCTAATTGACGTTTGAGAAAAATACTTCGGCATCTGGAAATCTGAGAAAAATAGAAGAAAGACTAAGCGTCCTACGAGATACTATAGAGATCAATCACCCTTCCGCTTAACTGAGTTAACTCCCGTATCTAGGAACATCCGATATGAATCGAGTCAAGTGTCTACAACACTCGCTTCTGAGACAAGCTTCCTTATCAGATGATTCAGTCTTCTCGAGAGCAATTAGACTCCTCGATTTTCCGCGTTCAGATGGGCGGAGAGGCAATAGCAAACCAATTCTCGACTTGCGACCAAGTAGTATGTAGTGCCTTGAACACGTTCGAAAGGATCGTAATTGGAGAAGCCATAAATGGCCTCCCGTTGTGTAGTCTTTCTTGTAATCCAGATACTTCTGAATCTTTCTTGTGAGTCTGTGTACCATTGATTGTGATATTTATGTATTTAATTTTTGTTTACCCAGAATTGTATACATGGGACCAGACACACTTTAATTCTCAGATTTGTTTGATCATTCTACATGTAAGCAATAATTCAATTTGAATTGTACTGTGGCCATCAACATTTCGCAATTACCGGTCCTTAAATTATTTTATTAACAAACCCTATTTTGCCTACTCAAAAAACTCAACGATAAAATTTTAAGACTAAAAACCCACGCCCCAGGCCAGCAATATCGCGCCTTCCGTAAGCAATGGGTGAACCCCTCGTCATCGATTGGCCGAGATCAACCGCGTCCGGTATACGAGGCAACAGCGTAGCAATTCCCCTGAGAGCTGCACTTCCGACCCGAGTTCATCTTTCATTTCCCTCGTCTCCGTTTACTGTGTACAATGTTTGTTTATAAACACGCATTGCAAATAAGTTACGTCGAAATGTCAAACTGCGTATACTGGTACAATAATGATACGGTAACGAATTTTTGGCATGCATCTTCTTCGCTTCACTGTTATTAAATTTATTAAATAGCTTTTCGAAGATTTTCATGAAATAAAATGGTTTTGATTGGTAATTTGTGGCGCAGATACGGCGTAGCAACCCCCATGACTGTGAGAGGATGCAATGCTCCAAAAAATCTAATTAAAAAAAATACAAATGCCATTTTTGAAACTGTAAGGAAGCTAAAACTATGTATTTGGTTATATAATGTAAGATGCAATGTTACGAACTATACAGCGAACAAGTCTAGGTAGTACGTACATACGAAATTTAAGGGGGGATTTTTAGTTCATATGTCCCGAGAAGGCAAACACTTTTGCTCTTCCAAACAGCACTTTCGTACAAATCTTCTAAGGACCATATCTACAAGATTTCCCGACGTTTGTACGGCATATTTTATTCATTACTAGGGAACGGAATTTAATTCAGGAAAGCAAAATACCTAATACAAAACCGCATGCTAGTTTTAGAATTGCCCTCTACAAGCATTCTCCAACCCGCACTCAAAACGCTTTAACTCACACAACATCGTTGATCTGGCCCTAAAATTGATTCTTGGTAATTGAATGAATATTCTACATCTACAGAAGTAACTGGATACACACAATTCGGGTTTCATTCGCAATATAAAATGCGTATAATCACACATTCCATATTGTTGATCCTTTTACGGGTGGAGTTATGAGGAAATCGAACGGCATAGTGGGGGCACGACTTCGCACCAATGCAAAGTAGCATCTCATGCCTCACACGCTAACATGCAAGCATGCCCATACTACACACAGACAAGCAGCCCCACTAGGAGCTGCAAAATCGATGATCAGAAAAAAGGTATCTCGTATGAGATTTACGTTATTTAATGATAACTAGATATCGGATGTTTAGGGAAATGCCTAGTTTTTTTCTAGAGAACTTATTTAAAAACTAATAATACATGTGCACGAATCATGACAAATGATGACATGACGAAGTTTCATAATGCTTATTTTTGCTTATTTTACCATAATGCCTATTTTTTACATAAAAACCTTTTTTAGAACTTTTTTGCCTTTTATTTATAATATTTATATACAATGCTAAGACATCGGAAAATCGGCAATGGTCCAACGTGACCATTCATTACGAAACCTTCAATTCACGTCTTGGTATTTCAAATTACGAGAGAATTCCTGAAGTATACCAACAGATTTTTCTCCATTTCTCTATTTCATAAGTACCAGCCATGATCTGAGATCATGGTCGATTGACAATACACCGAGGGCTCAGAAATTTTAAGTGGAAATAAATATAAATTCCCAGAAGGTTTCAGTGTTTCTAGTGTTGGGCTGCTAAAATATATGCCAGTTACATTGTTCAGATATCCTTCTCCGCATTCAAACTGATTTTGTCTCCCAGTCGTCGCAAATTTGAAATTGTGATCCTTGAAAAGGTACTGGTAATATGCAAATATTACTGGTTAACGGAAACTATTAATAATAAAATGTAGAAGAGTTGTAAATATGTAAATCTAGTTTCCCATTAAAATGTACATACTTGTTTAGTGCATTTAAGTTTACAAAATAATATAGACAAAAATTACAACAAATTTTTATTTTATTGTGTATGTAACTTTTGACAGTGCCTTTTATTATCCTTATTCTTGACATTTCCAGTGCCTTTTTAGGCGCCTAAAAGACGATTATTTAGTGCCTAAACATCCGATGTCAAATGATAACCTAATTTATTGAAGGCAAAATGGCACTGTTGTGCGCTGTGATAAAGCTCGAGTACTCTCCGAAAACATCGATGTGCACATGTTGCGGAATTCACCCGGAAAATCGAGTGGTAATCCCGAAATCTGTCCAGGAATGAAACTAACCCCAAAAGAAGGGGGATTCAGGGGTGGGCCGAGTGATCGGGGCTGTTCAATAGACGACACTGGTAAATGAATCTCCAGATAACTCCCGGTTACTTCTAGGTTTTTAATAACAAATGGTATCGTCGGAATAAGCCCATAAGGCGTTGATATCCAGCGTTGTGTACAGCGATTTCACTATCCACGTCGTACACAACTAATTCCAAAGACACCTAAAAAAATCTTTTATAAATGAAACAACTTCACAATTTCACTCTAAGAAACTTCAAGTGATCGATGGTCCGAGTCGGTATTATTTAATCGCTTAAAAAATGTGTAGCCTGCAGCCTACTCCTAATTTTTCCCATTTCAAATAAATCGGGAGGGGAGAACTTCCTACTTCGCCAAAATGACGTCTACTCTGGAATGCTGTCCTCCACTCTGAAGTCCTACGATCTCGCCATTCAAGGGCGGATCCGCAAAATATTTCGGGGCGGGGGATAGGATCAGCTTGGAATTGTAAAATGTAAATGCGAATCACTTGTACATGTTCCTCGCCGACCACGCCCCCTTTTCGGTTCGGCCTGATTGGTTGGTTGGTTAGTGATTCCGGGCGCGTCAACAGCTTAGGTCATTATTCCCGTACGTGTAGTACGTGTTTTTTCTCTCGGGAGATGGCAGTGATCTTCCCCCGCTGGATGGCGAGTTCCGGCGCCGACCTACCGTCGGCTAGCGGGGTTTCCCCCTAACCAGGACTCTCCCACCAGCGGGGTCCCGCCCCAGCCGGGACAAGCTCAAAGCTCCCGACCGGTCTCCCGGAATATGTGATAGTGTAGTGCATGTTAGTGTGTGTGTGTAAGGGGAGAGGATAGGACAAGGAAGAGGAAGGACAGATCGCGCGCGGTCCGTGGCCCGTTTGTTAGGGTACTGCTCCGGCATTCGCCTGGTGTTGCGGAAAACTACCCATCAGAGCAGCCGGCCGCTAGAATTCTCCTCCAGACAGCGAGTGAATTCGACCTAGCTGAAAAGCTCGTGCCAGCCAATCGCCTTACCGACACAGCCCCGCGTGGACACGCGCTGCGCAGTCAGGTAGTGCTGCAGGTCCTTCACTTTGAGGCGCTTCAGCTGCAGGCGGCACAGCGGCCGCGCCGTCAGCACCATGCACGTGGCGCAGATGTGGCGGCGGTCGGTGAGGCGCGCCAGCACCGAGTTGTTGCCGTTAGGCCCCTGCTGCGGAGTCAGGCAGTGCGTGCAGAAGTACCGCAGGCAGATGTTGCACAGCTTCTGCAACCACAAGGTGCGCACGCCACGTTACTCCACGTTACTCCACGGGATCCTGCACCGGAGCGGCAGCCATGAAGTGCTGTTTACTGTGTTTTCCTATACCATAAAAAGAAATATTTTATTGTTTACTATTTCGAGTAGTCTTCTACGAGACACGTAGTCGTGTCTCGGAGATAACGAAACTAGTAGCTGCATCCCCGGACCTCCGACATTCCGTTAGAATGAGTCCCCTGATTTTTGAAGATAGAGACAAAAATATATTCATTTAAATAATTACATTGATGAAACCACCTTGCAGCCCTTTACAACACACACTTGTAACTACAGTGTTTCATTCAGTACATTGATACTATACTCTCAGAGCATTAACTGCTGGTATTCATATTTTTCAAAAATCTAAATTTTGTCTGAATTTTATTAATTAAAATTATCAGCGCCGACCTGGATGGCCGAGGTGGCTAAGAGCGAGTACCGACTCAGCGCTTCGGTCCGAAGGGTCGCGGGTTCGAGTCCCGCCTTGGGCATGGCTGTTTGTCCCTTGACTTTGTGTGTGTTGTCGCGGAGGGCCTCGCGTTCTGCTGACCCCAGATCAGAGGAGCCCGCAAGTGTTTGTCTAGTGTATGGTCGAATATGCGTCCCTTCGGGACGTAAAGGGCAACCGGCTGTCGGCTGGATAAAAGCCCTAGGAAAAAAAATTATCAGCAATAATAAATAAGACTCAATAATTTTAATAATTATAAACCAAAAGGATTCTATAGGATGGGAGTGCTTGCATATACTATTACAATTTTCTCGCACTTTGATGTCAAATTCAAAGTTATCGACGATAACCAGCTCCAAATTGAGCTTATTGTGGATACGTATTGTTAGGGTCACCATTGATGAAAAACAGTTGTAAATACGCAGTTGAACGGGTAAAATTACTTAATGGCATTTGACCTTTAGTTGAGTGAACTTTGGGTTTATCTCAAATTTCATATTAATATATATCACATTTCTGCACGTTCCCGAAAACAAAACATATTTACCTGCTATTTGTTTGTTTGTTTTAATAACGCATGATTTGAAACACACGATTTGAATACATTTGCGTTAACATTAAGAGAAAAGAAAACCAATCATCAAAAAGAAGAACAATAAAATTAACCACTCATCTATATTACTGCTTTCCAACGCGCGCAGAAATTCAAAGAAAGCTATGCAGACTCCGGTCATGTGAGAGGTGTCTATAGTTTCCTAAGAGACCCAGAAGAAACAACAACAATGAAACAGTTTCTATTTTGACTGAATAATACAAATATTTGTGTTATTTCACCTATTCTCACGCTGCGTGCATCACTGAATTATCATACTCAGTGCGTCACTGTTTACGGCACAACGGACGTCATCCAACATCAATGCTCCAAGGAAGAGGCTCCTGCTATTAAATATTTGCTATTCAGATGTTGCGTGTTACATCAGCAACGTTTTTGATATTCTTGATATGTAAAGAAGTGTTGCGCGGTATATAATCACCATTTGATTGTGATATTCTGAAGATAGATTTTGTTAAAATATTTAACTTGTTGCAGTGCTATTCGAGAGTAGTTTATTTGTTGATATTGAATGGTATGGTAAGCATGGTACTCTTTGGAAAACCATTTGTGTGGTTTTGTTCATCAACAGTTCTGCTGCTGCAGGCCACTAGTGAAGTCCGAACACGAGAACACGACTATTTTTGAAAGTTGTGATTGTTTATAATTTGGTAGATAAGTAGGGATCGTTATATTACAGACAATTATAATTTTCATTTGGGTTTTTTCGCGACGTTTCAGGACAAGATTAGCCCCATCATCTGGCAGCAATGATAATATTGTTTTGCACTTCAAAATCCTATCACACGCAGAAATTAATAAACCTGTTGGACTATACGTATATTGTTGGAAGTTTCATGAAACTTCCCTACAATCCCACCAGAGAACAAGACTAATCTATAATAAAAAAATAACTGTGGGGTTAACAGCCGACTATTATCACTTCCCTGAACGCTGATCATCAGTCTGTCGAAGAAACCTTTCAGAAGCCGAAAGCCATTATCGCCTTCACTATCATATTTATCATAAACGTTATCGTTTGTCATTTCGTGTATTTGCATCGCGGCATAAGGACCTTCTTGTACTATAAATACAAGGCTGATATACGATTTGCACGAAGCTTCTTCGAAGGTCGCGCACGTTCGGCACCATCACGTGTACAGACGTCGACAGAAGCGGCCGGCTCTCGCAAGTCACTAAAACCGAGCCCGGTGACGCCAGCCCAAGCGAAACATACGAATGGGATCTGTCTGAGAACTGTTCGCTCGGTCTCGTAAAAGACAAAAATGAAGGAAAAATATATTTTGGAATGTTGAATTGGAAGTTGCAAGTCTATTACCCATTCAGCACTGACTCCACGTGCCTGGATTGAAGACCAAACGTTTGCGACCGTGGAAATAAAACTGTTTTTCATACCTATTTTGACACTAGAAAGCTTTGAACGACAGTTTAGCCAAACGTTTCTTTGTTCTTCCGGAATGAACATCTTTAGACCTGTGTGATATGAGAAAACAATATTTTATTGAGTTTTTTTCTTGGACTGGAAGGGAAAGAATTGACGATTGCAGAAATCGGATATATGAAGGCAGCTCACACCTGAATCAGACATTTCTAGGATATCTTTGAATTTAAATGATGTTTTTGTGTTGGTTTAATGTACCACAGTAAATAAAATAAAATTATATAAGTTCATAATTGGACAATTTTGACTTATGAAGAACAATGCAATGTTTAACGGGAAACGCAGTATCTCAGAAAATTTTTGAAATAATGAAAGTTTTTTTTTGCAAAATAATTAGAACATTATGTTCTAGAGAATGGTCAGTGAAACGATGAGAGAAATATTTAAATAAATATTTTATTTTTAAGGCAATTTATTAATCGATTATAAGTTTTTGGAAATTTCTGAAAAGATCTCCGAGTTCTACAGGAAACAGTTAAAGTGGTACATCTACAATTAGGGTTCCTTCTCGAGAGAAAGCAATAATCAAACAAATTAGAAAAAATCTCAAATACTTATGAAGATATAACGTTTTAGCTGCAAATGTTGCGATTGAAAATGTCATTCGTGGGAAAGACCATTTAATCCTTTACCACAAAAGGGCCTGACCATGCGCAAGAGTACAGAAAAACTAAAATATCTCAAAACGAAAGCCGATATAAAACAAGTTCAATAACTTCTCCATAGTTTATAATATTTTTAATAAACTCCGGCACATACGCCTGTTTTCTAGTCACATTATTTTGCGTTGGTCTATTCCAATCATCTTTAAGAATCGCAATCGACGTGAATAATTAAAAAAAGTTACAAAACGGGATTTCTGGATCTTTTATTGCGTTTAAATATCGTGACATCGCACTTTGGCTTCACGTCACTAGGCATATCTAGCACTATCGCGACAAGTGACTGGTTCAAGGCACCGTGTTGACAGTGTCCACCTAAAGGCAATGCCACATTAGTCTGCAAGCAAGCATTTAAGCGAGGACACCCGTAAGTTTCTTCAATTGGTATTACTTCTGAAAGCGTGTTTGTTTCAACAAGAAAAATTATAGTCGCATGTGGTTCTACTTCCCTAGTTGATGTCAGTTTCGAGTTCAGGGGGTCAAACCGACACTCAATACGACAGTTAGAAACACAGTCGGCCAAGCAATTATGAAGCCAGTTCGAAACTTCGCTGTCTCCCAGTCAGTTGACTCTCAAATCCCTTTTGAGTAGTAGAAGTAGCACACAAATACTTATACTATATTTCTTGAGCTTCCGTTTTTGCGGCATGTGCTTATTCATCCCACAGATTTCAGCTATAACAGTTAGTAGGAAACTTACATTCCCACTTCATTAACATCACAGTCGGACGACTAACACTGGGGCATGGCATGATGTTCGAAAAGAAACTGAAAGGTCTGTCAGCTCTGCAATTCGTCACGTTCATTGAACGCCGTGCGAATCAAGTTCTCATCAGGTGCCAAAGACAGTTTGTCAGAGAGCAATGCCGAAGGCAGAGACAGGAAGACACAGCCACCTTAACAATGGTCCCTGTACAGAAAACATAGTGAACGGGACTTCGTACAGCTTGAAGCGACTCTGATAACGAGCGAGGTACATTTCTTTGTCACCATTATCGTGGAAATCAATGACACTACCGCTTCAAGGGGACCCGTGACATTTCCCCGAACAGTTTTACACGTCCGAATAAACACGAAAGTCTTCGGTCACTATCTCGCTGGTAAATTTGTCGCAAAAGAAATTTGTCAGCTTCTTATTTTACTGCAGTCACGGGTTCGTGTTTGACCAATCCTGCGTGCATAGACGTGCCCTGGGTCGAGTTTTGTTAAATCGGTGAAGGTGCACAAGGCTCCATTTAGCATGAGCCGTGCAAAACCGAGCATCTGTGTGGGTTAATGAGGAGACGCACAAACCCGCACGTACGGCCTCCTTTAAGGATCGATGGTGACACTATCCAACCATCCTGTTCGCATCTCTTTACTCGGGAAATTAAGGATTCACTCGAGGGTGTTCAATTTCAATAAAACAGAACTGTAATTGCATCGCGCTCAAAGAAGAAGCCGGCTTCAAAATCTATTTAATTATACAGCATATCCTGTTTACCACAAACATACGCAGGGTGTTCGAAATAGCTCGAGCAAATAAAGCACAGGACGAAGAGAGTCCCTCTAAACAAATTTATTTAGGGGACCCAACACATGAAATCTGGCGCGGTAGAATAAGCAGCGAGGAGTCCGAAATAAGAAGCCGTAGGCTCGACACCAGCAAAGAAGCACGCACGAAAGGCTGAATGAGCACTGTAATCACCGGATGCTCTGATAGGTGGTTCCCGGTATTATCAATTCCACTCGGAGGTCGGGGGCAAAATACCTTAACTCAATGGGCCAGTGACTACGCGCGATCCCTCCTCCTCCTCATGTACTCTTCTCACATTGTGCGCACTTCCCTCCGAAAGGCCGGGTGAAGGACGGCGGCCTAACCCCACGATCGAAGGCTGTTGGCACTGCGAAAGCCAAGGCTCCATTTCGGCAAAACCGTCTTCGAAAGAGACCTTCAACGCAAGTGGAGGAGAGGGATGTAAAAAGTGAGACGAGTCACCGGAGGCCAGCAAGTGCACAATTTATAACTCAAGGGTTTCGGTGTTGTAAACGCATGGCACAGCTATCAAGTAGTCAACTTTAAAAGAAAAGGTTTACTTGTTGCAAGAGACTTGCACGCAATTTATTAGTACAAACTAGTGGTGCTACAACACATACATTCTCGCATTATTTTTAACTTTTGCAATTTTGGAAAATTCAGATAGTTCCACGAAAGTGAGACCTGCGCCATTTTTACCCATCTTTTGCTATTATCGTGGAAAAAATTTAAAATTACGTTTTTGGAATTTATACAATAAATTGCATTAACTTCAACCAGAAATTACACAAACACTGCTAGTTAAAAATTGTAGGAGACCTTTTTTAAATATCTATTTTTTAGAATAGATTTCATTGAAAACCAAAATGTTTATCTTCTGTATTGTTCTTTTCCTATGTTAATTTTTTGCAACTTTTGAAAAAACAGAGCTAATCGAAAATGGGATCAGCGCCAATTTCCCCCCGTCTTTTGATACGTACGAAAAGAAAATTTAAAGAAAAAATTTGGAGCCTTTTGGGGAAAATAGTAAAAAAATTCCTATAGAATACACAAAATTTCGTGAAAACTGTTCAAATTTCGAAAAGTTGAACATGATCTTATTATTAAGTTTTTGATGATCAGATTTCATTAAGGAAAAAAAGACTCTTCCTTCAATTTTGTATTTTGATCCTTTGCAGTTTTCGAAAAAAATTGATCTTCGGCAATTTTCGAAAAATTACGGTTTTAAAATCAAACCAGCGCTATTTGTTTAGGAGTTTTTTACGTTGTCCGATGACGTTTCATAAAAAAATTTGGAGCCACTTTTTGAGAAAAAAATTGTAAAATATTGTTCAGGCTTCATGTCAAGAACCCCTAAAATCAAAACATCAGTTTCTAACTCGCAGGGCTTTGAGTTCCTTCCGATCGATCGGGATATCAGTTTTGGAGAAAATTGTCTGAATGGTTTAGGCGCTAATAGCTTTAGCGTTGACCACAGACAGTCGACGAGGGACGGACAGACAGAGATACTGACGTTTTGCCGTCTATCGATTTTACGACGAGGAAGTAAAAAGACTAACTATAAGAAATGGTACGAACACCGCGTCAGAGAAAGCCTAACAATGCCAGCATTAGCAATGGAACATAGAAGAGCAAGGGGTGGTGGTGATGATTCACAAGTGCTTTGTCCTGTGTATCACATATAATGAACATAGATTAACCCATCTGGAACATTGTTCAGAAACATCTTGTTTAGTTCTTGCGACTATTCACCTCTGTATCACATTGCAAACGGTAGAAAAGGAAATGTTTCTTCCGTTTTTAACGAAGAGGTCAAATTACTTGCATACCAAAGTAATGAGTGAACCAACTGCAGTAAAACTTGCTCAATGCGGTACTATATAATGCGGAAATCTATCTAATGTGAACATAAATCGCGGTCCGGACAAACAAACTCTACAGTATTACATTGCATAATACGCAATCTTGTCTAATGCAGAAAAAATATTGGTCCCATGAGATTCCGAATAGAGCAAGTTTTCCTGTACTTAGATCTTGCTCGGTTTCAAAGTTTAAAGGAAATTTACCGCAACCAATTTCATTCGACGCTTTCGTAATAAACATATTACAATGGCATAATCATCAGAAGAGATCTACTCCGTGTTGGATTCCTCAAGAAGCATCATCAAGAAGAATATGGTTTCAAATCATCGTTCTCCATATTGTCGCGGCAGGAAGTCGTATTCCTCGATAAAGGACATGAAAAGGAATAAGAGCCCAAATTTATTGCTCATTTACCTTTGAATATAGATTTTATTACATCGGTGCGAATATTTTGTTAGCAATCCTTGCAAAAGACGCTCATTTTCTTTCTGTATTCAAAATTCAAGTAGTGTATGGCTTAGGGTAGGGATCACAGAGTTATGAAAACTTGCACAGAAGTCACTTCTCCCCATAGCACGTCACACATAGTTTTTAACAGTTTTTGACGTAAAATAAAATAAAAAAAGCAAAACAAGCACTTTCTAGGGGCCTCGCTTTGATAGCGGTCCCCGTGATCATCTTTACATTTGAAGAGGTTATTTCGAAAAGACCCCGCCTCCTTCAGCTGTCCGGCGCGTGCACCTCGGGGAACAGTGAATATGCAGGGTTCTCACGCGTAACAAAGCTAAAAACACACTTTACATCAAATGGTGAGCTTACCGTAGTTTTTGAGATGTGATTTCTTCGAAATAACCCATTCGTCCGTTAATTATTCTAGTTTCACAAAATAAGAAATTCTTTAAAAAATATCTCAGTATGTTGTTATCTCTTTTCCCTGACATTTTTAGACTGGAAATATCAGAGACCCACATTCGATACTATACTTGGGACACCTTACAAGTAAATCGTACACAGGACATCTCGCTAAACATGTTCATACAGCTGAATTCTGTTCGACAACAAAACAAGTAGCCGGCATCGTTAGCCGAATTCGTTTACTACGCTCTATGCAGTCACGAATGTTAAGCGTATTCGAGACTCGCGGGTTCCTGGCTGGGTGACCGGCCAGGAACCGCGTGACCTAACGGACTAGAGTCCCTGACCGAAGGGTTAAAAGGCACTGACTGACTGCGACGTGACGAGACTTGACAAATATAGCAATTCAGTATAATAATTACTCAGTAACGGAGAATTACTCCAGGAGAAAGTGCCCAATGCCTAACTAGGGTTAAGAGACGCAACGAAACCAAAAATTAAAAAAAAAAAAATTCAAAATTGTGAGCGCACATAAGGATGGAAACCAAAATGTATTTCACTGCCTGGGGGTCACAATTCACTTTTTTTTCTTATTCGTTAGCTTAAAACAAAATTAATTTTTTATAATAAATTAAGTGAATTGTGTGTCCCCTTCCCCCGGGTCCGCCACTGAAGCACACTGTGAGAACTCCAGGTGCTTCCTGCACACGATTACAGAAACTTCCAGTTGGGTGGAACCCCAGCCTTCTTAACAATGATGCTCACTGTGCAGCACAAATATTTACACACAAACGTGAGATACACAGATCGGTGATCAAACACTTCAACATTCGTCCAATGAAATTTGAAAGATTCCGTAAAGACGCTTTACAAAGACACTAAGAGTCAGAATATTTAAACAAAATACATTGTAAATTATAAAGGAAACGTCGTTGTAAACCAAACCATCAACGAATATCCACAAAATGACGTCTCGGGTACAATTTGTTATTTTGCTTATAAACAGAGCTCGGACAATGCCCCTTTTGCCTATTTTATTTGTTCGAATGTACTTTTAGGCAACTTACCCCTTTATCAATGCTTACCTCAAAATTGGCTTTTGCGAGGTTTTTATAATGCCTATTAATAGAGATTATTTTATCCACGTTTTGTGGGGTCACTTGATACCGAAAAATTGGTTGACGGCAAACTGTCCGTTGGTCGATCTGTGTACAACGCTGGCGGCTAAACCGTAGGAGGATTTTCACCAAAATTAAAATTCCCCAAATAGATCTGATCTCATGGCACATAGGTTTGAAACGATTTTTTTGATTTTTAGGGTTACTTTACACGACTCATCATTTTCAAATAGCTCCCAATTGTTATTTTCTCTAATAGAACAAACAAACAAACAAACAAACAAACAAACAAACAAACAAACAAAAAACGAATATAAAATTGCGCAATTCTGATTTTCGTAGAATTTTCTCAAAATTCGAAAATTGCAAGTTTGGCGTCTTCCTACAATTACAATGATGAAGATTTTTTTTTTTTTTTCATTAAATGAAATTTGTTCTCCAGTATTAGATCTTTAGTGAATATCATCGCCGCTTCCCCTGGCCATATTGTAGACCGGTGGTTTAAGAGAGACCTGGGGACAAGCCGGACCTGCAATGCAGGAAAAATGTATTTGAATTATTCAACGCCATTGGGAGTCTAGCACAGCTGGACAGATCGCGGGCTCATGTGTGCTGCTTTTCCTCTTGTGCGAAGCTTTTCCTGCTTCTGGGCCCGGCAATCGGGGTAATATCGTTCAAAACGTACAATATGAAAACAGTTCCTTATCATTATGCCAGCGGCGCATGCCCCAGTTAGGGGCTGCAGGGTGCAGACTCCACTTGTTTTCGATGATATCTGCTACATGACCTGCAATCAGTACATCGCCACGTACTCTAACTGTCGGGTTAGCATTGAAGCACACGCAACGGAGACGAGCTTAATTGGGGGATGATTTTAAAGGCACAAACATACATACCCCCAGGCCTGTTTCATAAGAGTACCAACCTCTAAGAAAAATATCCTCTTAGGTTTACTATTTTCAAATACAGTATTTTAATACTAGAATATATGCAAACTAAATGGTCTGCAATAAATAACTGTCTGGTTAGATGATGATGATAATCTCTGAAAAGGCTCATTATTCACATTTTAATAATAGCAATAATAATAATATACTTTTTATTTTAAAATAAAAAAACAAAAACAATAACACTAGTGTGTTTTTGGTCTATTTTTCTTTCATTAAAATAGTTTTGGAGCTTAAAAATATGTTTGCATCATTCTACAAAACAAAACAAAACAAAACAAAAAAACCTGACATAATCAGAAGGTTCTTGTTCTGACAGTCATTAAGGAGTCTTTGCTTGTACACTTCAAAAAAGTTTTAAGTGACTAATTCTGTCACATAGTACTCAGAAAGGATGATTGATTAATCACATAATGAGCATTAAAGTTGTTATAAAAACTGGAAGAAAATACCCTTTCAAAAAACATAACCCCTTTAAACAAACAGCCTGTTTTAACTGAAAATCAGATACATGAATTTGGAAATATAAACATTCCATAAAGGTATTTCATTCTTTCTATATAAACATAATACTCTTGGATCAATAAATATTGTCCAAAATAACATTTATCACAAGTCATAATATTACGTCTTTGAACAGCCAAGTTGGAAATGAAATGAAGAAGCAACAATTAAAGTATCTGGTAAATACCCTATTCTCCTACCCATTTCATTACCCCATTCAAACAAAATTCATGATGTGTTTCACCTAATTGTATCATTGTGGACAGAAAACTAAAATGTAAGTATACCTATTGAGAAAAAATACTAAAAAAAATTACATTTCCACAAGCAAAAAAAAAAAAATTTATATATATATATATATATATATATATATATATATATATATATATATATATATATATATATATATATATATATATATATACACTAGCTGACCCGGCGAACTCTGTTCCGCCTTAACAGCCGGTCCCATCTTTTTCTCGCGTCGCACTCACTGTGAGAAACTGTACTATCCTTGTTGCACTCGTGATAATAAAGCAATTGCAGATGTGTGTTTTTCTCTCAAAGAGAGAAGAATTTAATAAAAACGCTCTGATATTAAATAGATAATTAAATAATCTATTACGTAACAGAGCGTTTTTTGGAATTGATTTTTGTTTAAGAGAGAAATACAAAGCTGTAATCATAGGGACCGGCTGTTAAAGGCAATAAATAAGCAGATTTTGGAATTTATTGAGTTAAATTGTTTATTAGAAAATACAAATAAAAAAATTCAGTAGATTAATCATTCATTATTGTTCCTGTATTTTGGTGCATAGGTTGCACTCTTCAGTTAAGTACCTTCACGCGAAAACATGCGAAATCACGCGAAAACGTGTGAAAACGTGCGTTCTCACCCAGGAACGCTGTCGAACGGGATAAACAGTATCCTATGTCCGTCTCCTGGTTCTAAGCTTCCTGCTCACCAATTTTCAGGCAAATCGGTACAGCCTTTCTTGAGTTATAAATAGTGTAACTAACACGACTTTCTTTTATATATATATAGATATATATATATATATATATATATATATATATATATATATATATATATATATATATATATATATATATAAAATATAAATTAATCTCAAAAAGCGTTAAAAACTTTGTGCAACATACGATGAGGAGAAGTGTGGTCTGGGCATGCTATCTTAAATTCTGGAATCCCTACCATAACCCATACACAAGCTGAATTTTGAATACAGATGGAAATATGCATTTTGGGCAAGGATTGATAAAATATTTGCTTCTGAGTAATAAAAATTATTCGAAAAGGAAAATAGGCTACAAATTAGGGCATTATTCACCAAGGAATCAATTTACTGCTGTAAAATACTTTCCAATGAACTCTAGAAAATATGCACCAAATATTAAAGAACATAAACAACAAAAGTGTTAGAGGCAAATAGAAACTGGAATGGGAATAAAATATTCACAATAAAAACTAAGTCAGCAATGCTTCAAAAGAATGAAATATTTCATGCTGATTAGAAAAAAAGAGAATGATGATGTATTTTTTCATCTGAACAATGTTAACTATTATAACGAACTATGTGAACTACACTTACTAGAAAATAAGAATATGAAAGGAAGAGGAAAAAAAGAAACAAAGAGGCCAACAATAATTTATGAAGTAAAACTTACGGCTGGAATAAATACCATTATTTTCAGATCACTTGGGAGCAGACAAAATTCAAAAGATCTGATCTGAGTTTGTAATTCTGGCTCAATAGAATTGGCACATAATTGAAATTTTACAACTAATGAATAGTATTGTAAATAAATTTGATTCATTTTGTGAGCAACAATCAACAAAAATAGTGATGAAGTAAGGAAGTGAGAGAGTGTCTCTGATTTTGCAAAACACATTTATCTAGCTATGAATCTTAAAAGATTTATATTTTCTAGAGAAAAGGTGAAGTATAAAAGGAAGTAAAACTGATCTAAAAAGATTAAAAAAATCCAAGAGTAGAATTAAATGAAATTAAAGAGTGTATATTTTAAAAAGGCATATAATAATTCAAAACAATATACTCAACAGGAATAAATGAAAATTATGTACGAACATCAGACCTATTGAAATAAATATGATATTTTAAAATACAATTTTTATTTTTTAGTCTTTATGCAATATCTTACATAGGACTAGGCACATCTATCATGTTGTAATTTGTTTTAATTTGTATACAAAAAAATCAACTTCTGGAAATACTTTCAAAATTTTCCTCTTTAACATAAAAGTCTGTATTCTTAGCACAGTGTATCTCACTGTAATGTGACAGTCTCACAAGAAATGTGAACATTTTGGTACTAAATGTGACATGACAAACAGGCCAAAAATATTAACTACAAAACAATGATGAGGATCAACCTCACCACATTCGCAAATGCTGGAGAGGAGTAAATCCAGTAAGATAAAATAAAACATTGTTTACCTTTCTCTTGAAAACTGTGAATTTCTGAGAGCATCCTTCACATGACATGGCTTTGGTAGGGTTGCCTTTCCCTAGTGATGGATCTGATTGACTCCTCTTCAGCTGGTCCTGAAACATGTTGAAAAATTTAATTTTTGCTTTTGCCATGGTTGTTTTCCACTCCCTCCTGGATATTCTTATTCATATGATCACTTATGCATTAACAATGAAGCAAAGGAGAACTGTCTTGAATTATATGTAGAATGAGTCTTGATAAGATAGATAATGAGATAAAGAATTGCACCACTGTATTGTATTTTGATAACATTTAATATAAGTCTTGCATTATATTTGTAATGTACCTATAATCTCAAACAAATAATTGGTAAAATTGAAAATTAAGTGTAAATAGTGAAATATGAACACTTCATCATAACAGGTGAGAAAAACTTTAATTGTAAGTGATATATGAGTTATGAGTAATGGTAAGTATTATTCGAGTATATATGTGCGTCAAATACACAATGTAAACATTAGAAAAATTATTGTAAATATTTTTTAATGAAAGCTTGAAAAGTCAGGTAGGCGAGGCACTCAGCAACGAACAAATAACACAAATCCACCTCTAAAATACAATACGAACTAACCAATACATCACTACAATATAGAGCTCACACCTTCAATTTAAAAAAATTAAGGATTCATTACAAATAAAAATGCAAAACAAAATGAGAATGACACTCAATTCCAAGAAGTGTAAGGAAGCGAACACGTACGAGATACGTCATAAAACTTGCTTTCACGTCCATTCAGAATAGCTTGGTGGATGCTGTACATTAATAAACTTCACGGGATACCTAGAACTAACTGCACATCAAAATGTTAAAAAAAAACATTAAAACAAACATAAACTCAAAACATTGATATGTCAGTAACAGAAAAATATTAGTAGCTATATACAATTCGATGCTTACATTGTCAGGTTTTGTAGTTCTCCGATACTAGAATGAATGCTACGTCATGTCACCTAATAAAAAAACTACAGTCATTCTTTCTATGTTCATACAATATAACATGAAAAAATCATTATAATATAACCCTACAACCCGTCACTTGAACATCATTGAACCGACAGCACCTTACGATGACAATCCTCCATGTTCATGACTAGTTCCTCAAGTATCCGCATACGAGCTCTGCAAATCAATGTGTGAGGAAATGATACGAAAGATCGTTGTTAGAGTGCAGCACTTTCCATAACTGGTGACTGCTTGTAACCATTTGATCCCGTGGAGGATTCATCACGTATTCACTCCGTGGAGTCGAACCAATGCCGCCTGGATAGAGTGGGTGGCGTTGCCCAAAAAAAGAGTAATACAAGTGAAGAGTGTAACCAAGGCCAACTGCTCCCGGATCTGAACGGGTGATTGGAACCGAGCGGTAGCGCTTTAAGAAATTCAAATTCAGAAGCTTGAGAAATTCATGGATCAAAGCACGCTCCGCTACTCCCTCAACGCTGTGACAATGTTTCTTAGATAAGAATATGATTGACGGTTCTTCGTCATATGGTAACGCCAATGCCGTAACCTTAGCTTCGACATTTAGATAGAGCTGTCCCATCAAATTATAGACGAAATGAACTGCACGATTAATGAACTGCATATCGCAATGAATGAGCTGAGCGTCATTACTAATGTCGAGAGAAAGATTAGTTTTGTGGAACCTTCCTTTTGGTAACTGTGATAGGAATAGAGTCAGGGTTAGTTTTGTTACTACTACCAACTTTTGCTACTACTAGTTTGTTACTGTTGTACCGATACTGAACTAGAGCCGGATGGACAGGTGTTTCTTCAATTTGGAAAAAAAGCCTAAGCATAGTTTAGGTGCTAGTAGTATTCACAGACGGACGGACGAACGTTTTGCTTTCATTTGGGTTTTCGGCATCAAAGACCCACAAAATTGTGATTCTGGCTACATCACGTGTTAGAGGATTTTTTTCTCTTAATTTAGCAACTGGATTTATCCACATTCTCGTTATCAGGGCCAGGCAATGAGTTTTTTTACGCCGAAAACTCGCCGTTTTTTGACGTAGCATTACAAAATTTTCTCTATAGTACGTATATTACTTCGTATATACGTACGTATACAAGAAAGTAAAAATCAAATCTGTAATTCTATAACTTAAGAGCGAAAATGTCTTCAAATGTTGCGAACTTCGCTTTGTTGGGACTTATACGCGCTTGCTATCGCCTATGGGGAAGATGGCCTTGGCGGACTCTCCCCTCTGCCCGCAACAGTACCGTCGCTGCGAAGGCCACCTAAGAGTGACAGTTGCAAGGGTTGCTACAGGAAATATTGTATCTTTAATTTAAAATCACGTGTCAGAAAGTATAATTTTATACTCAAAATACCATCAGAACATTAACGTATATTATATTATTGCATTCCTCTTTTTATAATATATCTATTGCTAGTGAGAAAAATACGCGGTTCCATTTAAAAAATTAATGATTAAAATTCTCTAAAACTAAAAATAGTTCAAACAATATCTCTACGACATTCTACTTGCCCCATAATTCCCTATTGAGAAAAAACTGCATTTCGACATCGTGAACCGTTTAGAAGTTACGGCGGTGGCCCATAGTCGGTGTGATTCTGAATAATGCTTTGCAGGGCACCGACGCGATTGTGTCCTAAAAATCGTGTTATAAATTCCCAGATGTGCACCTAGGATTTTTCTCCGGGGGGGGGGGGACGGCTACTGAGTTAGTGCACAGCCGACTTGATGGTTTTTTATAAATAATTTTTCATTTATGTTGAACATAACATGAGTTTTTGTTGACTTAGGTTAATATTTATGACGTTAAAAATTGGAAAATTGAATGACTAGTTAGAACAGAAAATTAGTGAAACCTGTAATAGTGAAAACGGAAGATGATACCAGTAAAGATTGTTTTCATTGACAGGCGTTGTTCTCTCACGAGGAATCCCATCCTACTTTTGAGTATGGCCTCCAATCCCATTTGAGGACAGCTCTCTATATATGATGATCCATTCTCAGTGCTGGCGATTACACAAGTTCGAAGAACGAAAATATAGTTTCGTTTTCACTGATGCCATTTCAAGATCCAAAAGGGAGTTCACAATAGAATTTCGAAGAGACAGCGTCGCAAGTAACACAAATTCTTGTTATTATACAGGATGGTCATGTAGGTTAAGATTACAAAGAAAATATCAGACATTTCCCAAAAAATTTTAGACACGATGTTCGTTTCTGGAACGTCTTCCTATGAAATTCTCAAAATAATCGGTAAACTAAAAAATAAATATTCGGTCGGTTTAGATGAATTTCCGGATTGTTTGTTAAAGACCTGTGCGCTTACCATTATACACCCGTTAACACACATATTTAATGCATCCTTATGCACCAGGACGTTTCCAGATATTTTCAAAACAGCTAAAATTAAGCCGCTCTTCAAAAAAGGCAACAAAAATGAAATTCAAAATTATCGGTCCATTTCTCTTCTCTGAGTTTTTTCAAAAATATTAGAGACTCTTTACGTAAAAATGGAAACCTTGCTCAGTAAACACGACGCGCTTTCAGATTGCCAACATAGATTTAGAAAATCAAAATCTACGGAAACAGCCATATTTTCTTTTCTTAAAGATGTCACCTCATCATTGGACCAAAACGAAGCACCTATTGGATTATTTTAAGATCTCTCAAAAGCTAATGACGTCATTGATCATGACATTTTACTTTCAAAATTACCTTCATATGGAATCCGTGGTATTGCCCTAAATTGGTTATGTTCGTGCCTTAAGCAGCGATCTCAGAGAGTGGATCTGGATACCTTTCCTGGAATGATGGAACATTATGTACACACCTTTTCGACTCTTTGCCAATTGCACGTGGACTTCCTCAAGGATCGATTTCAGACCCTATTCTGTTCTTACTATACATAAACGATATGCTCTCGACGATTTGAAACGGCAGAACAGTTCTCTTTGCGGATGATACGAACATTCTTTGCAATAAAGAAACCGAAAAAAGTACAATATCAGATGTTTTAAATTAGTTCCGAAATAACAAATTAATAGTAAATGAAAAGATAGATAGATTGATATTTATTATTCTACAGGTAGGTATATACAACCTGGTGGCAGAACCCTACAATTTACATATTACAAATATTAACTTTAAATTACTTAACAATGTAACTTTAAATTATTTAGACATAATAATAATAATAATAATAATAATAATAATAATAATAATATGCTAACAATAATAGCATTAACTATATTTTATGGCTGACCTGCACAGTTTTTTTAAACTATTAAATACAAGACTACACGACTTTTTAATTACACTTCACTTCACTTTCACTTCACTTCACTTCCCTTCACAACATTTGAAATTGACTTATCTTTCTACTTCTATACTGCACTACACTGCACAACACGTCATCACACTTCAATACAATACTACTTTGAATATAATTATATATTTAATAGAGGAACGCATTTAATAGTAATTAACACAATAATAATAGCAATAAAAATAACAATAATAATAAAATAAATTACTGATATAATAATCCAACTTACTAAATTAATTAAGTTTACAAATACCATTAGTTAATTTATTTTTAAATCTTTGAATACCTAGAGGAAATGGTTCCAAGGCTGTCGCAGGTTCCAGTCCGTTATTGTTCTATTTGTAAATGAAAATTTTCCAACATCTGTTCTCTGTGACCTAAACTGAATTTTGTGCTTGTGATCCCCCCTACTAAAGTACGAAGGTCTACCCAGTCGGATGTAGATATCTTTCCAAGCTGGATAACCGGCATACGCTTTGTACAGGGCACAGAGTCTTGCCTTAATTCTCCTAATTTCTAGAGACTCCCATTCTACATTCTTCCTATTCCTTTGGAAAGTAAACGTATACGCTCTTCTTTGTACTCTATTCAAATATTCCTTTTGGGAATTTCTATAAGGGTTCCAACAAACAGCCCTGTATTCCATTAATGGACGAACTAGAGATAAATAAGCTAATTCTCTCGCTTTCGCAGTACTCTTTGTTAGTATTCGCATATTAAAATGCAAGGACCTCCAGGCTTTCCCTACGACACAGTTTACCTGATTTTCCCAACTCAATTTGCTTTCAAAAATTATCCCCAGGTACTTACAAGACAAGACTCTTGGAATATTTTCGTTGCCTAAACGATATTGAGTTTCATTGTTTTTCCGGCCCCTACCAAACGTGATGGTTTTACTTTTTGAAATATTTATTGTTATGTCATTTTTTCCGCCCAAAAATGTAATCTGTCTAGATCACTCTGCAAAATATCCTCGTCTACATTTGATTGAATAACTCGATATATTATAGTCATCTGCAAATAGCCGTACCTTTGAATATAAATTGTCTGGCAGGTCATTCACAAACGCGAGAAACAGGAGAGGTCCAATAACGCTTCCTTGAGGGATCCCTGAAGTTACCTTTGCTTGAGTCGAAAATTGTTGTCCAACTCGAACTTTCTGTTTCCTATCTCGAAGAAGCTCATCAGTCCACGCCACAACTCTGGTGTCATTACCTGATTGCATTAATTTATGAACCAGTTTATCGTGTGGAACAACATCAAATGCCTTCGCAAAATCTATTATTACGGCATTCACCCTCCCACTATTATCAACTTCATCTGCTATATCCTGAAACAATGATACTATCTGACTCTCGCAAGAGAAACCGTTCCTAGAACCATGCTGTCTCTGAAATAGCCATTCTTTTCTTTCCCATTCTTGTCTAATGTAGCTAGTTATCAAGTGTTCCATTAGCTTACATACAACTGACGTGAGACTTACTGGTCTATAATTGGCTAATATAGTTCTATCACCACTCTTGAAAATCGGAACAACGGTAGCTAGCTTCCAATCATCGGGCACGCTTGAATTGTTGATTGAAACCTGGAATAATCTTGTTAGATACGGCAGTATTGCCTCTCCACCGAGTTTAAATATGTCAGTTCAAACGGCATCTGGACCCCGCGACTTCCCATTTTTCATAGATTTAATTCGTTTTCGCAATGTGTTTACCTCTATATTAAACTGATTTGGCACAGCCTCCCTCGATATCTGAGTGAGTTGAGATTTTGTTTTAGAAACGGAACTGAAGTAGACATTAAAAAAGCGTTTGCTTTTTCCCGATCATCTGATAGTAACCTATCTTTAGTATCTCTAACGATAGGAATTTCTTCTTTATTTCCTCTTCTTCTGCGAACATATTTGTAAAACCCCGACCAATTATTTCCCTCCCTGTCGAAAATATGCTTTAAAAATGTCTCCTGCGCAATTTTCTTATCCTGCTCTAATTCTTTCGAACAATTGCGATAATGTATCTTATGATTTTCACTAAGATGCTATTGAAAGCCTTTCTAGTTTTCCTCATAATACGTCGAATTTTCGCATTGAATTTTCTGGGTATGAATTACTTTTTAAGTATTTGTACGGCACAAACGTTTGCAATGTCCTATCTAGAATGCTCTTAAACGCGTTCCAAATTCCCTCCATGCCCCCGTCCATTCTCAGAAAACAATCGTACTGTTCTCTTAGGTAGTGTTGAAGCCCCTCTGTATTAGCCTTCTTGAACTGCCATATTTTGGTTCCGTTAGGAATTATTTTCTGTAAAATACTTATGTCTAAGTCTACTACTACTTTGTGGTCGCTTATGCCATCAACGACGTCGCAAGATAAGAAAAACTCTGGCGGCCTAATTAAGAAAACATCTAGAAGTGCTTCCTGCCGCATGGGTCTATCTACTACCTGCGCTAATCCCCCTTCCCAGACGAGTCTGTTCACTAACTGTTGTACTTTCGCTTCGCTCACGGCGCCTTTCCAATTTGCGTCTGGAGTATTCAAGTCACCAGCAATAACTATAGGATGACTATTGGCGTTTTCTATTTTCTCAGAAATGGCTTCCAAAATCGCGTAATTTTCATTCGGTGGCCTATAGCAAGCAATAATTTCTAATACATTCCCTGAATCACTTATTTCTATCCCCATTATCTCAAATTCTTTACTGACCCAATTTCTCCTTATATCTATTACATCCTTAACACAAATAAATATTCTCCCACCTCTAGTATTTCTATCTCTCCTAAACCATCTGTAATTCGGACGAAATACTTCAGAGTTAGCTATCTCTTCCGTTAGCCAAGATTCAGTTCCTATTATTACATCAGGATCACAAGAATCTACTAAATTTCAAAATTCGATTTCTTTATTTTTTATACTGCGACAGTTCACCTGCAACAGCCTTGGGAATCCTTTTCTCACCTGAACATTTACGTTGTCCACCTTTCCGACACGCAACGCCGTAGTGTCAGTCTCCTCCCGCATCGTCGCCATCACCGCCGCCACCGTCGTCGTTGCTGCAGCCACTGCTGCCGTCGTAGCGGTCCCTGGCGGCGGCGTCGTCGCCGCCGCCGCCGCCACCGTCTCCGCCGTCGCTGCCGTCGCCGCCTCTTTCGCCACCACCGCAGGCGCCGCCGCCTCCTGACTCATCATGCAGAATTGTCAACGTAGCCGCAAACATGACTGAATGATATCGTCATGTAGGCGACCTAGCTTCCACGCTCCTCTCCGATTTAAATGGAGTCGATCACGCGCCAAACCCTCGCGGCGCGCCGCGGCGTAGCCAGAAGTTAGGGTCTACGAGTAGCCCGTCAAATTTTTCACATGCCCATGGAATGCCGTGATTTAAGTCCCACATTTTGCGGTTATGGACATCCATACGAAAAACAATTCCACTAAAAATTATTTTCGCATTTTTAAATTTCTTCTTCTTCACGGTTTGGCCGAGTTCAACGCACTGCGTAACAGTTTCAAATACTGGTTGCCTCTTCGACGAATTGGTTCCAACGTGCACTAGGACCACTTCCACACTATCATCATTGTGAACTTTTTCAATTACACTCGTCATATTTTTCACATCAACGCCGGGATAGAATGCCACCTCAGCACCCTTAGCACGACACACTCCTCCGCTGTGACACAGCATAGGGTCACCAAAACACCTTCACTTTCCCTTCGAATGCACGTTCAGTTGGCTTTCGCGATGTTTCCGCTTCAGCAGGACTTGCATCAACCAGGGCTTGCTGTGCAATTTCCTGCCCTTCCCGGCTGTCGAGTTTCTGCTCCAGAATTTGCAGCTTTAAAGTTAACTCACCGATTGACTTGTGAGCCTCCTCCAGTAGTGCCTCCAGTCTCCGAAGCCTCCGTTCGCTCCTTTCGCACTTGTGACAGGTATTCATCGCAGTGTCCACCGCAGTTTCCGCTCCAGATCCGGGATTCTGCTCTATTCCGGCAATCACTAGCAGAATAGCCAGTAGGCTCGCGCATAAGAGCTGCGAATACTTGCTGATGCCTGCGCTGTCTGTGCTGGCCTGCATGGCTGCGTTGCGAAAAGTCCCAAGGCGCGCCGCCCAGGTATAGAGCGATTTTCCTAAGGATGAGCCAAAGTGACAGCTAGTGCTGGCAACGTAACTGAAGGTTTGGTGATCGTTGCGCCCTTGAGCCCATTAGACTCCCTTCCCGCATTCGTTTCCAGTTGGCTAACCGGTAAATGGCTTCGACACTTCCTTTTGGGTGTCCTTGTCCGACAAAAATATAGTGCGCCGCGAGAAATAATTGATAGTAGGAAGTGCAGTGTAATGTGCTCTTCTGTAAAAATAATTTTTTTTATATTACATTGAATTTACGTTTTGTGTGATAAATATTATGTTTATTTTAAAAACAAGATTTGAATGCGAGATGCGTACCGGTGCACGTGTTTCCGACTTAAAATCATTTTTCTTTCTGTTTACATTCGTGACTGTTTTCTTTTACTGATTGTAAGAGCATGTTAAGAGATTTTCCACATATGTAATTAAATTGAAATATTTTCCGAACTCGCGTACGTGCATATATTTAAGCGAAACTCTTAGACTTCTGCATAGGGATGTTTTCACAGGAGCCATTAGCACTTTACGAAGGGGCGTAGCTGAACAGCTGTCGCGGCGAAGGGATACTTCTCTGAAATACATGCGATGTTCACTTGTTTTCGCAAACTGTCACTTTGGCTCATCCTTAGGAAAATCGTTCTATACCAACGCGCGCGCGGTAGGCAGCAGGTCATTGTAATCCTCTCGCAGCTCCTAAGAACACGTCCTTTCTCCACGACCGACCGGCAACGATGGGAAAGAAAACGGGCTTAATGTAGTTTTCGATTTCAAATAAACAATTCTGTGCTCCACTGAAAATGAACGGTGTACCATTGAATGATGTTAAGGCAACAACATTTTTAGGTCTCTCAATTCAGCCAAACCTTAAATGGAACGTCCATTTAAATGAATTGAACACAAAATTAAGTTCATTATGCTACGCGTTCAGAATTCTTGCAAATTCAGTCAGCCTTCATACTGCTCGTTGTGTATATTTCGCGAGTGTTTATTCCCGCCTGAGATATGGTATAATATTCTGGGTAAATACATCTTATAGCTCCCACACTTTTAGATACAAAAAAGAATTGTACGAATAATAACCAAATCCCCCACACGTGATTCTTGTAAGCCTCTCTTTATTAATCTAGGAATTTTACCATTACCTTGTCTGATGATTTACGAATCAGTAGATTTGTCAAAAATGACTTGCTTAAGGGGGGGAATATATTTTCAGAAAATCCCGATTTCTATTACTATAATACTCGACGTAGTAATCATATTCATCAGGTGACAGTATCAACACATTACAAAACATTCACATACAATATATGTACATTATTTTACAACACTTTGCCGGATGACAAACGAGCCTCCGGGTCAATGACCCCTATCTCGATCAGTTTTTTCGTCCAGTTTCCATGATACATTGAGCAAATGCTGAGATGGACCCATGTTTTGCTTCTGGAGATAGATGTAACTTCACTATCTGTGCACCCCTTCTATAATTCAGTGGAGAATATAGTTATTCAAATTATCGTTACCATGTCGCGGCAGGAAGTATTATTCCTTGACGAAGGATGTGATGGATAAGAGCCCAAATTTTTTGCTGATTTATCCTTGAAAATATATTTTATTACATCGGAGCGGGTTATTTTTTTTACAATCTTTGCAAAAAACGCTAATTTTTTTCTGTATTCAAAATTCAAGTAATGTATGGCTTAGTGTAGGGATCACAGAATTTTCAAAACGTTCACAGAATTCACTTCCCCATAGCACGTTACACACAGTTTTTAACTGTTTTTGACGTAAAATAAAAAATAAACAAATAGATCGTTTCTTTACACGTTAAGTGTTAATGCAGATTTTGAAGTTAGAATAAAAATATGAATCATTTTACTTATACATTTTTTATACTAATTCCTTTTAAATACGATTTTTCATTGTCATGCCATTTTGTACACTTACTTTAGTTAGAATAAATGCTGTTTTACATGTCTATTTCAGTAAAGATAAATGCATTTTTCCTGCCCATTTTAAGTAAAACAAATCCATTAACTTCCGGTCTCTTCTGATGAGAATTATTGTCCTCCAACTCTCGTTACATGAATAACATTGCAGTTCACTCATTTTGATTTCTTCGTAAGGTCAATCATGAACCTACTTGACTACACAGCGCACCAGGAAAGTCTCCCCGTAGTGGTATCTTGCTGGTGAAATTATTATCTTGGTACGACGAGCTGCAACATGTAACAAAAGAAAATGTAAAATGCGTGCTCGCCACAGTCATAATATATGTTGGAAATGTTGTCCCCTTCACTTGCGTCTCAGTGATCCGATCGCTACCAACATAAATGCGATTCTTAATAGGATGTCCTGATTTGGCTCAGTGCGTAGACTCTCCTGTAGGTCCGTCTCCTATAGTCCGTCTCCTGTAGTTTGGCAGTGGCGCAATAAAAGTGCCAAATCGTCTTTTTCATTCGTTGTCTTTTCGGGACTGTCTTTAACTAACGCCCAGATGCTAAGAGCATAGCTGACTTCGACCAATGGCAGGCGGCGTAGAAGATGAGCTAGACCTAACGTGCCAAAGTCAGCCGGGGCTCCGCGGTCGCACGAATCGGCTGAGGGGCGCGGACGCACCTCAATTGCAGTGGGGGCGCTTTTGATTGATTGATTTATTAGTGATGCCGGGCGTGTCAAACTGCTAATGTATTTGGTCCCGTTAGTGTAGAGCATTTTTTCCTCGGGAGATGGAGGTGATGTTCCCCGCTGGATGGCGAGATCCGGCGTCGACGTACCAGTCGGCTTGCGGGGTTTTCCCCAACCAGGTATCTCCCACCAGTGGGGCACCGCTCCAGCCGGGTCAACGTCTAAGCTCCCGACCGGTCTCCCGGGATATGTGATTATGTAGTGCTTGTAAGAGTAAGTGTATGTAAGAAGTAGTGATGTTAGGACAGGGAAGAGGAAGGAAATATCGCGCGCAATCCGTGGCCCGTTTGTTAGAGTCTCTCTACTTCAGCATTCGTCTGGTGTTGATCGGAGAAATCACGGAAAGCTACCGATCAGGGCAGCTAGCACCTAGAATTCTCCTCCAGACAGCGACTGAATTTCACCCAGCTGACAAGCAAGTGTCGAAACTCTATTCACAGTCGGGACTCGAACTCAGAACCTTCCGACCAGAGGCACTGCAGTGACATGACTTGTTGCCCTGAGCCACCTCTTCCGGCGGGATGTGCCGCAAAAGCGAAGTATACACAAATAATATCCCGGTTAAATATTTAGGTTTCTACTCAGATCGACACTTCACATGGAAAGCACATACAATTCAAAATATTTTAAACAAGACTTTTCAAAAAAAATTCTAAATTATATCCCATAATTAATACGAGTAAATATTCCAAATTACAAATTTATTATGGTATTTTAATTTATAAATCTATAATCAGACTATCTCTACACTTACTTGTAAAATTTTATTTAATGCTTATTCATTTAATAAAGAAAATAAAGAGAAACTACAAGCTGTTCAAAATAAATTTGTAAAACCTGATAGGTTTATTTCAAATAATCAAATCCATAGATGATTACAAATTGAAAAAATAATATATTTATAATATTACAGTCCACAAACTTCTTTTCAAATCTTTCTAATGCCCTATTTTTCAACGTTTTAATTCAGGAAAAAATAACTCTTTTAATCGCATTCGATCGCAATTTCAAAAAGATGTTTTTTCCTCCTTAAACAATAATTTATTATTACTTTAAATACTATATATTTTCATCACTTTTGTTCTTACATCAACATTCATTTTTAACAACTACTTTCATGATTTAATATAAATTTCCCTAATTTGTAATTAAGACGGGTAATTTATTATATATAACCTGAATTTATCTCTGGCATTTTCCAAGAATATTATCATAACAATTAATAGCTGCGCCCTCGCTCACGCGCATTATTGAGTCAAGCATTTCCGCTCATCGGGCGTCGCACATGCTGGCGACATTTGTAACATGTCGCGCGAAATTGCGTTGGCTGTACGTACTCTGTTCACACTTCACTCAGTGCACCACACATACGTCCAAATCTACTTCTTATGCTCGTAGTGATTCACCTTCCCCTTCAGTTTGCATGTTTCAAAAGCTTTCTATCACGGAGTTTTTAACTGACTATTGCACTCACATATGAAAATCCGTTTATTCACCTCTCACAAAGTTTCTGTTTGTTCTCCTAGCGTGGCAATATCTTTGTCAATTCTCTTACGTTCCTGGAGAGTACACTCTCCTCCCATAACCTCGCATTCTTTGTCACATGCGGCCAACACGTGATCAATTGTTATTTGCTGGACTTCGGATTTCTCAAAAGTTCGGCAGAAAAGATAGTGATACGGTGAAAGCTGCCCTTTCTTTATCTGGCTCCATTTGCGATGTGTGATAGGCTGGTGAAATATTCAGTTTTTCGTTTTTCTTTATACAATCTCTCTCTCCCTCTCTTTTCCCCTTCTCTTTTTCCCCTCTCTTTTCCCCCTCTCTTTCCCCCCTCTCTTTCCCCCTCTCTTTCCCCCTCTCTTTCTCCCCCTCTGTCTCCCTCTCATTCTGTCTCTCCCTCTCTCTCCCTTTCTCTCTCTGTCTCTCCATCTCTCTCTCCCCCTCTGTCTCTCCCTATTTGTCTGTCTCTCTCTGTCCCTCCCTCTGTCTCTCCCTCCCTGTCATTCCCTCTCTGACACCCTCTATCTCTCACACACTAATATTGTAAATCCTGAAAAAACTTTCTAGTAGGTTATCCTTAAAATTCTTATAATTTCCAAATTAATTTCTCAGTCGACAAACGACAACTTTCCCTATTGTACATTAAATAAATCAGCTAGGACTTCGTGAAATTTTCAGATGTTAGAGGTTCAAGAAAGGATTCTCTGGAGGTAGCTGATAAAAAATAGAGGTCAACAGTTTACAGCGCTTTATTTTTTTTAGCATGTTTAAAATTTTTAGTTTAGTAATGTAGTAAATGTTAGTAAATTAGATTTATAACATATATAGAATTTTGTTTTACAGAGTTGACATTGAGTTGAAAAGTTCGGAGAAAATTATCTGACGATTAAAGAAACTGAAGTTCACTCCCTCAGTAGCAGAACATTTCCTGAAAAAAAAATGCAAATTAGAATTCACAATATTCACATATTTATTCGAAAATAATTAACACATTAATTATTATTAGGGAACGGGAAAAGTAATGAAAACTTAGATGGAAAAACAATAAAAATGAAAACAAAATTGTAACTTAGAAATATATAAAACAAACTTCCAAATATAATGTATAAAAAAAGCCCTTCGAAGAAGAAAACAATTCCAAGCATAGTTATAGTAATAGAATCGGCAATGACTTACGTGAACATCGTAATATTTATTTTTATTCTGTTTGTTTTAGTAACATAAATTTTAAAAAAATGTCATGTTATGCAACGACATTCTTATTAATTTCCTGCGCCGATACCAGCAGCGACCGGGAGAGTAGTTCCTCGTCCCTAACGTCCGTGCGAGTAGACTCACCCGCGGGCGACAAAGAGCACTTAAGCCACAATTAATTCACAATTATGAATTGTGTGTCTCATCTTGTCTAACCTAAGCAGCCATGTTACCGCCAGGGGAAGAGAGGAGTTGTCCGTGGGCCGCTAGTCGTCCGCGGTGGGCAGGCCGGGCAGGGCGGGCAGGCCGCCCGACGGCAGGCTGGGCATGCCGGGCAGGCCGGCGGGCAGGCTGGGCAGGTCGTCCATGGAGGGCAGGCCGGGCATGGCGGGCAGGCCGCCCGGGAGGCCCCCGCCCATGGGCAGCCCCGGCTGTGCCCGCGGCGCCGCCCGCGCCACCTGCGGCAGCCGCCACACCACGCTCATTCCGGGCGCGTCAACTGCTAAGGTCATTAGCCCCGGAAGTGGAATGCAGGAGGGGATGGTGATCTTTCCCGCTGGTTGGCAAGATCCGGCGCCGACCTACCCGCCAGTTAGCGGGAGTTTCCTCAGCCAGATATCTCCCTCTAGCGGGGCACCAGTCTAGCCGGGACAAGCTCTAAGCTCCCGACCGGTCTCCCGGCCTATATGGCATGCAGTGCATGTAAGAGTAAGTGTGTGTAAGTAAGAGGTGAGGATAGGACAAGGAAAAGGAAGGACAGATCTCGCGCGATCCGTGGCCCGTTTGCTGGGGTACTGCTTCGAAGAGGCAACCCGAGGAAAGGGAGACAAGGACGTCGGGAATCGCCCGACTGCATCCCTTGGGTAGTTTTCCCTCACGCCCGCTTCTCAGTTAACCCCTTTCGCTTTTCGTTAAAAAGGATAGCCCGACTGTATCCCGTTTCGTTCATCGGGTGTTTCGGAAGAGTAAAAATTTTAGCTACGTTTTCATTCATCAGTAGCACATATACACTATTAGATAATAGATGTTATCGCACCAGTCTAGACAATCCTCGAACGCACGTGATTATGGCATTATCTGTGGAATTGTGAGCGAGGTAAGAAGAGGCTCGTGATAGGAAATTTCATGTTTTGTTTCCACAAACATTGAAGTGGTGGTTTTCAACATTGGCAGTGCTCTGAAAGGAAATGCAGTTTTTTGGAACAGGCCAGTGGATAAATAAAATCAATGTGATTCTAACCAGACCACGGAAAACGTACCAATCAATCATGGTACTAACGGTACGGGATGCAGTCGGGCTGTGCCTTTTCGGGAAGAAACGTTTCCGCAGATATCAGAGAAATGACGGAGTCTTTAGCGTATGGGAAAGTTGATAACTAATTTAACGAAACTGCCCTAAATTTAGTCATTCAAGACAATCTACAAAACTGAATAAAGCTTAGATACCTAATTGTATTCGACCGTATGTAGGAACCAATTAATTAAATTTTGTGAAAATTGTAAAATTCTTAATGATATACAATGATAATTCAAACTTCTGTGAAAGTGCACCAAGATATTTCATTACCTCTTGTTATTGGTATTGCATTTCAATGAAGCAACATCCCTGAACACTGTAACTTATTTCATGACAAAATTACCTATTTTCACTATATGATTCCTTTGTACTCCATAACTGTTTGTACATGTAAATGAGGCTAAGGAGTTGCTAATAACCTATGTAGTTGATGCGACAATAAGTAAATAAAAAATAAAGAGAAAACATTTGGAGGCAGTATTTTTGAGAAAATTTTTAAAATGTTCCGAAGGTTCCGTGAAGTACTTCCAAAATTTACAGAATTCTTTCCACAATCGCAGGGCTTCAAGTAGAACAAATCGATCGGGGAATATTTATTTTGGCGAAAATCGTACGAATAATTTAGGCATTAGTGTTGTTCACAGGCGGACAGATGGACAGACGGACGAACGGATGGACGGACAGACGGGCGGACTGACGGAAGTTTTGAATAAAACAGCTTTTTCGATATTAAGAAACCACAAAATGAGGATCACTTGAAATGTTCCCTTCGAATATGTCTTGAACCTTGTAGTCTAAGGCTTAGACGATATTGAGATGTTTTCGATAAAACGAATGTATGTGAGGAGCACATAATGGATATAATATTAAAATACAGTAGATCTTTTTCAATTTAAGAAATATCAGAACAGTTTGGATTTTTTGGAATGGAAACCTATAGATTTCTTTACTTCACGATAAGCGCGAAGTGATGGGTTCTTACGTACGCATTACACTACTTAACAATGTTTTTGAGAAATGTAGACTTGTTAGGACTATGGGGACTCTCCTATTCTGCCGCTAATGCGGGGTAAAACGTTTGCCTCTCAGTCACCCTTCAGCTGTCTCGTCGGTGATCGCAAAGTCAAGGCCACCTTCGCCGAGACAGCGGAATTGGCACGTCAAGGCCACCTACCGCGAATTCGGGCGTTGGGGATCGCCGTTGCTGCCAGCAAATACTTTATACTATAACAGGTTATATTATAACAGGAAATTTTCAATACTGAGCGGCGGTGCCGTACAATATCAAATACCGTGACAGAAGTGAAAAAACAAATACACAAAAGTATTTAAAAAAAAATAACTTATGATGTGTCATTGCATTCTTCTTTTTAGTATTTATCCAGTGCAGGTGAAAAAATAAATAATAAACTAAAAATTATATATTTAATTTTTCTAAAGCTAAAACTATTACGACCAGCATCTCTAGGCATATTACTTGTCCCATGATTCGCAATTGTTAAGCGAAAACTGCATTTTTGTCACGGTTCAGTAGTTATGGGGGATAGCCAACGTGTATGAAATGATTGCGAATCATTTCTACGTTGCACTCTCCGACCACACTCTCTCCCCAGTTTTGATTGGCTTCAGTGAGCGTCACAAAACGCTCACATCGCTGAACAGGACATTAAAAGTTCGAAATTGGGTAGATGAACGCAAATATGTAGTTGTATTAGGCATTCAATTCTACTAAATTCTGAAAATGTATCATGTCGCATTAAAACAAATTAATGGGAAGTTCAAAAAAATTGTTCGTCTAAAAAGTTGAACTGATTCTGGTTCAATCAGGAGGGTGTAGTACGAGTAGTACTTTCTGGGCAAACAGTAGGAGGCTAAACCAACTGTTTGCCCCAAATGCAACAGTACAGTTCCTATTACCATGTGTCGGCTAATGAAGGATGATAGCAACATAGAAAATTACAAATAACATCAATTATGAGAAATCTTATTATAGAATAGAATATATAGAATTAAATATAACTATTTGTTTTTAAACTTTCCAATTGGGTAGACCTGCTCTAAAATATGTTTGTTTTGTTTTATCGAATGTATCAGAAAGAAATGTGACTATTTGTTTTTAAACTCTTTAAAATTGTTCTCAAGAATCCTTGTAAAATCTGAGCAAATTTTACTTGTGCACTTTGATAATATTGGCTTGGAATAAAGAAATACATCAAAATAGACATATTGAGGTTTCAGAGTGTTTAAAAAAAAAGATAGGAACACTTTGAAAACTTTTCTAAAGTGAAATCAGAACCAAAATATTTTGTAATCATCCACAAACATGAGATAATTTAATAATCGAATATTTGAAGTGGTATTATATCTTGGTTTCTACAAATGGTGCACTCCATGTTGTATAAATTAAACGTTCTACAGAATGGCACAGTTACCAGCTAGTTAGTTTTCTAATTTCTTTAATCATAGCAAGTTTTTGTGTGCCGACCTGGATGGCCGAGGTGGCTAAGAGCGAGTACCGACTCAGCGCTTCGGTCCGAAGGATCGCGGGTTCGAGTCCCGCCTTGGGCATGGCTGTTTGTCCCTTGACTTTGTGTGTGTTGTCGCGGAGGGCCTCGCGTTCTGCTGACCCCAGATCAGAGGAGCCCGCAAGAGTGTTTGTCTAGTGTACGGTCGAATATGCGTCCCTTCGGGACGTAAAGGGCAACCGGCTGTCGGCTGGATAAAAGCCCTAGGGAAAAAAAAAGGTTTTGTGTTTAGCCCGACTTTCTATTGACACTTCAGCCGCTGTCTGAATAAGAATTCTAGCGGTGGGCTGATCTGATCGTTAATTTTCCGTGGTTTCTTCGATGATGAGGCGAATACCGGAGCAGTAAACCTAAAAAATGGGCCATGGTCAGCGTGCTTGTCAGGATTACTTACAGACATATACACTACCACACTTGTTGGGATATCAGTTGGGAGCTTAGAGCTCGTCCTGGTTGGGGCGGTGCCACGCCGGTGGGAGATACCTGGTCAGGGAAAATTCCCGCGAGCCGGCGAAGGTCGTCGCCGGATTTCGCCAGCTAGCGGGGACCACCACCGCTTGCCGCGATAAAAACAAGAACTACACTAGATGGACTAAGGACAACAGTTGACACGCCTGGGATCATTAGTCAATGAATCTCTTACCGCCCAAAGTACATTTTCATAATTTCTCGTTTTCCTAGTGGTAGAATTATGACTTTAAGAATATTACAGAGAGGGCCGTGTCCTGCTTGGACATTTTCTTGAAACTCATACTTTTTCGATATCAGAGGCGTGGATATCCAAAACGTGCATTTCCGTTAAAATCTCGAAATCAATTTTCCGCCGCATGAACTTTCTCTGTACTACGTATATTCCCTACGTATACGAGAAAGTAAAATATGTAAAATATTGTTTTTTTCTATTACTACTATCCTTCCTGTGATGTTTGATCTGACATCCGCAAACTCTCTGTACAGCTAGTGTTCTACGTTTTGTAAGACTGAGCCATTTGGAGTTGGGGTTGATGTTATTAGGAATGGGGATGATCCCCCTACTCGGTTCTAAGGATAAAAATGAACTAAAGGGGAAGAATGGTTTGCGCACGGTCTAAGTCCCGTTGTTAAAGGTGCTGGTCATTCTGTACGGGTTAGTAGATACGGGCTTAGCAGATAAATTTCGCAATCAACGAGACTTCGTGTCCCTGTTGTCGTGAGTCGCATGTGAGTCGCATGAATTTTCCCTCCGCGGGTTCACTGCCACCGAGAGATCCTCTTCCACTCCACTACTTACCCTAGGCTTTTTTTGTGAGATAGTGTGCAAGCGTAGTAGTGCAACGCCACTTACAGACAGAAGAACCACTGCCACCACGGCGTGCTGGAGGATCTGCATGTTGGAGGTGCTGCGGCTCAGGCACGAATGCCGCGTCCCGGGGGCCACCGCCTTTATACGGCAGCTGATGGTCCTGGATGCAGTCAGGTGCGAGGGGGAGTGGCAGAGACGAATGGTTTACCTCGGGCGAGGGGGGGGCGCTTGTACCCGGTGCGTTGGCGAGGGCGCAATTGCAGCTTTGTAGGCTGGGAGGAGCGATGCTCCAATTTCGACGGTGGATGGCTTTCAACGTCGGCTAAATTAGCTGGACGAGACTGTCGACCTTCTATTAAGGATGGGTGATAATTAAATAATAATCAATTTACATCTAATCGACTGTTTTTTATTATATTAATCTGCGACGATTAATAGTTCAGAATTAATCGATTAATGTTATACAAGCGATTAATTTTCACGTTTTAAATAATGCGTAAAATCGTTAATTTTTAATTTGGAAATTAATTAATCGTTTAGTAACTTAACATATTTTAAGAAAGCCTATCACGATAATGCGAATCATTCTCAATTTTCTGTCTTATTAATTTTATTTATTTATTTATTTATTTATTTAACGGACAATTTGTCCTTGATTGTACAAAATCTATCAACAGATAAAGCATGTTTTGACAAAATATAAAATATAAGTATAATATAGTTAAAGTAAAATAACGTTATTCGTAAGTTAACAACTCGGCTTTAGCAATGGATAAAAAATTTGCATCACAAATATCGCTCTTGTCTCTGACTAGATAATTCATCAATTTACAGCAGCGGTTTATCACATTGTTTGCAGTATACGATTGTTTATGTAATTTAATAACAAAGATTTCTGTCGTTCTCGAATTAAATGTCGATGTTTTATATGTAATATAATTAAAAAGTAGAGGGAAATCTAGCGCACCCATAATCAATTTTCTCAAAAATATTGCATCCTGTAAATTTCTCAGTGATACCAGTGATGGTATATTCAATTGCAGTGCAATATAGTCATATTTGTGTTCAATGAACGGATCATCACAACCCAAATATCTGGCAGCTATTCTAAAAAACTTATGTTGAACAGTTTCTATCTTTTTGATGTCGTTAAAGAAGAAAAGCGACCATATCACTGATGAGAACATCAAAATAGGTCTAATCAGCATCAAATAAAGTGATCTCAAAACATCGATCGAGTGGAGATCGTGACAGGTACGTTTGACGAATCCCAAGGTCTCAATAGCTCTTGTAACAGATTGGTGAATATGATCAGAGAACGTCATCTCAGAGTCAAATATGACACCCAGATCTCTGATAGATGATACCCTTTCCAAAAATTTAGAATCTAAGGTATATCGAAATACATTACATGCTCTAGTTCTAGTGAAGATGATTAATTTACATTTATTGATGTTTAAATAGAGATCATTTTCGACTCACCAAGCGTGTAATGAATCCAACGCTTGTTGTAGAAGTTTACAGTCATCTAGTGTTCTAATTTTCAATTTTACTTATTAAACTTCAAGTCTTTAAGTCAAATTTAGTTATTATTTTAATGAAGTCAGAAAAAGCATGTTCATCAACGAAAATAACGTGAATGTTTTTCAAGTAAATACAGAAGAATGTAATACACACGGTTTTGCACACACAAAATGCAACTACTTAAACGAACAAATTTCAATTCATTTATTTTCTTCTAATAAATGACAAAACAAATCAAATTATCTTTCACAAAAACATTTTGATACAATATAAATCTCAATAATAGATCTTAAAATGAACAATATCGATTAGAAACTAAACAGTTGGAGAGAGATGAACAGAGTTCATTTCCGTCGCAAGATTTCAAAGATAGAAATTCACTAATGTAAGTAGATATTTTGCTCGTCTTGAAAATTAATATTTGAATTAAAATAATCGAACAAAAATGGGAAAAAATAATCAATGTGTACTTTAATCGGTGTAAAAATAATCGATTTCAATTTGTGGATTAATCGTATAGAATGATGGATTGTTGTACTAATCGCCCGTCGCTAGTGTTGGAGTGCAAGCGCTAGGGGCGCCAGGCGAAGTCCGTGTATATCGATCGCACTCGCTGCCTAGCTTCCTCAGTGCCGGAGGGCGGGCACGCTCATTATCCGCCTGTGAAATCTATACTCTGTCAAGGCTCGGAACTGTCGGTACCTCTAATTCTTGGCAGTATCGGCTGTGCGTGCTCTGGGCGCAGTTTCCTGGTAGTTTCGATGTGTTTCGCTTACGACAAGATCATTTAGCTTTTACAAGGAAGAACAAAATGTATGTATGTTTTTGGCATTTTGGGTCGACTGTCCGACTTTGCCGGCTAGCCAGCGCTGTCCCCTAAGTCTGAGCCTAGTTTAATTCCCACACTTAGGGGGGGGGGGAAGAGAGACACATGGAGACAAAATGTAACAATAGTTATTTACGCTGCAAGAGCGTCATGAGGTTTCTAAAGATCGAGTGGCGACGAAAAGTTCGAAGGTCTCTGACCGAGGGCTTTTTGTCGCCGAGATCATTACAACCAGTTACCACCCATGGTACATTCAATATTTTATTTTTTACATAATTTTAAGGATTGAAATTTATTTAGACTAACTAGAAGTTAACTTGACTCGGTTTGCCTTTTCATGTTTCCCTCGCATAATTCCATTTCATAATTCCCTCCATAAGAGAACATTCAACTTCATTCAACTGTTTTCATATTTCTCTTTTAACCACGACCCTATCGATCCAGGGAATTTATGGATTGTTTATCAAAGGCAATAACAAGCAATAAGGTATCAACATGATGGAAAGACATAGGTGAGTTAGACTGGAGCACCGATTTTTGCACCAGTTTACGCCAGGAATCACGTGACCACAACTCGGCACTTCGTTTGAAAAGCTAGACCAGACGCTGGCCGCCAAGGTGAGCGAGAAGTGTTGAGAAACATTTTCAGCACTTTCAAAGTGAGAATTTAATCATTTAACTTAATCATTTCTTAATAACTTCCTTTTCCTAAGTTCTGAATTAAGCTACTTCTTGCCTTCATTATCTTCCTCTACATTTATGTTTATAAACATAAAAAATAGTGCTTTCCGCTTTAAAAATATTTACAAACCTGATTTAAAGAACATTAAAAATCAAGTACAATAAAATATAGCACACAACACAGCCTTCAGAAACTTCACATGGCTGCCAACCTCAACCAATGCAAGAACGTTACATCTTTGCAACATGCCCCTTTCTGTATTGCATTATTCTTTTAATTAATGTTTTCAGCTAGAAGGAAAAAATAAAGAAGTTACCTTTTTGCGCAGTGAAATAAAAAGCTAAAAGGAAGGCATATCAATCATAACATTAAAATAGCCGAAATGTGAACATGTACCCTTTCGGCATTGGACGGTTTTCGGTTCAACTGTCCTCTAGTCCTCTTTTGTATTTTAGATGTCCTCCTTTTAGTAAATTTTTAACATTTGTCATTTATTTGATCACATAACTTACACCTGTAATGTTGAACCGTTTATTGTTTATTTTAGAATAGAAAACATGAATATCCTTTTTCAGAACGCTGACACACGCATGCATGATAGTGTCTCCGCGTAGCTACTAACAAAAGTGCCGGCCAGACCATCTTCATCTGCATTTTGTGAACGTATCTTTTCTCTTGAATCGTAAATGGAGAGAAGAAAGAAATAGAGCTGATGTTATTCTAAATAAAACATTCATAAAAATGTGTTAATTAGTGTTTTTGCTTATCGAGAGTCCTCCCTTTTACATGAACATTGTTTGCAACCCTAATCGGAACTGAGTGATTTTGGGTCTGGCTCCAACACGCGCCCAAGTAAGTCTCCGTGTTACACACGTTGTGGGTTGGAAACTCATGTAAGGCGCAGTTGTTCCCAGTTTTTATGGCAAGTTGTGGAATCACACGATATCTCGTATCATGTCTGAATCTGAACTCTTCCCAAATTCTCGGTTCGACTGGGCAAAATAATAATGAGAGATTCTTCAGGGCTGTGCAACGTAATGGGTCTTCAACGACCAGCACCAGCAGGATTTGATTGATTGATTAGTTATTCCAGACGCATTAACTGCTAAGGCCAATAGTCTCGTAAGTATAGTGCAAATTTTATCGTGGGAGGTGTCGGTGATCTTTTCCTGCTGAATGGTGAGATTCGGCGTCGGCTAGCAGGGTTTTCCCCAACCAGGCATCTCCCACCAGCGTGGCACCGTCCCAGCTGGGACAAGCTCTAGGCTCCCGACTGGTCTCCCGAGATGTGTGGTAGTGTAGTGCATGTAAGTGTAAGTGCGTGTAAGTAAGGAGTGAGAACAGGACAAGGGAGAGGAAGGTAAGATCGTGCGCGGTCCGTGACACGTTTGTTAGGGTACTTTTGCCACCGACGGGACTCGAACCCTAGGACCTCTACGTCAGAGTGATTGCAGTGGCATCAATTGATGCCCTGAGCCACCTCAGCCGGCATTTCGAAACATGAGAGTGTCGTTTTCGATTCCTCAAATTACATATTAATTAATGAAAATAATTTATCATTAACATCAGTAATCGTAATGAAAATATTTAATCATTTAACATCAGTAATTTGAATGTTTCAATAATTCAAGGCTACATACGACCTTCTCTTTAGTTGTATAGTTATGAAATCTGCGATGACATATTACTACATTTATTTCACTTTTTTGCTTAATATGTCCGCGAAAACAGCCAAGTATCTCGGAGTGTAAATTGTTAGGTATATTCATTTTGTAAAATATAACAATACTTTCAAAATATCTTTTCTACGACTTAAAACCAGATTTTTTGCGTATTTTTAACTTCAGGTATGATTGGCTGAGCTCAACAGCTCTGAAATGCCCTTCAGATGATTTTAAACAAGAATGATCATCAAAATAACGTTGCGGAAGGCGGTCAATTGCTGCATTGTTCAAAGCTTCCTGTTCACCGACACTTTCTAACATTACATCACTTCTTTTGCCTTTTGTTGAAACCTGTATTTCAGCAATGCCTTTTGATTGAGATAAATCGTTTGTATTCTGTTAAGCATCAAGTTTTTTTAATTCTACGAAACTTTGGATTTTATCAATGAACAAACTAAAATGCCGGAACAAATTGAAGGTTTTTCTTCAAAATGGGAAAACTCAACGGTTGCAACAAAAAAATTGTTGTAATGAATCTTGGATTATTAAGCCGAATTATTCACGGTTTGAAACAAAGTAGTTTGTTTTGTTTTTGTCGGTTAACAGTCGAGAACTGAGGTGAGATTGAAAAAGAACTGTATTCATCTTTATTTTTCTGTCATTATTTATCTTAAATGTATCAACAGAATTTTGTTACTTCATTTGTTACTTTCATTCATTTTTTTACTGAATCTCATTACTTCATTTTCAAAGAATTCTTAAAATAAATACCAATAACTATTGTAAGATGTTTAAATATTCAGAAATTTCTACGATTCAGCAACAAAAATACACATGGTTATATTATATCTATTAACATACCTAGTTCAGTTACGAGTGTGATTACTGCAGAAGACAAAAGATAAAAATCGAAGCGCAGCGTAGCGGAACCGAGGATTTGGGGTGTCGCTTGCCTCATATCTATTGAAACAATATTTTTATACTGTGGTTTGAGACAGAAAGATGCAAATAATTATCCTAAAGCTAAGGATACCTAAAAAAATGACGTTCGGTGAGAAAGTTGGCTTGTTGACTTCCAGAGGCGACACCTTCACACCGTCAGTAAATATGATTACTGGAGAAGAGTTTTATTTGGTAGAACGCCAGGAAAATGAGGTGGTTTTACCTAATACACATTTTTCTAATTGTACTATTAATGCTATTCGCCATAATTAACAATAATTATCACAAAAACTAATTTGAGTTACTTTTGTTCTGAATCGTTTGAATCTGATTTGTTTTGTACATCCCCATGTTTTGTTTCTTAACAAACATTTGACTTGCAATGAATCGATGGGTGTTTATTTACATTGCTAAGTATGTTAAAACCCGTTACTAAGGATATTAAGGATTTCTTAACATACAGGTAGATACAAATGCACTTAACCAACCTGTAGAGTTAAATATTAACAGGAGTTAAAGACGCATGTGACCAATAAAATACTTAATTTAACTGATATTCCGGAGACCATTGGTTCTGTCTCTAGAAGTGAATGAATATTTCAGCATTGCTTGGTAATGCCAGAACCCTCGAAAGATGTCAATCAAGGTCCGCTTATGGGTATTGGTGCCCATGGCGAAGGTGGATGAACTCGAATTCGGGTTTCGAAACAACAGATTTTTATTTGAAAATTCTTACTAACATTGAAATGTGGTTATATAACATTTTATAATTTTGTGCGGATGAAATGCGCCTCTAAAACGTTCTGCTTCTGAAACCATCAATCGTTACAATGAATTAGTCCTGTTTCCGTTGTGAAAAACGGAAGTTCGCACTTACGATCATAAATATAGAAGCTCTGGACATGTCACATCGGTGAGAGGTCATGACGTAAACTACAAAACGATTGTCATCATTCTATGTTCATAACAAAGCGAGATTGATGAAAGTTTTGAAATAATGTGACCTTCCTTTCCTAATGTAGAGATCTTCGTAGATTGTGCGATTATAAGTCAAGATTACCACATTTCGTGTTCTAAATTAGATACTACATGTAATTTACTTGTTATAAAGAAATCAACAATTTTGTCCTTTCCCCAACCAGGTAAATAACTCTGCAATGTTAAAAATTTATACAATACACGTTACCATGTAATATGACTTTCCAAATCAATACGTAACCCCACAATGTATTTTCTAGTGTGTGTCATGGGAAAACTAGTACTGCTTAACAACGCATACTGTCTCACATTATTTTTAACTCTGGCAATTTTCGAAAATTCAGAGAGTTCAACGAAATTGCTTCCTTGTTATTTTATACGTTTTTTACGCTGTCTGCGGAGAAAAAAAATTAAAAATTGAGCAGTTTTTGAGAAAAATATTTATTTTTATAAATTGCCTTTACTTTAGGTTTTTAAAAGATTGTAGATGAGCTTATTTAATCACCTACTTTTTTATAATGGATTGTACTTAAATCTGTATCATCAATTTTGAAAATTGCCAATCTTTATTTTTGCAATAAACCGTTGTCTGGAGGAGAATTTTAGTGGTCGATTGCTCTGATAGGTGGTTTTCCGTGATTTCTCCGATCAATATCAGGAGAATTCCGGAGCAGTACCCTAACAAAGGGGCCACGGACAGCGCGCGATCTTTCCTTCCTGTTCCTTGTCCTATCCTCACCCCTTACTTACACACACTTGCTCTAGCATGCACTAAACTACCGCACATGTCGGGAGACCGGTCGGGAGCTTAGAGATTGCCCTGCCGGGGGCTGGTGCCCCGCTGGTGAGAGATACGAGGTTGGGGAAAACCACGTTAGCCTACAGTAGGACGTCGCCAGATCTCGCCATCCAGATCACCAGGGAAGATCACCGCCACTTCACGAGGAAAATATGCCCTACACTTACGGGACTAATGACTTTAACAGATGACGCGCCCGGAATCACAATCAATCACTCAAATTGCCGAAAATACAGAGTTCGTAACAACAATTTTTTTCCGTCCTACATAAAAAGAAAAAAGTAAAGAAAATTTGAAGCAGTTTTAAGAAAACTGTTTAAAATTGTCCTTAATTCATGCAAAATTACGCGGAAAACTACTCACATTCTTTCAAAAATTATACATGGCCTTATTTCAATATCTGATTTTGAAGAACAGGTTTAATTCATGGAACAAGTTTGAAGAACAGGTTTCATTCAAGAAACAATCTTCAATATAATAGTTGTTGGAAGATTCCAAACAATAGGAACTTTTGCAATTTTTGAAAATTCAGAGATTTCATCAAAAATGACAGCGGCACCATTTCTGCCCCCCCTTTACTATCGGAGAAAGAAGTTCATTACAATTAACTTCCTATGAGTTGTGTGACAAGTACTCTAATGTACCCTATTTTAGGGAAGTTTGCTGGCTTAGTCGGAGAGCTGTTTGAGATTTTTTGAGTTACATGGCCCTAATGTTTTGTTTATGTCAGAAAAAGGCAAACCGGTTGACCATGACGAGGACTGGGGGCTTGATTGTGTTTTCATCGTAGACATGTTTACACATGAACGTCTTGGATATCAATTTATGGTGGAAATTTTTGATTGTTACTCAATTGTATTCTTAACTCCAGGCATTGGAAACAAAATTAAGACAATGAGAAACTCAGCTAAAAAAAATGCTTGATCATTTTCCGCACGTGGAATCGTGTGGCACAGACAACTAGAAAGAAATCAATGACTTCTAAATTTTCGCTGAACTTGGCCACAGAATTTAACAGATGTTTTTAAGATTTTGAACAAGATAGAATTTCCATTTTTCAATAACCTATTTGATTTCGAAGTTGCATGTGCGCCAAGTATTTGCAAATATGATTATTAGATCCACAACGTGACTGTTTTAAAGACGCATGATTGCATTTTTCAACTCGTCCAAATTTCGTGGTTGGTGGTTATAGACACAGCTTTTGAGGTATCCCCACAGAAAAAAGCCACACACTGATACGTCGGGAGATCTGGGTGGCCAAGAAACATTATCAAAACGTGAAATTAAAAACGTGCTAAAATGTATGTTAACTAAAATGGCAAATAATGAGCTTTGAGTTTGTGTGAATAAACATGCAATAATTTTAAAATTGGATGAGAATTATTTCATTAAAAACCATCCGTCTCCCGTGTGTCACCCTGTTATCTCCTTTTATTCACAGACACGAACGTCTTAAACTTCAAATATTTGGACAAGTAATACAAAGAAGCAGGCAGCGCGATTTGTGTGATCGGTAGTTCGTTTCTATGCGAACAGATGCTTTCCTTTTGAAAATTAATAAGAACCAATATCGCTAACCGTTTAATGATGAATATCTGCACGCTATTCTTAACATAACTCCCACTAGTGTAACGCCTGACATTGATGAGATTGTTAAGAGTAAACTAAAAGTAAGAATTATAAAACATAAATTCAGTTACATTATAAACTAGATCGTAGTGTTATGATAATGTTTTGAAGTATGGTGCAAATAAATCAATTTAAAAAACAACGTCAAAATATATCACAAAACAATAATTTCAAGTAAACTAGAATTTGCGCGCTTTGTCGTCATCAACTACTGTGAACGAACTAAAAGAATAGATTGCCATGAAATTGTTTTTATTAAGAATTTCAATGAAAATGCACTTTGGAAATGCACATTAAGGTTAATGTAATAAATGTATTATAAATTAATCTGATTATTCGTAGCCTAATCGGTGTGTACCCGTCAATCACCGGTGTCGCTGCAACAGCGCTATCAGCGCTACCGAACTCAGCGGCGAATTTTGGCAACTTCTCATTTTCTCTCACAATCAGTTCAGCGGAAAGTACGTCCATCCCTTCGTGGTGCGTCCGTTGTACAATTTTTCATCTTCGACGGCATCGACTTCCAGTACAGTCTACCATTTTGTCCCGAGCCACATTTCACCATTTCTTCAGAAACACCGTAGAAAATAAATGTGGAAGAAGAGTAATTCTAAACCGTAAGTATTGGGTTAATTGTTCTTATATAGTAAAACTCCCAATCACGTACATTGTAATGAACATAGTACGTCAACAGTTGTCGGGCAGTCCGAGTATGAATGTATTCACTCTATCACTCTATTATTTGATATGTGATAAGTGTAGAGTGCAACCTCCATTATCATGGGTTTGATTTATTTATTTATTTATTTATATTTATATTTAGGTCAAAAACAGTTGAAACTGTGTGACGTGCTATGGGGAAGTGAATTCTATGCACGTTTTGAAAATTCTGTTAACCCTACACTAGGCCATATATTACTTGAATTTTAAGTACAGAAAAAAATTAGCGTTTTTTGCAAGGATTGTTAAAAAAAACCAAAAACTCTTCGATATAATAAAATCTATTTTCAAAGATAAATCAGCAATAAATTTGAGATCATGTCCTTGGTCTAGGAAGAATACTTCCTGCTGCGACAATATGGAAACGATTTGAATAACTATATTTCCCACTGAATTCTAGAAGACTTGCACAGATAATGAAGTTACATTTATGTCCAGAAGCAAAACAAGTAGCCATCACAGCATTTGCTCAATAGATCACGGAAACTGGACGAAAAACCTGATCGAGATGGATCATTGACCCACAAGCTGCGATACAATACTTGTTACATATTGTTTAGAATTACACAGTCCAATGGTAAATAATACATTAAATATCTCTTAAAATTAATGTTACTTTTCTTGTGATGCTCAGTATAGTCTCTAATTGTATAGAAAGTTATGTAGCAGAAACAATTTCCCTTGGGATTTAAACTTTTCTGTCGAATTTTATCGTTCAATATCGTCTGGTAAAGTGTGAAATAATGGACATGTATGTGAAATTTTTGTAATGAGCTGTTGATACTGTCACCTGATGAATGATTTCTACTCGAGTGTTATAGTAATAGACAGCGTTTTCTGGAAATATATTACCGCCAGAAGCATGCTATTTTTTGACAACTACTGATTTGTAAATCAATAGACAAAATAATGGTAAAATTCCTAGATTAATAAAGAGAGGCTTACAAGAATCACGTGTGGGGGATTTGGTTATTCGTACAATTATTTTTTTGTAATCTAAAAGTCTGGGAGCTATATGATGTATTTCCCCGGAATATTATACCATATCTCAGGCGGGAATTAACATTTCCGAAATATACACAACGAGCAGAATGAATGCTGACGGAATTAGAATGAATTCTCATTTACACTTATCTGATTTTCACTTATCTGCGGTGACTGGTACTAAGTTGAACAGATACAAACTTGTACGCAAGTTGAAATAGTCATTTTGCAACTTGTTTAAAATGTTAAAAATATCAAATGAATGAACTATAAATGAGTTATCAATTAGAAACAATTCGCAAATCACCTGTAGTGCCAAAAACCACGAACGGATTTAACATTTAACCAGTGCTTTAATCGTGCTGTCGCCGTGGCAGGAGAAAATACGAAATAGGCCTTCGAAAGTTTAAATGTAATGATTTTATTTGGGAACACCACTCTATTATATTGTAAGGCGGTAGTGAGCTATCCGGATTGTATATACCTTATTATGGTTGTGTCGATTAGTTTACGTAGTTTTATTTAGACGAATGAAAGCAGCCTCGATTGCGGAGGCTCGGTGTTTGTGAATTTTGACATTGCGTTTTTGCAATGAAATCGGAGCAAAGGAATATCTGAACGTCTAAATAAATGTCGTCCTTTGAGGAAATTGGAATAGAATATGAAGAAATTGGAGATAGTTTTAGTGATTTAAGATATTATCGCGCATGAACATTATGCTAAAATTACCATTGCAGTCTCTAAAACGGAGACATTTCAAAGTTAGTGCATTAAATTTATTTATTAGTTATATTACACAGCTTAGTTATATTTTGAGAGGTCAGTATTTGAATTGTTTTTAGTGATGTAACCCACTAGATACACTAGTTCAAGGAATTGAATATTTTTACATGATAATTATTGATAAGGATAATATAAATTTTGAGAAAACAGTAAGTATGTATTCTGATTGTTTTCTGAATACAAAATCCAGGATTCTTCTTCTTTCGCCCCTAAACAAAATTTTAGTCTGGAGGTTACATTACGGTGCTCCTATGACTCGTAACTCCCCGGTGATTGAGGCTTTACAAGTAGATAAGTCAGAGCAAGCCTTAATTATTGTTTTTTTAATCAAAAACTTTGTGACGGCACGGGAATCTGCAGATTGCGATGAATTCGCTTTTCACCTACAGCTACAATCTGCTATTCCGTATTACGGGAAAAATCAGTTTAGAATGTGTCAATGATCATTTAAATTTGGTCCATTATTTCGAAATGTTAGTGCCCGGCTTTATTTTTGAGCAGAGTATACTTTTTAATACAGTTTAAAGGTTTAATTAATTCATTTGAACCGAAAAATGCGTATTTCCTGTAATTTTGGAATTTCCCATTTATCATTATTCCGGGTAGTACCTTAAAGTTTACATATTTCGGTTTCTTTTATAAATGACACCAAATATTTATTTCACCTGCGATTGAAGGAAAGTAGGAATGTAAAGACATTTCACTTACGTGACCTTGACGTAAACAGGCCGCAGCGGCACTGATACAATAAGCTAGAAGAACGCATTGCAAGTGATCTATTCGTTTTTAACTTTACCACATAGTGACGTTAAGACGATGTGGAAGAATTTAATTATCTTCATTGAAGATTGTGTTCACATTTCCGTTTGTAATCTAACGTTTATGCTTTGAAAGCACGTGATCACTGCACCAGAGGCCTTTGCGTTGGGAGACGGTGAGAGATTATCCGCTGTCTTCTCATGACTGACGAAGTAATCGTAGAAAATACCACGTTCACTTTAAAACAAATGATAAATTGAGCGAAACTATTAATTTAAGATCATTGATAGTTACCATCCCCGGTGAATTACATAATATTCTACTTCTGTTCTCGAGGTTAATACTAATGATCCGTTATATTCCGATTTTAACAAGAAGTATATTTATACTTTAAAGAAAACATTAAAATATTAAAGGCTGGTTGATAAGACAATACAGTGCTGTGGATTTTGTGCTCTAGAGTCTAACCATAACAATTTAATAAACATGTGAGAAACAGAACTGAATTTCTTATAGATATCTTATTTAAATGCTGCTCACTAGTTTTTGACATTGAGGACCTTGTCATCTCTTAGGCAACAATTATTTCGGCCTGCCCGACCAAGCTAGGATAGATATTAGTACTACTTTTATTAGCTTTCCCACTACACAGATCCGAAAGTGAAGAATTAGATTCTAAAGCGACAAAAATGGGAGAGGCTTCGCTTTTATAGCACCAACACACATTTATAGTTATCTTTGAATTATTCATTAGCGCATATTTGTTTGAAGTTCAAATACGATTTGAGATTTTCTGGAACTTACAATATATTAATTTGAAAAGGATTTTAAAACGGTCTAATCACATACACACAATCTTGAAGATCCACTACTCACCTTTTGAAGTCTTTTGCATGAACATATTTTTCAACAGCGATCTTATGGTCTTCATCTTTCAAAGTCGATACAAATAATCTTAAAACAGAAAATGAATAACAAAAATGTCCATGTTTATTACTTTAAAGAACTCAATATTTTCAATCTCCTTCACACATGAACCGTATAACCTAAAAATTTCCATTTCACAGTACTTTAAATTTAATTCGTTTAAAACACGAGTCATATCTACTCAAATATATAAAATCACTTATCCAACCTATGTCTGAAGGTTCTCGCAACGTATTTTCTTTTTAAAAATAATTATCTTTACTAAAACTGAAATATCTTTTGAAGTAACTTTTCGCGGCAAAGCCAATGCACCTCAGATAAATAACATTTCCATTTTCATTCCCCAGCCCTGGAAATTCTCCTGAAATTCTCGATGATTCCTGATATGAGTTCTTATACAGTTAACAATTTGTTCGTCTGTCCGTTCGTCTGTCCGTTCGTCTGTCCGTTCGTCTGTCCGTTCGTCTGTCCGTTCGTCTGTCCGTTCGTCTGTCCGTTCGTCTGTCCGTTCGTCTGTCCGTTCGTCTGTCCGTTCGTCTGTCCGTTCGTCTGTCCGTTCGTCTGTCCGTTCGTCTGTCCGTTCGTCTGTCCGTTCGTCTGTCCGTTCGTCTGTCCGTTCGTCTGTCCGTTCGTCTGTCCGTTCGTCTGTCCGTTCGTCTGTCCGTTCGTCTGTCCGTTCGTCTGGCCGTTCGTCTGTCCGTTCGTCTGTCCGTTCGTCTGTCCGTTCGTCTGTCCGTTCGTCTGTCCGTTCGTCTGTCCGTTCGTCTGTCCGTTCGTCTGTCCGTTCGTCTGTCCGTTCGTCTGTCCGTTCGTCTGTCCGTTCATCTCCGCGCTCCATTTGTTAACCTTCAGGAAATATGAAATTAGAAAAACCGCAATGGCATTCCGCGAGACGGCCGTTGGATATTCTGAGAATTTCTTCTCATTGTTCTGTTATTGTTATTGAAACGCACTTCTGTCGGTTTTGTGTTGATGTATTAGCTTTCAAAGAAACATTTTTGGAATTTAACGTACTCGGATTTCTAATTAGGGTCTCGGAACTGTGAATTCACCCAACAGTCTATGCATACGTGAGTGCCCGCAATTGTTTGAACGTCAATGAATTCAGTAACAGATGTATTACGTCTTACGAAAGTTCGCTGTCTGTTGGCCTCTTGAGATAATTTAAATAAGAATATACTCAGTTCAAATCAAGCAAATGCGTTGTTGGTGAAATTATAAATCCAGAATTAATCAGAAAATTCTACCTTCTCCGCTTCCCGGGATATCTTGTTCCTTACTATAGATCCACAGATTGACAAAACGGGCTGTAGCGACAGTCACTGCTGCTGTCTCCCCCACCACCTCTGGACATTATTATTAACTTATAAATTTTTAAGGCGCATTTAATTATACATTAAATTGTCGAATATAATGTTGATTGCGTTGATATAGATGTTCTAAAAGAATGTTTCGGCAACTAATGTCCTAAGAGTTGTAATGAGTATTTTACATGTGGTTACTGAGATGTATTAATTTGAGCAGAAATTGTTCCCTCGTTTTGCCCCCCGGTTTGCCTCCCTCTAAATTGCAATATCGGTTTCCAATTCAGGGGGCTGCGACATCAGCCAGAGTGATTGGAGAATATCAATTTTGGAGAAAAGCGGCAGTTTAGCCACTTGCGTTGTTGAACGGACGTTTTGAAGAAAAACGTTTCCGGTGTCAAGGACTCACTATTTCTAAAATATTACGACCTAACGTGTTAGAGGGTGTAATGTACTACATATAAGAACAGGATTTGTCACTTTTGTGTCATGACCCCACAACACGAGTTTTTGTGTCGAAAAATCGCCGTTTTTACCGAATCATTACGTATCTTTCTCTATACTACGTATATCACAACGTATATCACTACGTATACGAGAAAGTAAACAGTGTTATGTTCTTTAGAATGAAATCGGAATTTGCTATGAATTCAATTACTTAAGAGGTGATGAGAGGTAGAATAGCTTTCAAGAAAACCGAATTGGTAACTTGGAATTGCTTGTATGGACGAGATTGAATTAGGAAGGCGGGGAAGTATTATGGGGGAACAGAGCTCGTACGGGGTGATTCGACGAACAGATGAAAATAATATATCGTCACATGATCACGAAAATTGCGTAATCCTGAGGAACGCGCCATTCCGTCGTGTCAGAGACGTAGCCTGGCCTTCGCGCGGCTTCCCTTTCTGCCTGTTGGGGCCTCGCGTTCGTACGTCCTAACACCTGGGCTGGGAGCGCCCGATGCACCACTCGCATCTGTGCGAGTCGTTTTACTTTCGTGAGGTCAGACTGCCGGGCAGGCGACGTTTCTGCCGTGATAGTCCAAATTATTACATGAAATAAGGTTCCGAGAACTGTCGCAACCTGCTGCACTTATTCGATATTTGATTGACGAGTTCATTAAAATCGGCGAAGCGAGTGTGGTGATCCGAAGACGACTGCGCTGCTACCTGCGATGGACGTCGGCCGGAAGGGACTTTCGACCGCCTGTTTTTCACGACCTTGCTCTCTGCGTCAGCCGAGGCCAGCCCTACCCCCCGCCTGCTGCGGAGGGTGAAAAAGACTGGCGTGCTATTAAGGCTAAATGTACCGACACTAGTTCAATTTGTCGCCACCACGTGGCAGCACCAAAATAAGCAAAATTTACTAGACCGATAACGTCTTAACAAATTGTCCGATTTTCGATGTGTCAACGGCGTTGGACTCCTTTTTAAAATAGAATTCACACTACGATGCCGTTTTTTCAAAAAATATTTCCAAAAAAACTTTTTAAATGATTTCTCATAGTTCCGGGAAGAAATTAAAAAATGTGGGCTTATAGCGCGATGACGACTTGCTTCCTGAATCCAACGCCGTGTCAATCATGCAAATCGGTTGAATAGGAGCGGCGTAAAGTGAAATTTCGGAAAAAAATACCTGATACCCCTCCCCCTTCCCGCTCCACTTGCTTCACTCCACCCCTTCTGGGCTCTCCCTCGACGCGGCCGAACGGCCAAACCCGGCGGCCAGCGGCGCGGGAGGCCGAACTTCCAGACAGGCAAGCTGGGCAGTCAGTTTAAGCTTTCGTCCCATTCAGTCTCAATATATTTTTCTCTACTTATCAAACTATTGATGCTGTAACACAACCAAACGGTCCCATATCATCTGTAATAGTCGTATAAAACTATATATCTTGTTCACATATTTCCGTCTTCATACCATCAAAAAGTTATTTGAGGCACTACTCAAAATATCAATTCCGATTTGGAAACTGATTTCAAAAAGAAAATTGAACTAATTGTGTAGATATCACCAATATTCCATGGCCTAACATCTTATTTTACATACATTTTACTTCTAAGATCTTCCGTTATCATTCCACTACCAGAAAGAATGAGCCGAAATTACGCACGAGCTCTTTTATCCTGCGACTCGATTTTTGATCTCAAAACGGCGTTTGTCTCCTTGATAGACTTCACCTGATAAATCTGTTTTCCCAAGTAAAATTTTAAAACTGTTTTCGTACTTTCGGACAAAATTGAAGAAGTGGTAAAATAGCGCGCAGGCGAGATGCATCCTGAATCCAACACTGTAACAAACATTAAAATCTAATATTAAGAATCGTGACATGCCCCAGCTTATTTAGTAAGTTATATTGATATAAAATTATTGTTATATTTGTATAAACTTGAAGATTGGAATAAGTAATTCCCGGCGCGTCATTTTGATACAAACTACGTAAATGATAACATAAAAGGATGTAGTGTAAATCATTGTATTGTGACATATATATGTATTTTTTAATGCATTAAATTGTCATGAAAGCAATACAACTTTAACCCTTAGACAGGAACACCACACTAGAAGAGGAATATCCGTGTATGAGGGGGATAAATTATGTTTTGTTATACAGTTCGGCAACTTTTACATTTCTACATGAAGATACCATTTTTCTAAACATCGTACACGCTTATCAGTAACATTTAATTGGGTAGCAATTCAATTTATAAGATTTATATACTACTAGTAAAACGTAGCATACCAGTCACTGATAAACCTCATTTTAGGGAATCAGAATGCAAACGTATTAAATCGGCGATCCTCATCTAGGTGTCGAGAATAGGGATGCAACATTGATGTTGATATTTTCAAAACATAGATTTTGTATAGACACATGAACATATTTCGTAAAAAATGAAACATTTATAAAACCTGATGTTTATTATCGATGTGCTTGATGAGTTGTTGTGAATGAAAAGAACCGATAATCACAATTTTATAAAAAAGTAAAAATATGAAATAATATTGCATTATACCACTGTCAATACATGTGTTCGAATAAAGCGAGACTATCTTCAGCCCAAGAAATGACCCAATTTTTCTGGCATTTCCTACGTATGTCCTACATACGCAGAGAGGCGGCCAACGCAAGCACTCTAGGTGTAAGGTCTCTCGCCCAACTTTCTGTACCCATTTGAGGAAGTTGTGACTCCATAAGATGACCCTGGGCGATAGTTTTCAGGCTTAGTTTCACTATTATTCTTTTTACTTTCTTTTGCCGTTTTGTCTAAATCGTAATTATAAATTAACAATTACGGCCACTGTCAAAACAAATTATCTTCCGCACGAACTTGATCGATGTTTCTAAACCAGGTTTTTGAAAGATGTTTTAATTTTGAACATTGATATTTGCATTTGTATTACTTGAGCATCACTCCTTCGCTTTTCTTGCTATCCGAAACTGGGAGGGGACGCGCCGATAATTCAGCGAGTTCTTCCTTAATAATGGCAGAATGTACGCATGAAAGACTGCGGGTATCAAACACACTGTTCAGTGCGATGATGTCTATTTGTCGGCTCCAATCCCGGTCAAGCAGCGGCTGTGAGCATCTCTCCTTTCATCTGCAGGTCCCAATTCTTCGCGGGGTCTGAACGCGCAGAGAAATAGTACTAGAACATAGATCGCAAGCCATCACTTGTTAGACCTATCTGGATATACACAGCAATAGGATGCTAGCAATTTGTTCATTGCTCACTCGGACTCGAACTGCCTTTTTCCTTTTGTTTGTGATATTGTGTATTAGTTATTCAATTGTGCCACTTACACCCTTATCTTCCGCTTCATTCTATCATTCCAAGCATAATATCCTTTTCTAGAGATTTTGTTCGACTCATAGTATGTCCAAAATATTTTATTTTCCATTTTTTGGCTTTGATTTTTAGAGAAAGTTCTGTTTTCTTTTCAAAATTTCGGCATTTATCTTCTTGCCCTCCCATTGTACGTTTAATATTTTCTTCCGTGTCCATACTTCAAAAGCATCTTCCTTTTTCGGCCTATCTCAATGTTCAGCTTTTACACCCACACAACAGGATTAGAAATGCCATTTTCTCGATTATTTGGATTTTGGTCTTACGCAAGGCTTGATTTCTGACGGAACACGACGGAACGGCGTTCCTGTATCTCGCTGATAATTATTACATTATATTATAAATATATAATTATTTCTATTAAATTAATAAATCATTTTGAGCGCGTTCCGGGACCTAAAATTTTAGAAATCAATCACTTGATATGCCTGCATATTTTATGAATTTGTGTAATTTTCTTTCCGCTGCTTTTTCTAAAATTATTCCTCTCTTTAGTTTTTCTGTACAGTATCCAGAATTTGTTATTGTAATTCATAAGTATTTAACTTCACCTCCATGTATATCACTTCTCCGTTGATGTTCAGGCTTCCTTTTTTACCAGTTGACATAAATGTTGTTTTCTTTAAATGTAAGTTCATAGAATATTTAAATTTTATATTAATAATATATAGCTATCATTATTACATAATTCAGAATTAAGTACAAATAAAACATCTGCATAATTTTCATGACATAACATTTTTGCGTTTTCTCGAAAAGGAGTAAAGTGGACAGGTCACGTTTTGAATGTTTGCTGCTCATTTCGCGCCCCTTTCTATCCAAGCCCTGCGCCGCCAGGGCACGCGCTCAAGTGTAGTCACCCTTCTGAGCTGGAAGCAGGGTCGCACCTCTGGCACACTGCTGTTCTGATAGCGTGACTTTTCTGACCTCTGCAGACATCTCGCCGCGTTCTTCGGCGGGCTGCGTGCTACACTAGGGCAATTCGATATGCCCAAGCGTAGGAAGAGGGCGGTGAGCAGTTTTCAGTGGGCGAGAACATTGTGCAGTGACGAAGTGGAGATTATATTTACTATACAAGAATTAGTGGAATCATTCGCGTTTCGTTAATTATTAGTAACCGAGTATTATATATGAACAAAATAGTAATTCAAACAATAAATAACAATTATAAAAGTATATTAGTTTAATAAACATTTTGTGAGATATTAACTAAAATAACTTATTTAGTCGACATTTATGAATGGTAAGCTATTGTTTTTCATTGAAAATACAGGTATAATACCCTTATAACCTTTATGGACGTCCATACCGTTATAGACGTCCTATAGAGGTATTTTACCGGTACAAAAACACATAGGTATTTGAAAAAGGTATGTAAAATACCGGTATTTAATACCTTTTCGGTCCCTGCCTATTCCTCATTGCCAGTTTACACTCCCTGGTCATATTTCGAATGACCCGGAACATTTCTTTAGGTCTCCTTTTGTTGTTATGTTCTTCCACTTCTTTGCAGTTTTCTTTTTTTATTTATTTATTTAACGTAAAAAAAACTTAAAAACTGCGTATGACGTGCTATATTTCTTGAAGAAACTTTTGTTTATCTTGTCTTGGTCTACGCTGGAATACCCTGTTGAGTTCTCTGACTTTTATCCTTTGCTCTCTTAGCAGAGAAATATAATAATTGAAAAGAACGAAACATTATGACTTTATTATTATTATTATTATTATTATTATTATTATTATTATTATTATTAATAATAATAATAATAATAATAATAATTAATAATAATAATCACGCGAATGGAGAGGAATCGAAGGTAAAGTGTATATACTCGTACTATATAATCCTTTGAACTTCACTTCGATGACTGAGTTTCCAAGATTTATAACAATTGTGAGACTCCATCTTTATATTTCACGGTGAAAATCTTGAAATATCTCTACAGGTCTGATTCAGTTTGCCCATTGTGAAACCATGGAGCAGGTTGTTACTCTAGGCACCGGGCCCCAGGCCGCAGGCCGCCGGGTTTGACCGTTCGGCCGCGTCGAGGTTCGGGTGACGCAACTTGGGGGATCAGGTACTTTTTCCGAAATTTCACTTTACGCCGCTCCTATTCATCCGATTTGCATGATTGACACGGCGTTGGATTCAGGAAGCAAGTCGTCATCGCGCTATAAGCCCACATTTTTTAATTTCTTCCCGGAACTATGAGAAATCATTTAAAATTTTTTGGGGGAAATATTTTTTGAAAAAACGGCATCGTAGCGTGAATTCTATTTTAAAAAGGAGTCCAACGCCGTTTACAGATCGAAAATCGGACAATTTGTTCAGACGTTATCGATCTAGTAAATTCCGTGTGATAGTGCTGCGATCTATTGATTTTTCCTATAAGTATTTTTCGGTGCATTTAGCCTTAAGCTGTAGAAGACGTACCCACGAGAACAGCTGAGCAAGGACGGTGATTGTTTTCTTTAAACCAAGCAAAGGTTTAAAAGTTAGGCTCTTCAAGCGAGTTAAAACAAAAGACTTTTGTTTATTTCTAAACTAAAAGGAAATTTAAAGATTTCAGTGTGTATTTTGCTTGGCCGTTCGGACTTCTTTTGTAAATTTATTATAAGTTTAATTTTTCTATTGAAATAGTTGTGCTCCCCAAAATTCAAATTAGTTTAAATTCAGATTATTCAAATTGTTCATTAATACAGCACCAAATAAGTGTTTCTACATGTATTTCAGCAACGCTCACCCGTCCAAAACACCGAAAGAAGGTAACTTAAGTTTCCCTGACCTAGCCGGCAAACACACAGTTATAGTATTAATTTATAAAAAACTTGATAGTGTAAATAATACGCTTGTAGGTCTATAATGCATCGGATTATGCGGATCTTTCCCTGATTTACAAAAGGGAAGAACATGAGATATTTTCCATGATGAGGGAAATACGAAATTTGAAGCATGGAATGGAATAAATTTGTTTATTTAGATACGTTTAATTCTTTTAATGTTGGGAAAGTCATTTGAAATGAACTTGATATTCTGTTTTGAATATTATTATAATTTAATTAATATGATCCACATGGGCATGCCTTTGAAAAGAGCCTATGTAACTTTTGCTCAATATTATTAATTTGATGTGCACATACGTTTTCAATCCTGTGCGGTCAACAGTAATATTTTATGTTCACACTTAGATCAGTTGACCTCTTCAGCTCACGCCCCTTTTTATAATCGTCAATAAAGAGAACATTAATATAAAAAAGAATGGAAGATTGGAGATTACCAAAATTAGTCTTTTATTGGGTACCATTTGAAAGACAACCTATATCATGGAAACAAGAAATTAAAAATAGAAAGAGAAAGGAATAAACGAAGATAGTTATAATGGTGAAAAGTGAAAAAAATTAAACTGTTAAAAATTTATTATTATTATTATTATTATTATTATTAATATTATTATTATTATTATTATTATTATTATTATTATTATTATTATTATTATTATTTATTGTGTAATTGTTAGGGAACCGAAAAAAATTTAACATTTCAAAAACCGAAAATGTGTATATGACTCCAAACAATGAATTTTGTGGAAAAAAATGATATAGTTTCTGAGTTTTTCTCCGGAGCAGCTGGATGTAGCTGCGGGATGTAGTGTACAGCTGGATTTAGGAGTGGGTGATCTTTTCTGTTCCAATGTTAATTGAAGGATTTTAACATCAAGGATTAACATCTTTTATATTTTAAGGTTAGTAATATTTTGAAATGAATTTATCTTGTACGTATATTGTATGAAAAATATATCTTCATGATTTGTCGTTATTGTTTACAGATGCCAGATAAATGCTGTGCACTTGGATGTAGGGGTAATTATTCTAGCGAATCTGAGAATGTGTGTGTTCAAGTTTCCAAACGATCCTGATAAGACATTAGTGACTTTGAAGTACGCCCAATGAGAATTGGGAGCAATCAAAATATTCTGTAGTAAGTACAAAACATTTCAATGGAAGTTTATTCCAATATTTCCAAAATCGATAGTTATAAAACACAACATAGTTATGATGACTCAGCTTCCATATTCGCAGAACCTGGGGTCCTGTAACTTTCTCGTATTTGTTTCAACCAACAATGTTCCCAAAGTTTCAGAAAACCTTGGAAAGAAAAGATTTTGCCAATATTGAAGAAATAAAAGCACACTCCCAAGGAGGAGCTAAACGCCTCACCGAAAACTGCGTTTCAAAACAACTTGGAGGACTGAAAAAACGCTGGAACCGAAGTATTTTATCAGAAGGGAACTACCTCGAACAGGACAAAATCAACAGGTATTGATGAATAAATTATTTTTTAGAATTTTGAGATTGTTCTTATATATTAAATAAATTAATGAATGTTTTTGAGAATAATATAAAATAAGATTAAACATGTGTAAGTCTTCTAGAATTCAGTAAGAAATATAGTTATTCAAATTATCGTTCTCCAGGTTGTCGGCAGAAAGTATTATTCCTTGACGAAGGACATGAGGGATAAGAGCCCACATTTATTACCTTTGAAAAGACATTTTATTACTTCAGAGGGAATACTTTTGTCAACAATCCTCGCAAAAAACGCTCCTTTTTCTGCCCATTGTAACGCAAAATTGCATTGAGACACTTTTCCTTCGTTAACTATTAATTTGTTATTACAAAACCAATTTGAAACTTCTGAAATTGTACTATTTATAGTTTCTTTTTGCAAAGAACGTTCGTGTCATCGGCAAACAGAACTATTCTTTCATTTTTAATAGATGAGGGCATATCGTTTACGTACAACAGAAAGAGGATAGGACCTTAGTTCGAACCTTGTGGGACCCCATGTTCAATTGGCAAAGAATTGAAAATATAAGTAAATAATTTTCTTTCATGCCAGTACGGTATTTCTACTCTTTGAGATCGAGGTTTAAGGTACGAGGTAATCCAATCTAGGGCAATACCACGAATTCCATAAGAAGGTAATTTTGAGAGCAAGACGTTATGGTTAATAACGTCAAAAGCTTTCGAAAGATCTAAAAATATCTCAATGGGTTCTTCGTTTTGGTTCATTAATGCAACATCTTTAAGATAAGAAAAAATGGCAGGTTCCGTAGATTTTGATTTTCTAAAACCGTGTTATGAGTCTGAAAACGCTTCGTTTTTCCTGAGAAAAGTTTCCACTCGCGTATAGAAAAGCTTCTCGAATATTTTTGAGAAAACTGACAAAAGAGAAAGTGGACGGTAATTTTGAATTTTATTTTGTTCCCTTTTTTAAAAAGTGGCTTAATGTTTGCAGATATTTTCAAACCAGCAAATATTTCTGTTCACAAGGAAGCATTGGAAATGGGAGTTAATGGGTATATAATGGCAGGTGCACACGTTTTTAATAAACAATCCGGAAATTCATCTAAACCAAAAGAATATTTATTTTTTAGTTTACTGACTGTTCTGAGGATTTCGTTGGAAGTATTGTAAATAAACATCGTGCCGAAATGTTTTTGAGAAGCGTATGATGTTGAATTTTGTGGTTTTAGTCCTTTCGTAAGATCACCCGCAATTCTAGAAAAGTGTGGGTTGAAGATATTCGCAACTTTTTCTAGATTAATTATTTCTCTTTCATTATTCTTTAAAATAACATTCTCTACGAAATATCGTGATGATGTGGTCGTATTTTTTATGATATTCCACATTGTTTTAATTTTGTTTCTAGCGTTCAAAATATCCTTATTATTTTTCATTATTTTTGCCTGAACTATTACTTTCCTTAAGTCTCTTATATTCTCGGAAGTAGACGTGGAAACCGGGTAATACGTTATGATGTTTAGAAATACAGTAGAGCGTACGTTTGTATTTACACGATGTTCTAAATCCTTTTTCATGAAATGTTTAATTTTCTCTTTTTAATAGGAAAACACGCGTTAAAGTGAAATGAAAGCTTTGAGAAAAATAATTAGACTTTTCATTTGTGTCAACAGCGTTATAAACTGCGTCCCATGATTCCTTCAGCAAGTAGTCCGTAAATAATTTTGTTAACTTTAGTAAATGCTCTGCATATGCGTGTTTTATTTCTTGTGTGAGTATTCATCTTATTAGTAATTGTAAGTATTTGTGCATCGTGGTAACTGTAACGTAGATTATTAATTATTATTTCATATCTAGTTGGAGTTTTGTTAATAATTTGATCTATTGCTGTTTGTGATTTAAGTTTTTATTGCGTGTAGGTACGTTCACTGTAATATCTAAATTAAAAGAATGAATTAAATTGAGAAGCTGGCCTTTTTATTAGGATTCGCTCAGAAAATCGACATTGAAATCTCCACATTCAACAATGGATTTTTAATGAGAGATAACTAATTTTGTTCAGAATTATCTCTAGATTTTCTAAAAAATTGAAATCTAAAACTCGCTTTGTTGAAGGTCTGTAGATAAATTTTGAGTGTAGTAAGATGTACGACTGTTATTTCAAAAACCTTTTCAACTGCATATAAATTGAATTCTGACAAGAAAGTAGAATCGATATTATTACTTACGTAAATACACGAACCTCCGAAAGCAGGGCCCTTATTTGATTCCCTCGCTCTACAATAAGATCCCGCAAGGTAAAAACTAGGAATTTGGAGTGTGTTTAGATCATTGAGATAACCAGTGTTCTGTAAAGCAAAAACCATCTGACTCAGATCACTCCGTAATGCTCCCTCGATAAATTTTATTTGAAAGAGATTGCACATTTGAATGAGATCCCTTTTAATTTTCGGAGATTGTTAATTACGAAACTAGCAATGTGATGTACATCTGGGATTTTTTTATTTTTCGGTTTAAGATTTAATACTACAGAAGTCTCGGGATTATCTGAGTCCTGATTAGCCGAGGCAGTCATTAGAAAAATCAACAGATTCATTGCAAAACGTTCCATGCTTAGCAACTTTCGGATTATTGCGTTTTCCCCAATTCCGTAATAATTGGATTCCCTTATCAAAAGCTGAGCATGTCTTTAGTCACCGACATATTTCAAATCTCTGGGATTTGTTTCACTCAATTTGTCTGATTTGACTGGGCCATCCAGCCTCGCGACAGCCTGGATGTCTTTTCATAGTTTGCATTTCCAATGTATGCTTAGTTGTCTTTCAATGAAGCTGTCGGTTTCTTTGAATTAAGCAATAATTTAAGTACTTTTTAGGTGATGCAACTTCACGATTGTATTTGGTAATTCAATGACGGATTCTTGACTCAAATTTTGACGGACATTTTGAAATTATTTGGTCCCTCATAACTCATTTCAAGTATCGCTTACCTTAGAATTCCTGAACTTTCGTCACATCGCACATCTCTAATGCTTTACCGAATTTACTTTCAAGTCTTGACAAAATTCCATTTTCTTCAGACAACGTTTTAGTCACTTTTATCTTGTTTGGCTGCTGCGAAATATCGTTTAATTTATTGTATGTCAAAGTTTCAAAAATAGAATTTGAATTTTCTAGTCTCGTAATCTGTTGAGTGAAAGGAATCGATGAGGTTTTTAATATCTTTGTCTGATTTTTCAATAGACGTCAAAGCGTCTTCAGTGTGAAAAAAAGTGATAGCACTGGGTACTTTCAGAAATTTCTCATGGGGATATAGTTTTTGTTGCAATTGCAATTAAACTCTTGTTTATCTTCTCTGCATTAATTTTGCAGACACATGAACTATCTGAAGTACTTAATTGTAGGAATTGTGGGAATTCTGATATGATGTTGACGTTCTTCTGAGAAATGAGGTTATCTTTGTCAACATTATTTTCATTAAGATAGCCGGCTTTCGACGGCTTTGCCGTCATCGTCAGTCTACAAGGTACAGAAAAATATAACAAAATACAAAATAAGATAGAAAATTAAATTACAATTAATAGATACAATTAAATTTCAGTTAGATAGCAGATAAAATTGCGAAAATTGAAATGCAACGGGAGGATTAGTAGCAGTTCAAATTAAACATTATAAAATACCATTAAAGAAGGATACATTATCTGATTCCAAAAGATACGGAACATATAGCAGATAAAATTGCAAAAAAATAAATGCGACGGGGGGGATTAATACAAATAATAGCAGTTCAAATTTCAGATTATAAATATAAATGAAGAAATATACATTCTGATATTGTAAAAGATTAATAATAATAATAATAATAATAAAGATAAAAAATATAAATGAATGTAAAAAGGGGATAGTAATAATAATTAATAGCAAATGACATTACAAAGAAGGGGAAATAATTGAATAATAAGTTGAGCCGCTTTGCTTACCTCGCTGCTTTTGGCAAAAGTCGGTAGATTGTGCCCAGAGGAAACTTGACACGGGTTTTTATTGCTTTCCGCAGATCCGGCGAGGGTTCGGAGGAGGTCTGTTTAGTGTTCTATTGGAAATGACTTAGAAGGCGGGGGGGGGTCAGTTTGTGAGGTAAGGGTGTGTAAAATTAGTGGAGGGGACAGAGGAAATTAGTTTGTTCGTTAATTCATTCGTTTCTTTTTGAAGTACTTAAATTGTCATTTCCTTGATTTCCACTGTTTTCACTATATTCATTGGACGTTCTGCTACTTTCGTTAATACGCGGGAGCCACTGACCTCGACGCTCTTTTCACTAACAAAAAGTCTTTTTAGAAGCAGACTCCCTTTTTCCGACATGAATAAAAATTCGCCAATCTAATAACTCCTCTAAATTAAGTTTCAGTAGTAAATCGTGGTTTAGGTGTTTTGGAGATTTTCAGTTCTTAATATCGTGATCAGAAAGATCAAATGGATTCAAACAACTGTCCTATCTCATACGGTGATTGCCTCTCATGTTGCATTGTGCACACACGATTCACAGAACAAACTCTGCTACTCTTCTCTCTATAAGATACGTATCGCGACTGATGTTCACAAAATTTTGACTCGTGTCCCTTCACTAGTGGTCTTCTGTATTTCACGAGCAAGGTCAGGAGGGCACCCCATCCCTAGGGCGCAGAGGGACTCGGCAGTCAAATTAGTTTCGTTGACAGGAAGAAAAACTAGTAGAATTCGTTTTCTTGTCACCCATCCCTTCTGGGGACAGTGAGTGAACATAGGTTTACTCAAATTTCTTGAAACCCCAATTAGCCAGACGGTCATTATTTTTGATGTTCTTCGGCACGTATATCAAAGACTAATCGAACACATTTATTGCAGGGGCAGGAAGAGCGCGCCCACATACAATAGATTTTATTAGATCTGTGCGTGTTCAGTGTCAACTTTTTCTTGTTTTGTAGAAAATTGAATAAGAAATGCATATATTTTTTCAAATTTTTATTTGATCGAGATTATGTAGAAATTTTAATTTTTTTAAAATTATATTTTAATGAATTTTTTTGATAAAGTAATTTATAGAGGAATAAAATATAAACATCAAATTATTAAATGAAAAAAACTACGAATTTTATGTTAAGTACACTCGGATCACGAGTCATATTTTACAAAGTACGCGTAAATTGTAAAACTTAATGTAGACCTAACTACACAAATAATCATTTTTCAGGTAAATAAAGAAACACCTTTTTTCTGTTAAGATTTAATAAAAAAATCATACATTTTCTAAAAATAAATTCTTGTGCGATTTGACAAGGGATGGCTCGTATTTGACTTCGTGTCGCTCTCATCCATCCATTCTGGTGGCAGAGTGAACATCTGAAACATAATAACTCTTAAAACTCTCATCAGGTAAAAACGTGTCCACCTGCCATTATACGTCCATTAACTTACATTTTCAATGCTTCCTTGTGCACAGAAATATTTGCAGATATTTTCAAAATAATAAAAATTAAGCCACTTTTTAAAAAAGGGAACAAAAATGAAATTCAAAATTACCAGCCAATTTCTCTTTAGTCAGTTTTCTCAAAAATATTAGAGAGGCTTTTCTATAAGCGAATGGAAACTTTTCTCAAGAAAAACGAAGCGTTTTCAGACTCAACGCGGTTTCCGAAAACCACAATCTAAGGAAACTGCCATTTTTTCTTTCCTTAAAGATGTTGCTTCATCAATGGACCAAAATGAAGAACCCATTGGGATATTTTTATATCTTTCGAAAGCTTTTGACGTTATTAACTATAACATCTTGCTCTCAAAATTACCTTCTTATGGAATTCGTTGTATTGCCCTAGATTGGATAACCTCATAACTTAAACATCGATCTCGAAGAGTAGAAATACCGTATTGGCACGAAAGAACATTTACTTATCTTTCCAATTCTTTGCCAATTGAACATGAGGTCCCACAAGGTTCGATCTTAGTTTCCATCATATTTCTGTTGTACGTAAACGATATGCCCTCAGTAAAAATGGAAGAACACTTCTGTTTGTCGATGACAATGTTTTTGCGAAAAAGAAACAATAAATAGTACAATTTCAGAAGTTTCAAATTGGTCCGTTTGTTTTTTTCGTTTTGCCTCATGGGCTTTCTGGTAGGCGTCTGTCACCTCCATGGATGTGACAGGCTGAGAAACACCCCTTCGACAACTTCGATTCGTTACCGAGGTCACTGAACTCTCACTGTGTGCTGTGTGCAAGTTTCGACCATCATTCTAAAAAATTACCTGTATTACTTCCGTAAATTTAAATGAATAAGATCATTTTGGAGTTTAGAACTGTGTAACGTATGTGAACACTATGCACTTTTGTAAACTTAGAATAATGTCGATGTTTTATTTGTTGCAGGAAAAATATATTTAATCTTCATCACCTGAAGGTGGGAAAGGGCAAGAGTTTGCGTAACTCAAATTCCAGTTTGGAAGTACATTACGCAATCGTTTTTGTTTGCTCTTTAATAAATAGTATCAAATAATTTTATTTAAAGATTAAATTAAATGTTTAACTTCCATAAAATCTAATTAAGGAAAATCATTTTCTTACAGACAGTGGATGAATCTGTCACACACAAAATGAGGTTGCAGAAAGTACTTGCCGAAATGCAAATCTTTGGAGAAATTTAGCCATATCGCAAGATCATTTGTTGATTTTCTAACCTATTACTCAGAGTGGTTAATTCTAAACATAAACTATTGACTTAACATCTGTAAAATAATGGAATTACTCTTTTGCTTTTTGGCAATAGCGCACCAGATATAAAAGGTACTCTTCAATAATTGGTAAGTCTGAATAAATTTGAACATAGTAGTGCTTTGTGCAAAGTAAGAATGAATTTATTGATTTTTATATAAATTGCATAAAATACTATAGTATATAGTGCAAGCTGGTGACAGCATAGGAAGTCTATTGCTCTGAGCTCTACTGTTGAGATATGAGAGTGTATGAAAGGCACTGGATAATGAAAGTGTGTGCGCCCACACAGATTCGTGCATGTACTTGAATGTAGAACTAAATGTTGCCATTGCGAAAATGAATATATAGTATATTAAGGCTGTATCGAAAAAATAGTCACTGGCTTAGTGAAAGTTTGTTTTTGATGCAAGAACAACATCCACACCGATAAAACAGCTGGGTTTAGGTGAGCTTAAACACCCGAATTTTTTCGCTACTTTTTAGAAAATAAGGAATAAATATAATTTAATGTTATTTTTATCAACGGATTTTTGGCTGATGTGGTACCCATGTTACCCCGCAAGAATGTTTTTGTTCAAACATTACTTAGACTCAGTAAGCCTCATTAGCTTGAATATGGGCAATTTTACGTTAAAACCATTGGAATATCCGGGTCAATGACTCCCATCTCGATCAGGTTTTTGTCCAGTTTCCCTGATCCATTGAGCAAATGCTGAGATGGCCCCTTGATTTGCTTTTGGACGTAAATGTAGCTTCACTATGCGCACGTTTTGTTGAACTTCCCTTTTGGGTTGTAGAGGTACGAGTAGAGCTGAGGGTGAGTTACTATATTGCTAGCAATGCAGAAAAATCAAGTCTGTTCGTTTCTTTACCGTTAAAAATAAGTTTTCTATAATTTGGCAACGAAAATATCTAGTTTTTGAAATGTTAATCTCTCGCTTTTTTAAATTTGTTATTATTATTATTATTATTATTAATCTTTCAACTATTAATAGTTAAATTGTTGGGAAGGGATTCTGAAACTCAAGAAAGCGTGCGCAGATGATTTTCTCCCCCATACGTCACATACAGTTTTTGACGGTTTTTGACTAAATAAATAAATAAATGCACATTTCAAAAAGCCGTAGATCAGTAATTTTTATCCAAAATACTTTTATTTTAGATTCGAGTAAAGATTTAAATTACTACTTTAAGAATTTTGCTTCGCACGATTTAACTATTTCATTGCAGTCGGCTACAATTGCGCCGCGCGCCATCTCTGATTTCAACCCACATGTGAGCCGCACTGCGGTGTCCGATTTCTTTATTCACTATTAGGCTGCATGGAACATATTTGTAGAGAAATCCAGCAGGTTTTGATGTTACTAGACTTTAAAAGAACACTACATGGGCATTTGGAAGCCTACGAGCTATTTTTTCAGTTTTTGTTTCAGTGCGTGCAACAGTGCCTACTATATCATCGCGCCCACCGGCCTGTCGGCGCGCCGCCGGAGCTCATGTATGGAGGCACACTCACTAATGCATTCTGAAGAGCCACTTTCTTTTTCAGATTTATTCTGCATTTCAAAACATCAGTTAATGATTTATTGGCATTTCCATGTGCAAGCATCACGCAACCAAAAAATTAAACAGCACACGCCGCCACAGATCTATAAAACCCAATTTTTCAAACTAATTGTTCGTCTAAGTTTTTTACTTCAATTTATACTAAATATTTATTATTTTAATGTTATAAACTTAATAAGTATGATTTTTAAAATAGTCTTAAATTGTGTATATGAAAATATGAAGTTCAAATATTCTATTCACTTGAGACCTGGCGAACACAATGTGTATACATACATGTAAACATACAACATGTGTACAAACGCATATACGCATATTATAATAAGTACTGTTCTTAATAATTTTGACTTCTGCGTCTTTGTGGATTTTGATTTCTGCGCTGGAAATGACGAGAACTCTTTCTTGAGGCTTTACTAAACACTCTGATAACAGTTCTCTGAACGAAATTATTTGGTGTGAAAACATTAGCGAAAAGGATCTCACAAGGGCCTCACTTGTTGGAGTAACAGCTACTTAGTTTAGCACTTGTGTTTGCATGCATGTACTAAATATTGTTACAATTTTATGTGGGGAATTAAAACACAGATATTATTTTAACAAAAACGTTTATTTTGTTTGTTAAAGATACACTAAAGATCCTTGATTAATGTACAGATAGTCTTCAGAGTCCCTGTGTACTTCACTTGGTTATTTCTTTCTATGGCACACTTCTCTTGATTATTTATTTTCATTGTTCACTTCTTTTGCACTGTTGCACAGTCCTAAGCACTGGCCACCGCCCGATGCACTGGCCACCGCCCGATGCACGCGCCGAGCTTAAATTCCATGTAGCTCAGGAGTGCGAATATGCCATCCAAATGCATTGAAATTTCCCAACATGGATGGCTATCTCGGGAATTTGGCGATGCAGGATTCTGCAATAAAGCAGGAGTACAGCATTTTGAGTCATGAAATATGTTGCAATATTGTTATAATGAATAATCAGATATGGGTATTGCCTAATATTTTTTCATGTAGCTTGTAATCCATGCAGAACAACAGAACCATCCCAACTATAACAGGGCCAAGTTGGAAATTCGAAGATTCGGGATTGTTTCTGTTCTTTGTGAGTATGAAGAGAGTACATTTTGGCACTCAAAACTCTGGTTTCTACACGTAATAAGCAATGTGTATAAGAAATATTTGGGAAGGTTTTCACATATGAGAGCTAGAGAAATCATTTCACCCTAGAAGTTTTGGAAACACTTCAGGTAATCGGCAATCGAAGTTTCTTTTAAATTTTAAAAATAGAGCTTTTACTTTAAGTGTTGCATTAGTACCTTTGCATTAATTAATCATTGGTATTTTAGATGCTTTTCAGGTAGATTGTATTTCATGCAGTAAGTGCAGGAGGAATCATACAGACTCAAAGCTTTGAAAAACCACAGTATCGGCGGCTATTTTGAAAACTCAGCGATGAGGAATTTCGTACATGGTAGAAGATATATGCAGAATTTTAAATATAGAAATATAATACATAAATATAGAAAATACTAAAACAAGTTCCTACGTCAACACATGAATATTTGTCGATATTTTCAGGTACAATATTTCATGAAACGCGAGAAAATGCATGACCGGCTATGTCGGATATTAGGCGATGTAAGATACTTCACCTGCAATAGAAGCAAATTTAATTCTTGAAAATGTTCCAATATTGTTTATATTTAGTTATCAGAATTTTTACTGGCATTTTCTGTTTTTCAGGTTCTTTTGGAGTTCATCAAATATTTCTGAGCAGGAATAGCATTGTAATAACTGCGTTGGTAATCACATCACAAACTATCGCTTTTACAATGATAATAAAAATGAGCAATTGTTAAGCCTTATTTCAAAACAGATTTTTAAAGAACTACCGCGAGATGATTGAATTGTCTTATTCCTAAGCAATGAGAAATCAGCTGGGAGTTCGAGACGGAATTCAGTTAAGTAGTAAGTTCAGAGTTGGTCTAATGTTCATAATGCTTTAAACTAAACACTTTTCATTACATTAAGTGGACGGAAATTTTCTGAGATTTGTTCTTTTTTTTAGAAAGATACTGTCACGTGCGCATTGTGAATGAAACGTGGCGCCCACGGGAGGTATAATGAATCTGAATATCGACGGTTGATTTCGAAATGTGGCCTATTTTCATGAACAATTCGTTATTGGAGACTTCAAGATGGTGGTTTTTTTAATGCGTTTCCAAAGTAGTTTGACCACGTTTCTTTGCTAACTTTGTCCTAGGGATAGCAATTACAGCAAGGCGACTTCAGCCTCAGCGGACTAAGTTTTGCGTGGGGGCACACAATGTGAAGTGGCAGCAACTGGAAAAAGAGGTGCATACGCCTTCACGGTACGTAAGACTGGGGCTTATGAAGCAATTTCTAGGAGCCCCTAGATAAAAATTCATAAGCTTTTAAGTACCTGGGAACCTTCTTCCCTACTTTGTTCGAGGCAGGGGTCAAAGCAACGGTTTTTGTGGCACTACAATCAACGAAGATCCTTCATTACGACAAATTTCCACAGATACTTGATGAGAAGGGCACGGCTGATTAAACCAGCTTGTCCAGGACTTTCTGAGCAAGGCCGCAGTCTACGAGCAACTGGACCGGAACGTAGTGAACTTTGGTGCGATGAGCTGCAGTATGTTCCTCAAGGATCAATATGCTTGGTCTCGTCTAGATAAATTCAAGGAGAAAATGGGAACTTATTCGCCAGCAGAGGAGCGCATCCATCAGGTAATGCTGCATTTTGGGCAGCACTAAGGGACATATTATGAGAGGCTATATTAGGACGATAATTCGTAAAAGCGCTTTAGAGTATACACGTAAATCTCGAAAAAGCACACGCTTCTAAATATACGTTTCTGTTTATTTTTCCTTTGTTGAATGCATTTTAATTGCATGCGACATAATGCCTGTCTTTGATAGTAGTAATTAAGAGAAATGGCAAATTGGTCACTGTTATAAACAAAAATAAGTTAATTTCACAAATATCAATGTCTTGCTCAGAAAAAAAGCTTCTCGTGAATAAATTATATTTTTCCAAACTTACCAAGCATAGATCAGAAAATATTTACTCCCCTAAGAGAAAAATTGTGATACGTAATGTAATAGCTTGTTAGGTAAACTAAGTATTAACATTATCAGCTCTAGAATACGTCTGCGTTCCTACGTCTGATGTTAGTGGATGGCATTGTTTCAGTTTGCGTATGGCGACCTCTGACTTCGGCCCAATTCGATCGCCAATGACGACCGCCGCCTTCTGGTCCCTGGGTCCGGCCGGGTGTCGCTGGGAACTGCTGGCCTATTGGTCGCCGTTCTTTGGCGACCTACCTGTCTGCGGCCCGTGAGCGATCGCCTCTTGTCCGGACAGTCTCGTCAGCAGAGGCAAACCCACACGTGGATCGAGACGAGCTGGAATCGGGGCGGGCTAATTTTTTTCAATATTGCTTGGCTAGGGAAATGCAGGGTGGCTTACCTGGCTTTGAAATGGTCTCACGATGTGTGAGGTGAGCCTACTTATTTATTGCAACGATGCCTTGCCCGCAAAGAGCGTGAACACAGCGGTTTGCATCGTCTAGAAGTGGTTGTTGTAATAGCAGGATCCGGGTTTCGATGTTGAAGACAAAAAGGTTTTCATTCACTTTAATTTTGCACCAACAATATACAATAAACTTTAACGAAAACAAAATCGACGAAAAAATAGAATTTTATGTATGACGGCGTTCTTGCCGTACGGTGTCAAGGAATCAAAATCAATTGAAGGTGGCGCCGACAGCGCAGGTCAACAGCCAGCAGTGGCAGGTAACCTTGCCACTATCGCTCGGTGCGGCGAGAGCTTGCTCGCCGGTGGCAGTGAAGGGACTCGCTGCGAGACAGGCCACCCAAGGTCCCAACGGCTGAAGCAGATGGGGCGGCGCCTACGGTGCCCACGCCTAGGGCCTTGGGACAGTGTTCCGTCCTCGTCCGCTCTTCCACTAGCGGGTGCTGTTTATGCTACGGACTGTGGCAAGTCGCGAGCAGCATGTAAGGCGTGTCGAAAGAAGGGTGCTCCGTTTTTTTTTCTTTTCTTTCAATTTTCTCCTCGCCAGTATTCCTGGCGAGACGGGAATTTATTCATAAATATGGGTTACATATATAAGCTCCAGCATTTTTTTTTTTTTTTTTTTGCTTTTGGAGCAGCAGGCAGGGGAATATCTTAAATATACTAGAACTAAAAGTAACTTACAATATATTATAAATTAACTTACTCTATATATTATACAATATATAATAACTTACAATATACAATATATAATAAATTAACTTACTATATACAGAGCCTCTTTGGGCTAATGAAGTTTTAAGTAAAATAATTGTAATAGAAAAATAATGTAAAGTTCTTGAAATTATTCTTTGTACTTCTTATGTTACATTCACTCTTTCTTTTACACTTAATATATATATATATATATATATATATATATATATATATATATATATATATATATAAACACACATTCACTTACGCTTTCATACCACACGGCACTACACTTCACTATGTACACTATATACACTCTATTTACGCCACGCCGCCGACTTTACTCAGGCGTCCGTGGCGCCGCGACGTTTTGAGGGCCTGGCGGCTCAGGCCCAGCGGAGCGCGTTTCCGCGCCTCCCACGCGGGTGCTCCGCTTACGGGCTCGGGTTTTGAACTCTCGCCGCCCGGCGAAGCGAAGGGGATGGTCTGCGCCCCTCCACTAGCGGGGCGCAACCCCAAGCTCGCTTCTGGTTGGGGGTTTAGCACGGTGGTCGCCGGGCGTAGGCCTGGAGGTCAGCCCACCGTGCAGGTGGGCGGTGCCCGAGCCGTCGCCACCGGTGCCCCGACGCGCTCTGTTCCCGCCTTCGTCGTCGCCTCAGTCATCGCTCGGTACGACACTTCTGCACTGTCGGTTCTGGCATGGCAGTTCGTGCACTGAGCAGCTCGTCTCGCATTATAATGCGGTGCCGCGAACTCCCGAAAGTGTCGATCACTTGAAGCGATTTTGTCTCGTGTACACGGCCAGTCTCTAAAAACGTTCTACGTCCAGCTCCTTCGAGCCTCTAGCACCTTCGAGAGTCGGGAAACCTCTCTCCAACTGTCTCTCCGATATTCACCAACACTCGTCTCCTACTCTCGACTGGTGTTCTATCTCGACTGGTGTTCTGTCTCGACTGGTGTTCTGTCTCGACTGGTGTTCTGTCTCGACTGGTGTTCTGTCTCGACTGGTGTTCTGTCTCGACTGGTGTTCTGTCTCGACTGGTGTTCTGTCTCGACTGGTGTTCTGTCTCGACTGGTGTTCTGTCTCGACTGGTGTTCTGTCTCGACTGGTGTTCTGTCTCGACTGGTGTCCTGTCTCGACTGGTGTTCTGTCTCGACTGGTGTTCTGTCTCGACTGGTGTTCTGTCTCGACTGGTGTTCTGTCTCGACTGGTGTTCTGTCTCGACTGGTGTTCTGTCTCGACTGGTGTTCTGTCTCGACTGGTGTTCTGTCTCGACTGGTGTTCTGTCTCGACTGGTGTTCTGTCTCGTCTGGTGTTCTGTCTCGACTGGTGTTCTGTCTCGACTGGTGTTCTGTCTCGACTGGTGTTCTGTCTCGACTGGTGTTCTGTCTCGACTGGTGTTCTGTCTCGACTGGTGTTCTGTCTCGACTGGTGTTCTGTCTCGACTGGTGTTCTGTCTCGACTGGTGTTCTGTCTCGACTGGTGTTCTGTCTCGACTGGTGTTCTGTCTCGACTGGTGTTCTGTCTCGTTTAGTCGGTGTGGTTCGCCGATTTAGTCACGTGCATGGTGAATCCCGGAAATTGGTCTGTGGGCTTCCCAAAATGTCTCTTCCTGTGATTTCTCTTTTCGTTTCTCATGCAGGTGACTTCACAATCCCGTTTTTGGGGAGTCCGCCGTTGTGTTTTTAGCAATGTCACCGACAGGGAAATCCCTGGGTTAGTCAATTGGTCTTGTGGACGGATACTTCGTGACCTCACTAAAAGCTTGTCGATCAGCTGAACGTCGGTTAATAAGTTATAGAATGTGAGATTACTGCTTAATGTTGACTATAACTTGCATCCGTTGGCGTTAAATGTAATTGTCGTTCGCCATTAAAAATGTTACCTTACAGGTTCACAAATGATGGAAATATGCTTAGGATTAGAAGGCAACCACTGTTTTATGGCCTTCTAAACCATCTCTTCCTGTAAGAATATTCGAGCGTGGACGTCTAAATCGTCCAAAACAGTTGCGTTTTTCAGAGACAGTGTTCGTAGTCCTAGAAATCATTGTTGATTACTTATCTGACGAAATGTGACACATGATAAATAAAATGTGGGATAACCTTAAGTGGTATATTTAGTTTTTAACTGGAACTCAGTTCGGTGGAGTTCAATACGATAATTATAGGATTTTTAAAATTGATTTGCTGTAGAAGTCGTTAAGCATTCAAATTATTGGGGAAAATATCCCTCATTATGCTAAATAAAACGATGACATGTTTGAAGCAGCTGATATTTCATACTGTGCGTGATGGTTTTAAAACAATACATATTGCGAAAATTGATATCTTCACCTTGAAATATGGTGTTTTGGCTAGTATTAGTCCAGAAGTTTGGCAAACGCCGTTATTTGTATTTTTACGATTTTAAGACCTTCAACAGGAATACCTAATAATACTTAATTGTAGCTCTAGAGTTTTTTAGAAGATTTTTATTTTGCCTCTTTTCACCCACTTATAACTATAGTCTTCTGCCCTATTTTGGAATTTTCCTTCCTTATTTTTTAAATCTCGGAACCGATCTCAATCAAGGTGGAACCATACTTGCAAATCTGGACAACACGGAAGGCACTGTCGCATGTTGCCTTTCTCTGCAAGGAGAGGTTCCAGGGTCAGGAGGTGATAAAACTAATGATGAATTATATCAATGAATATTTTTGAACTGATGCCAATAGGCTTTGTTCGCTCACGAGGAATGCAATCTTACCTTGAGTATGGCCTCCCATTCTTTTCCAGAGCTAAGCTCTGAACATATTTAATGTGCCTTTCCAAGTACATGCGATTTGCGAAGAACGGGAACTTAGATTTTGAATATTCGAATTTCATCATTTTCAGTAGTGAAACTGAATAATCATCTTTCTGGTGGAGTGAAAAAAATATCTAGTCATGTGAAATCAAGATATAAGATTTTCCTTCCACATAAGTGCTGATGTGAATTTTGGATTTAGAATAGAAACTTTATTAATTTTTATTGCTTTGTACAATAACTTTTAAATTGTTATCTTTTAAGATGCCTTTTTATCACTGTTTTAGCTATAAAAAGGTCTTTTTGCAAGGCTATTTTAGTTACAAATGACTTCTGCCTTTTTTTACGCAAGGCACTAGTTCTTAACATTTGCAAAATTGTGTAGTTCATGTGAAATGAATAAATACCACCTTAAAAATAAAGTAAGGACAGAGTTGCCTTTGTGGCAGCTGCATTTCAATGTTTGTATTCGTAGAACACTTGCACGTCGATCCTATTGAAGCATTTTTGCATTGAACTATTGGTTGCAGTGACAAATGAATCACTCTTATATTTGTATGTACTTAGTTCATAAAATATACGTGAAGGGAACTACTCCAAATGTTGAATTCTGAATTTACGAGTATTACTGTACGCTTGTTACAATGATGCTCGATATGAGTGTGTGAGCTTGTAGTACGACGTCGACTGATTTATTTCACCAATGACTTGTACATATTACGTAGAGCAATGCAATATTGAGTTTTATTATTTGTATCACAAACTTCATGATTCTGGACAGCAAAACACTTGTGAAATTAATACTATTTATATTCAGTAAACTATTTAGATGTATAAGCTTCGGAAAAATGTATATTATAAATTGATGCTGAAACCATGGTAGGTGTTTTGAGCCTGTTACTGTATCACGTGGAGAACGAATGGCTAATTTGAGCCAAGCAGAGAATTCTGACCCGAATTAACCCTTAAAAAGGCCCCGGTGCAGTGTTACTATGTGGGCCCTTGTAATACTCCATTATTCACTGCTGATTTTTTAGAGTTGTGAGAAAGGGGTACCAAACAATACTAGATACGAAAAAATTGAGACACTTTTAGAGAATTTTTTTATAGTAATTTTGCATTTTGGGATTCAGTGGCAAGAGATCTCACAAAAGAACATTACTAATTCACATTTTCTGTTTAATACAAGAGTATGGATGCATTTTTGAGACTACCGCTTGTCAAGCTCCTCCAGTGGACGTAAGGTCAAGTCCGCTTGAAGAGACAAGGCTCGTTTTGAGTTCACAATCTAATTAGTGATCTCCCAGAAGATTCGCCAAATGCAGGCGCACGCAGGAAGGAAAGTTTTATTAGTGTAACTGATTTTCGCAAAGGCTGCTGGCTGCGAGAACATCGAATTGGCTTTCTCGCGCGCGCTCTCGGTGCAAGGCGATTTTTGTGTGTGTATGGCTAAGTCATTCTCCCTGACGAGAACGAGAGAGAACATGCAACATTGGACACAATTTTACACTATTTCTCCTTAATTCCTATATTATTTTCTGTATTGGTTATTTATATAATTTCTTGTATTTGTATGACATTTCTATGGATTTTTCTGGGTCCCACAGAGTCCTCTCCTTGCTTAATCCTGGCCGGAGAGATTGTATTTATAAAAAGCATTCTGGATATTCTCTATACAAAGAACATTAATTTTGCAATAATGGAGTTCAATCAATTAAAAGTTTTCCTCTTAGGGATGATTAAAGTTTCGTCCTATGAGACACGATACCAACAGTCAATTGCACATGATGAATACAAGAGGATTAAACAAATTTAGCCTAGGAATGTAGAACCTTGTCCCTTGATTTCTGAATTAAATTCCAAAAGCAATGGTTCTGAACATGAATGTCGCATTTTATTGCTACAAAATTGTATGAATTAGAAAGTTTTTGTTCCTTTGTATTAAACATTAATACACTTGAGCACACGAGATGAAATAATCTCGCCCAACAGCAAGACTATCAACATTTGAGACTAGAAGTTAATTGCACCGTAGCGAGTTTGACTTATATAAATTGTGCAAAACACGGTCAACAAACTTGAAATTCTCGTTTTATTTTTGAAATTTAAATTAATTGGAATGTTTTTGTTTCGGCGAAATAATTTGTTCTACATAACAGTGAAAAATAAATTCAGATTCTAGTACTGAACATGCTTCTGACATTCAGTACGCGCAAATAGTCCTTTGTGGTAGTGAAAATTTAATGTCCTACACATGAAAAGAAACACAACCTGAGTTCTAAAGCAAAATTAATATCGCTTGTGCTACCCTAAATAGCCCAAATTACTTACCTTCTAGACTTTATTTTAATATACGTTCATTTCATAAGAATACGTAGTTAATCACCAAACACTTGTTATATAATAGAGAATATATTAAGAATTTAAAATTGCATTAAATTGAGATTCTTTCCGTTTCAGAATGTGGAAGATTTTCTTTTAAAACTTAAAGCACGGCGGCAGATGGAACTACCTGCGTTAATCCCCAAAGATATTGGTTGATCCTTTATATAAATTGCTCAGAACATTACGTCCAAATAAGTATGCATTAAATTTGAAGTTATATTTATAATCATGTTGAACCCGTGTAAAATGAGAGAGAACAAAAAATGCAATCCAAACATATTACTCTTTATCAGTAAAGAATGTAGGAAATTCTATTGTTATATAATCAACTATTAGGTGTACTGATAATTAAAATGATACGGAATGTAACATTGGCTAAAATGTAAATGTGTAAAATAGAGTATATTGACAGAATAAATTATCTGTTTTGGTTGGTATTTCATTAAAATGTCAAATGGCAGCAGGAAAGCATTTAAATTTTAATTGGAGATACTCTTTCTGCTTTGACAAGTCTAGGGCACGTTTTATTGAACCCTTCAATTCCTACATTTCCTGGAAAAAATTTACTTAATTTAAAACTTAAGGTTTTAGTTTACTAGTAATTAACAATTATTCTGAAAACTGCAATACGATTTGATAGTACTATAGTAACCCATTACTCTCATTTGGTAAGACAAACTGGTTTAGCAAGAGATTTAGATCATGTTAAAGTGTTCCTTTGCAATTAACAGGCAGTTTTTTTTTCAATTTCGTAGAGGACTCCACACATTTTAATTGCAGCTTTTGCTGTTTAATAAAGAGGCATTTTAAAACGCTTTGCATTTTAATTGTATTTACCTTCTCGCATTATATTCATTCCCCTCTTGTCGGCATCAGTAGCGCATAGAAACTAATAACGTAAGTATTGATTTTAAACATTTATGTAGAACGAAGTTTGTCCATCGCACTCGTGTGCACTATTTCCATGTAAAAGTGAGAAATACAGATCTTGCCATTTTATATTACATCAGTGAAATTGTGTGCAATTTCTGTGAAAAAGCACGTTAGTGCACCTTCAAAAATATAAAAATCACCTAACAATTGGCAAATATCTGAAAAAAAGCGACAAACAGCAACCAAGACTTGAAAGTAGAACTCTACAATTTAAAATACAAACTTGTTAAAACGAAGAATATGCAATACTTGTGTCGTTAGATCGATAAAATTTTTCAGCTAGAATAATAAATGTAACTTTTTTTTTTCAATCTCCGATTTTTCATTTGAAGAGCCCATTACAATCCTGTGTTCCCATCATAATTTTCGATTACAGTTTATGAACTTGGTTATTTCCGTATACCGCAGTTTGTTTCATTGTATACTTTCTTGGCGTTATATTTAGCACTAGGTGGAGGCGTTGCGGGAACGGGCGGGGTACCATAACACACGCAGATTACACCCATATGTCGCACGATTAACAAGGCATATTCTTAGTCGATCGATCACTCACACCTAGGCAATACACACACACACACACCATTTTGTATACATACCTTTATACATACCGTGTATTCATCCTCATTAATATTCGGAAATCATGACAGGACTTGAACCTGTAAACTTCCCTTCAATCTGTTTGGGTATATCCTGCTTTAACCATCACAGCTACTGGGTCGGTTGGTGCAATGGCCGAGAAATCTGAAACAAAAGTACAGTTAGCCCCGTTGCACCTGTTCTCGTGGGGTCAAAAAAGAACATTACGAAGAAGAAAAAAATAAAAAAATAATTTCAAAAAACTGAAGCTTTAAATTCCAATGCTATGCTGCTGCAAACCTCATTAGACTTCATGTACATTAAAATTTGCACGACAGCCGTGTCCCCCAGATGGCTGTGGGGTTAAAAGCGCAGGTACGGCCAGTGGGGTGTTCGTGGGTTCGATACTCGGCTGCTACGAACATTGGAAATTTTTTCCGTTGCAATTAATCTGCAATACACTTGAAAGTACATAATGTGTATTTATTGGGCTAAACTCCTCCGTCGCTCTCGTGGTCTAGTGGTTACCAGTCTCGACAACCAAACTTGTAGGTAATCGTGTTCGAGTCCCGGCAGAGCGGTTTTATACGTTGTTTCAGCACGCAAGGAACCTGAACAAAATTAATATACGTTCTTCCTGGCGGCAGCAGTCCGGATGTCTGGTGGTGTAGTGGTTATAGCCCTGGTTCCTAAGTGTATAGATCTCGGGTTCGAGACTCCGTGCTGCGGGATTTTTGTACAGTGTTTTAGCCAGCGGGATATCTGAACGGAATTGAAATAGGTTCATTACTGATCCGGATTTCAACAAGTTTCGTGGTCTAGTGGTTAAAGGCCTGGAACTATAAACTAAATAATGTCTGGTTCGAATCCCGAGCGTGAGAATATATCAGAAGGCATTTTATTATTCATTGCGTGGGGGGGGGGTTAGGGGGGGGTAATATGACCATAACCCCCCTAAAGTATGCGAAGCTTAAAAGAGAAAGAATAAATGGTGTTCACATGCTTTATGTGTCACTTCTTATTATCATCATTATATATAATGTATACATATACATTATATATTTAATATATTATGTTTAATATTATATATACTTAATATAAGAAGTGTATTGCAGATTAATTGCAACGGAAAAAATTTCCAATGTTCGTAGCAGCCGAGTATCGAACCCACGAACACCCCACTGGACGTACCTGCGCTTTTAACCCCACAGCCACCTGGGGGACACGGCAGTCGTGCAAATTTTAATGCACATGAAGTCTAATGAGGTTTGCAGCAGCATAGCATTGGAATTTAAAGCTTCAGTTTTTTGAATTTTTTTTTTTATTTTTTTCTTCTTCGTAATGTTCTTTTTTGACCCCACGAGAACAGGTGCAACGGGGCTAACTGTACTTTTGTTTCAGATTTCTCAGCCATTGCACCAACCGACCCAGTAGCTGTGATGGTTAAAGCAGGATATACCCAAACAGATTGAAGGGAAGTTCACAGGTTCAAGTCCTGTCATGATTGCCGAATATTAATGAGGATGAATACACGGTATGTATAAAGGTATGTATACAAAATGGTGTGTGTGTGTGTGTGTATTGCCTAGGTGTGAGTGAAAATGCTATCGATCTACTAAGAGCGTGGTGGGTTAATCATGCGATTTATCGATGTAACCTGTATGAAACCAATGTCTTATGGTACACTATATACCCGCAATTGCTTCCCCGAATACTAAATGTAAAACGAGGAAAATAAACCATAACGGTGACACGAGTATGCACTGATAACTGAATTCAGGAAGTGCTATGAGAAATAGTAACTCCAACCCACATGTGAGAGTATGAATTTCCCTTGTTCTGAAAAAAAATCTAGGTCTTTGTATTCAGAAAAACAGGTTATACTAATCCAACTTAAATATTGTATTTTTTATTCAATGGTTGATATTTTATTTATTTTTTAAATGTATTTTCTTTCTTGCTGGTTTTTTAATTTTTTCAAATATCTATGTTAGAAATAGTTATCTATGGAGTAATACTTTTATATGGATTATAAGATACAATAGCGCACATGAGTGCGACGAACAAACAGAGGCCTAAAATTAAACTTTAAAAATCTAAAGCTAGCTGACTATCGCATTTCCATGCGCTACTGGGGACGATAAAAATATTGAGGGGAAAACGAAGGAAATATGCATCAAGGTAAATACAATTCAAATACAAATAAAAATTTTAAGTATATCTTTATTAAACAGCAGAAGTAATTTTTAAAATAAAAAAATGATTGTTATCCATTTACGAATGGAGTCCACCGACCATGATATTAAAAAATAAACCCAACAGTTAAACCTTTTTCGTGCGCGGACATACGAGTGCTGCGTAACATTTTCAATTTACAATTTAGGACCCCTGCCCACGTGCGTTGCGTGGACTCGTGATAACATGCGTCGTACAATAACACTGCATCTTATGCGAAACGGCACACGAGCGCTTCGGCAGTTCCGCATAAGATAGAGTTATTGTACGACGCCCGTGTGAACGGGCCCTTACGGTATTTCCATGGACGTTTGAACAGCCGCCCTTGAGCCAGAGCCCAAGGGACGTCGCGTAGGGTGTGTGACATGCCCCATTTGTATTTAAACTATAACGTCCGTTGAAGTGGGCTCGTCTCTTCGACCTTAATTGCAATGGAACCCTTTCCTTAACAGGCTCACTTGACAAACCGTATATTGGTCTTGCTAGTTGAGAGGAATGGGAGAGGTACATTTGACTGTAGTACTATCAATTTTTTGTTGTATTTTTCAGAGCAAATAAGTTATTACACGTAAACTAAAGTCTGAGTTAAATGCTGGTTTCTAATTATTTAAAGTTTTGCCGAATGTAGGATTAGAACGGTTAAAGAAAAATGTCGATACCTGTCAAAGCAGTAATAGTATCATGTCCAGTGCAAATATCTGACAAATATTTGAGTTTCATTCCTAGTTTTATTTTTGACAATTTTCAATAAGCAGACACAAACCACCCTATATTTTATTCAGTAAATATTTTACAAAGTTGCATATACAGTATTACACTTTATACGAGTTCAACATGCAAAGTTATAAAATAGAACTCGCTGCAAATTTACGGAATACTTATTGTGTGCACATTTTCAGTGTTTAGAGTAATTTTTACAAAGAATGACCCAATCTCTTTTGGGTGGTACGCTGATGTTTCTACTGGCTGCTGTGCTGCTTTTGCTGCGTTGAAAACGAAACCATTACAGTCTAAAACAAAATAAAAACTCATTAATTGAATTTTGAATTCCTAATATCTTATTTACTGAAACAAGGGTTTTGAGTCATTTAATCGTATTACATAATGTTTGCTTGCGCGACACACGCCGGGTGGGGGAGGGGGGCAAAGTTTGCAATTCCACTGGCTCGATTCTCTCTTTTTACATGCATGCCCTCAATTATACGTTGTTACCTCATCGAAATTTCAAACCTATTTATACTTTAAAAAATTGAAACTTATACCAGAATAATAAATAATTCAAGCCAAGAAGGCAAATGTTTTGGGCTATTTACGGAAACAAATGTTAATATCTTACATCACATGTCAGAAACCAGAGATAAATTTAGTAAAGGAATGTAAAATCTTGTCAATTCCTCTCATCTTCCACAAGTGCTACGCCTGTTTTGTGTCATTGATATGTGGCACAACCTGGATCATCCCTGAGGAGAAAAATATTGAAATTCATTTTAGTTCACGACTGTAAAACAATATAACTTTATATTCTTGGAATAGAGCATGTATGTACTATGGATTTTTGTTTTTGTAATAAATACCATTGTTTTGTTACTTGGTGCAATTATCTCATTCACATAGTTGTTATACATCACTCATCATAGGAACAATAAAATTATACGAATTTTAATAATGACCAATGCACTCGTTAGCGAGGGGAGGATATAAATGCTCACAATACGGTATGCTTGAGAAAAAAACGTTACCCTCACGTACACAATACGAAATAGCTGCCACAAAAAAAACGTAGTTTGGGCGGGCACAACTTGAGGAATATCTTCCCCAATAACCAACTAATATCCTTCACAGTAAATTATAAAAATAATACTTCTTAGACAAATTCGTTGTTACATGTTAGTTCCAACAGGCGGAAAAATTATAACACGTACTCAAGTAATTTTACTTTTGTTTCCAGTATAAGAGACATAAATATGCAGTATAATGGGATATACTATCGAGAATCACATGCATTGTGAATCCTGCGAGGATCGACGTTTCTTCATTCATACTTTAGACGTTATCACGTCAGAAGATGAGACGCAAATAAAATAAAAAATGGGATCTAAATTCACTCTAAAATTATAGAAACAAGTAGAATACATATCTAAAATAATTTTACTTTTGTTTCCAATATGAGAGACATAAATATGCAGTATAATGGGGTGTACTATCGAGAATCACATGCATTGTGAATCCTGCGAGGATCGACGTTTCTTCATTCATACTTTAGACGTTATCACGTCAGAAGATGAGACGCAAATAAAATAAAAAATGGGATCTAAATTCACTCTAAAATTATAGAAACAAGTAGAATACATATCTAAAATAATTTTACTTTTGTTTCCAATATGAGAGACATAAATATGCAGTATAATGGGGTGTACTATCGAGAATCACATGCATTGTGAATCCTGCGAGGATCGACGTTTCTTCATTCATACTTTAGACGTTATCACGTCAGAAGATGAGACGCAAATAAAATAAAAAATGGGATCTAAATTCACTCTAAAATTATAGAAACAAGTAGAATACATATCTAAAATAATTTTACTTTTGTTTCCAATATGAGAGACATAAATATGCAGTATAATGGGGTGTACTATCGAGAATCACATGCATTGTGAATCCTGCGAGGATCGACGTTTCTTCATTCATACTTTAGACGTTATCACGTCAGAAGATGAGACGCAAATAAAATAAAAAATGGGATCTAAATTCACTCTAAAATTATAATAAGTAGAATACATATCTAAAATGTTAATAAAAAACTCAGAATTAAGAAAGTGGACATCTTCGATTTCGAAATTTACAGTTGTCATAGCTTTTGTGTTAAGACGGTTGATTTGTGTTTTGTTAGCTTTACACACTACATTCACTCTGAAATAATTCCAATCAATTACTTATTAATTGAATATTTGGGCGAACGAGGGTCTAATGGAGCTGCCAGCACATTTAAAAAGCCAATGGTCACCAATCACCAACAGGGAGTGGGCTGCGAATTAGAACCTGGACTGGCAAGTGGCTGTGGGGAAACATTCTGGTAGCTGTGGCATAAGGATCCGAATAGCAAGATTCCTGTTAAAACAAGAAGTCTTGCATCTTTTATGAAGCAGGATTGTAAATTATATACATATATACATACACTTTAATTGCTACCGGCGAATTTCATTACGTCATTTACTACTTGCCTGCTAGTGGTTTACACACACAGATTAGCAGACCAATCCATCTTCTGAACAGAGTTCAATATAATCTTCTTGAAGCCAAGAAATGATCTAAAATACCAAAATACATTTCTGGTGAATATACATAATTGCACTATGTGGGTGCATTGTTCATATGAAACTCCTATTAAGGGACACGAAAGAAATTACACTGTCCGCCAGAAACAGTGTTGTCAGACATCCCCAAGCAGCACAGAAGTATCTTAGAACTGCAACTGCGACCGGCTTTTTGGCCAGCAATCGAGCTACATCTAGTTCTCTTTAGCTGCCATCGTAGCAAAGAGAACGATCGGTGCAGACAGCCGCCGATGGAAAAGCAGTTGGACGAATATATTCGACTAGAGCTTTATCCAACAGTCACCTAGATAAGCAAGACCATTCTAAACACAAACGTCCAGTGAAAAACAAGCTACTTGAAACATACGTACAAATTTTGTGTGTATATTGTAGCGAATCAGCGCGCTGCAATGCCGACAGGTGGAAACTATTGATTCATTATTTCGAGTGCCTGCCGCCCCCGCGGCGAGGCGAAGCGCGGCGCAGCTTCAGTACCTCCTTGCAAGCTGTTGACCAGAGGTTCTCGGGGAGAGCTGTTCGCCCCCTACTGGCACAAGTCGTCCTCGCCGTTGCAAGCCAGCTTTCCTTGAAGCAGATATCCTAATTCCGAGAACGCACTTTTAACCGCCGGGCGCTGGAAGTGAATTTAAGTCGTGATTTTAAGTCGGTGTTCGTATCCATCATCACACTCGTCACTTCGAAATTTATGAATCAAATCGGCTGCGAGGAGCCCTGGGGGGTAGGGTTACGCGGCGCAGTAAAATTGTTACATCTGAGCAATTTGAAGGAGGTTGTTCTTCTTCCCTTCCATCACCACTCCCTTTAGCACACTGCACGAAAAACGAAGGAACTAGAAGTACCAAAACAGTTTTCAAATCGCTAATCACTAAAGTGCAAAGATTTAATTGTAATTTTGTGAGGAGACAAAATGAATAATTTTCTCATTTTCTGTTCATGTCGAACCATGCAGCAGAGAAATCTGGATGAAACCTTCCATTCTTGGAAGTTTTGGATTGAGGTGCTTCCTCTACCTCATAAGTACCACCAAAACCAAAGGACTGAAACAATTCCAAAAACAGTGTATTCGAAATGCACAAAAGTTTTACGAGTGCCATGCAGCACAGACTTGTCTCGTTTTCACCCATGTACGGACAAATTCTCACCTTGACTCGCATTCGAAGTCTGTTGAATTGTATTTGGGGATACTCCTCGTTCTCGTATGTGAAGTTAGAAACGGATTTTTTCTAAATGTGCTAACATTATTTAAATAATACACTGTTGAAGTCGTCACAGTTTTAATTTTTTGCAGTTATTCCTCCTCTTAGAACATAAAAGAACCTGAAAAATGTGACAAAACAGATAGAAAACGCATAAATGGAATTGCAGTTACAATTTTAAATTTCCTGCGATTCAAACTCATAATGAACGGTTTAGAAACGACAATATAGAGAGGAATTCTTTACTAGATGTGCCAGGATTGAAGTTTCCTATGCACGTGCTTCCGCATATGTATTATCAAAAAAATCGACTGCAAAAGAGCACCTAAGCTGGGTATCCAAATAAGTAACCTTTTCTAGGACGCAAATGAATAACTAACGCCCGCTCATAGTCTTAAACAGTTCCATTCCTCTGAAATTTTTAAGTGGCTTCCTATGCCAGGAGGTTTTCAGCATTCTGGTAAAGATGTCAGTTTAACTTATCCTCTTCAATCTGTTTTACCTGATGAAAAATAAACTGAAAATGTAGAACTAATTACTGATGTAATTGTATTGCAAACGGTAATTATGGCGTGAATCACAATACATTATACCCTGATACCTGTTCAGAAATAACGAAGCTGCAGGAAATTCGTGACATGGTCTTCCATGCTCGCAGTTACGATGCGTCTGGATTGAGACGCTTCCTCTTTTTTCACCTGTTGTACGTTGCACAAAATGCAACGGACCTGGAAATTTACATAAGCTGTGAATAATAAATATTAAACACCAATGTAATAGTGACTATTGTAACTTTCTGAGAAGACTACATACATAAATCACCCATATTCTATTTAGAAAACGCTTGTGTTCAGGAGAATACTCAACGTGGCCATCTACGTGCTTGCAGTTTTGGATGCATTGGGACAGACTATTCCTCCTTGAATTGATTAAAAAATTCTTCACTTGATGTACGTTGCACAAGGAGCAACTGATCTGAAAATGTACATGATCTGTGTACAAGAAATATTCAACACAAATATAAATGTAGTGACTAACTATGAGGAAACAATATACATACAGAACCCATATTATATTTAGAAAAGACAGGAGCATACTCAACGTGGCAATGTATGGACTTTAAGTTTTCGATGCTTTCGGATTGATTTCCGTCTTCCTGCTCCTCCAATATACAAATTACGTAGTACCACAAAAATAAAAATTGAAAATTTCTCACAATATTATTTCAACAATACTCTCGATGTTGGATTTATATTGTGTACTGTAAATAATTTAAAATTTTTCTCGAGTCCAAGTGCATAGTTCGCAGATCTCGTCAATATCCGTAAAGCGGCAATTTGTCGAATTTGTACTTTTATTGCATTTGGCTTGAGATGATTTCTCCTCCTCCTCGAATACCACCAGAACCAAGGACCTGGAAAATTTACCAAAACTGTCACTTAAATATTCAACATTTATGAAATTGTAATAATATTTATCCGTGTGAGAAGTCAAAAAGCATAATTAATTCCTATCCTATTTCAGAAACAAGATCTATTATTGAATCATCACGCTCGGAATTCGTGATGCCTTTGGATTGAAATGCTCTTTTTTCCTCTTCATTATTTACAATGTATTCCCAAATTACGGACCTGCAAAATACTCAAATACATTTCAATAACGTTCTCCGTCGTGTCTACATGGTGAGTTGTGGACAATTTTAACATTTTGTAGAATCCAAATGCATAACGGGCTCATCTCGTATTCATAAAATCCATATAATAGTGATGTTTCGATGTAGTCCGAGGAGAGCATAGGCTTCTGCGGATGGAGTCGGTACTATCTTCTTGGCTGTCCGGGAGACGCGGCGTCCTAGGCACAGGTGCCAACATTTCGGGCGCCATTCTAGGACCTTCATCGGGGGCGAAACGTCGCCATTCTGCGAACTTCCTCAGGGCGGAATGCAGGCATTTCACCCTGAAGAAGGTCTCCGAATAGAGGCCGAAACGGCATCTGTGCCTAGGACACGGCGTCTCCCGGCAAACCAAACAGCTAAGTAGTCTTAGTTTTCATTTTAATTGTTCGAAGTTTTCATTACATTTGAGAAAAACGCTTCCTCTTCCACCTCCTCCATCAGAAACGATGAACCTGAAAAATACCTAATCTGTGTGTATTCAACATTTCACACCAGTGTAGTTGTATTGACAATTCTAACTGAAGGGTAATGGGAAAACAAGTTATCCTGATTACAGAAAACAATGTTGATGGGTATTCTTGACGTGGGTTTCTATGCTTTCAATTGTCAGTACATTAAGATTCAAAGGCTTCCTCATCCTTTTTATCTATTTCTCATAACAAGAAAATTGTAGATGTGAAAAATACCAAATCTGTGTATATTCAACATTCCACACCAGTGTAATTGTATTGACAATTTTAACTTACGGGGTACTGGAAAAACATTGAGCTCCTATCCTGCTTAGAAAAACCAATGTTGATGGGCATTCTTGACATGGCCTTCTATGCTTTCAATTGCCAGTGCATTAGGATTGAGAAATGTCCTTATCCTTTCTCATCACATCCCACATTAAAAAAATCTTAGATAACGGACCTGAAAAATAACAAATCTGAGTATTCAACATTCCATACTAGTGTAGTTGTAAGGACAATTATAACTTTGTAGTGGAAAAACATATTGAACTCCTACCCTGTTTTAGAAAAATCTAATGTTGATGGATATTCTTGTCGTGGCCTTCTATGCTTTCAATTATTAGTTCATTAGGATTGAAAAACTTACTCTTCCTTTCTCTCTACTCTCCATATTAATAAGAGCCGTTGATAACGGAGCTGAAAAAACAACAAATCTGTGTATATTCATCATCTCTCACCAGTATAATTGTAATGACAATTCTAACTTAGAAGGTAGTGGAAAAACATCACGAACTCCAATCCTATTTTAAAAAAAAACATGCGTATTTTTGATGTGGCCTTCAATGCTTTTAATATCAGTGCATTAGGATTAAGAGACTCCCTCATCCTTTATTTATCCCTTATTAAGTACGGCCGTAGATAACGAACCTGAAAAAATAACCAAATATTGTCAACAATGCTCTCGATGTGGTTTCTAATTAACGTGTTAATTTTTGTTAGCGTCTAAGGGCATAATATGCTCACCTCGTCGTAAAGATGCATGTGGCGGAAATTGCTCGTATATTTTTGTCTCCCTCTCATCTTCGGAGGTTTTAATGCGTTTGAGTTGAAATACCTCCTCCACGACTAAATAGTATAATACTAAAAGAATTCTGGAAAATGTGTCAAAAACGTGGTAAACAGTCTTAAGACCACATGCTGCCGTTAAAAGTATCTGAAGGTGGTAAGTAAATAAAGAAGACTCTTGACCCAGGGTAGATGTTCAATAATTCAATTAAATTTACGCTTGTAATAATTCTGAATATATTATCGTAAGACTAGACTAATGTTCTGAGAAGAAACGAGAGACTACTTACCAAAGGAAGGCGTGTTTTTATGAGAAATATATAAGTAATCCTTTATGACGTCACGAGAGTAGCAAATTATGTTCTGCGAGAGCTAAAATTCTAATTCTGAAATTAAAATAGGAGTTATACATATTAGTTTAAAAATTACATTTTAACTTCAAAGTTTGATGCATGTAAATAAGATCCAACTGTGCTTCTGAAGAAACGTCATATACTTTGAAAAGTTATACTAAGATGGTTTGCAAAGGCGCCTGGATAAAACCGTGATGATTATCCGTTCGGTAACATGCATAATAGGAAGTTTGAATGAATGTCCTAGACGGTAGCGTATTTTCCTGATTTCGGAAGCGGTGACCCAGTACTCAAAGAGGATAAAAAATCAAAAAGAACTTCAAATTTTATTGATTAATGGTAATATTTGTCGCAATATTGTTACAGCTCTATATTTTGTGTACTGTATGTTTGAGCATGTAATTGGCAGAAAAGTAACCAAGGTAATGCAAATAAGAAAATTGATACTCTGGCCCCGAAGAATGTTCACTTACCTATTACAGTGGAGACTAATGGTACTATATAATGGCACACGCTGTCTCGAATAAGTTGGTATGCTGTTCTGTTGAGTGTGAGAATAACTGCTTTATCTATCGGCGCCTACAGTACTGGAAGCGTATAAGCAACTGACAGTTCAGTGCACTGTTGCCACACATTACTACGCAAATGGGACCACCTACATCGCAGATAAACTAAATCTCAAAACATATTAACACTTACTGACAGGCTTTGACACGTCTTAGTATCATGTTCGTAACTTTTGCCAAAGCCGAATGTTATCGCCTCCGGGACTTCGTGCGAGTCAGATGAGCGGCAACACGGAACGCTGGCTGTGAGAAAGTAAACAAATCCTCACAAGCTGATTGCTTCAGAGCAGGTCACATGACGTACCACAGCACGTGGCGAGAGAACTGGCAAAGTCGCTTATACGCTGCCAGAAGTGTAGAAGACTACCAGGGCCTCTCGTACCTTCACTCCTCTGGGTACATTCCCTGACAAGGACTTCTTCGTGCCCCCCCCCCCACGTCGCTGGAACTTCCGTGTTTGACCGTGGTATTCCTTGCCGCCATCTCAGAGTCAAATTTCTGTCTTTAAGTTGTCCCGTCTGTATATAAGATGCCGTCTCACAATTGCACACAGTTGTCAGTCAGGTCAAGAGATTATGGTAAGATTTCGGTATAAATAGACCTAGAACAGAAAGGACACGAGATGCGCCAAGAGCTTCAAACGTTCATGACTTACGCGGGTTTCGAACCTCCAGCCCGAGTCCTCTTACTTTGGGTCACGTGCTCCAACCCCGGCCTCACTTGACCGTACTATTTGTAAATATGATACTCTTGGTTTGATAAAACTAAAAATATAACTAAACCTTACCTTTTACGCTTAAGCAGCTTGTGTTTTGTAGTAGAAAATCTATGACTCTTTGATTGAAAGTGATACCATATTTTTCCATAACTATAAAAACAGTTACTTTAGCATTAAAATTCGTGAATACCGCACTCCATAATGGACAGTTTTCTGAACATGAACTCGTTCTACAGAAAATGTTGTAGAAACATAATATTTACAGAAATTAGCACAGTTTTTTACTTTCAAGCAACATTGAGGAAATTATGTTTCAACAAAAACACGTATTTTTTATAAATTTGTCAGTCCTCACATACTAGAAAGGAAAAATTACTATTTCAAGCTGGTTTTATGAAAATGTTAGAGCATTTCTAAAAACACACCATTTTGAGCTCATTTTCACAGAAAACTCGGCGGAAGAAACCTAATATTATGACAATAGAAATAACATTGAACATTTGAATAAAAATAAAAATAACACAAAATACGCCAAGATTTTGTTATTCAAACTCGAAAAATTACTTATTGTTAAAACTCGTCAAAGACGTACGAGATGAGAGTCAATTAAAGAAATAAATTACAATAGTATGAAAAATCACAATGCGTTTTTATTGCTTAACCCGCATACATATTTCGAGTTTCTAATTATTCCACGTACACCATCGATCGCTCCTTTTGAACGTACCGACAGGATCTTAGAATACAACCTCGCCTCATTCCACAAGAATTTGAAGTTTCTCAGCCCCAGTCTGCGAGCAGGAACGCCTACGTGGCGAGTGTTCGTTCAGGGCTTGATGGTGTCGAGAAGCCACTTCATGTAGAAGGCGACGCGCGTGTACACGCCCGGCACGCCCTCCGTGGCGCAGGTGTTGTGGCCGAAGGACACGATGCCGAAGAGCACCGCCTTCGACTCCAGCCCGTCGGCGGCGAGGGCGTCCATGACGAGCGGGCCGCCGCTGTCCCCGTTGCACGCGTTCTTGCCGCCCTCCCCGCCCGCGCACAGCTGCTGCGGCACGATCTCCGTCTGCAGGCCCGGCTGCCGACACACAGGCGCAATCACCACACCACACCCATCGCTCCCTCTTCTTCCACCCCCAGACTCCTCTCCGTCTCCCTCTCCCCTCCGGCTAATCTCTCGCCCATTTCATCTTCACCTCCACGCACAGACTCCATCGCCCATTCTTCTTTCATACATCCTTTCACACAGCCTCCCGCATCCCTCTTTTCTGCTCCTTTCTAAGCCCCTACACTCTGTAAGCCCTCCCTCACTCTTCTCTCACGTTTCGAGATATTGAAAGTCTTATCACGACAAATAGCTTTTTAATACCCCTATTATATACTTTAAAACAACTTGGCAATGTCCAAGAAAAGTATAGGATCTCAACTCGTAATTACATGAAAAATGGAGAAGGATTGGCGAAAAATCTAATTTGCAAAGCGTTGCAAGGTCTTGCAAGACACCTTGGGAAAAACTAAATTCAGTGAAAGTAGAATCTGTAGATATTTTACCCGTTCAAAAACCTGCTTGCACTTGTCCAAGGGCACCACAGTGAGGACGACGTCCCTGAGGACATTGCTGCCCACGTTGTCCTCGGTGAGGCCCCACCCCGCCGCCACCAGCGCCTGCCCGTCCAGGCGCAGGTTGAGGTTCTGGCGGGTGACGGGCAGGCACACGGGCCGCACGAACTGCTCGCTGCGGAAGTCCACGGGCCGCACCAGCCGCACCAACGCGATGTCGTGGTGGCTGGCCACGCCCGCCTTGTACAGCGGGTGCACCTCGGTCCGCTCCACGTCCACATCGATGGGAGGGGGGTTGCAGGAGCCGCCCGCCCTGCAACACCGGCACACACGTTAATTCGTCATTGCTCAGGAAATACAGTGAGTAAATATTGTGTTTCTTGATGCGTCAAATATTTGGGTCATTAAACCCATAAGTGCAAGTGCAGGTGTAGTCATCGTGACACGGACCCGAACGCTCTACTATGAAAAAGGCTCTTCTCGCTCTCAGAGGATAGCAATGAATTACAACTCCCAAGGGGTTTCCTTGGTCTTGGCATTTAATTGATATTCAGAGGCATTCACTAACTCTAATGATTATACTGTAAGATTATGCAGTGGCCAATTCAACTTTAGTGGGATGAAAGGCCTAAGAAATATCTAACAAATGTCATCCTCCACTATCGTTCCTGATAGCCTACACAATACAAACCCGGGCAGCAGAAGCTTACGCAGTCATATCATTCTTAACTGTCCGAAGTGCAACTGTCGACACATCCAGCAAAACTCAGAACGTGTCTGCTAAACGAGCCAGACAGCCAGAGCAAGAGCACACACACGCCGAGCTTCTAAGGGGCGGCGTGGGAGTTCTCAGCCATGTGCCGCGTGTGTCGCACTGATTCCGGGGGAAAGCTCCTCCGGGCGGCCAGGGCACGCCCAAGCACTTGTGACAGGTACCTCCCACCGCAGCCCTTCCTGCCGTGCCTTTCCTGTTGTTCGCCTTGCGTCACAGACCTCATCCTGTCAGCAGGGCTTGGCAATTCCCACTTAGAGATTCGCGTGAACAGTGTGGCCCTTGGAACTTCATCCTGCAAGTTCAATATGAACTGTGACAATCGTAATCGTGTGAGTTATAGTCGGGAGGCGGCAGTGTTCCTCGCATGCTTAAACGTGGGATCCAGCACCAACTTACTCCACGGCTTGGGGGATGGTCTTGGGCTATGAATGCATTTTCCTCTTCCGGATATTTCTCACTGTGGGGCACCACCCCGGCCAGTTAAGCTCTAAGATTCCGACATGCGTGGTAGTGTAGTACATGAAAGAGGAGACAAGAGGGGACAAGAATGTGAAAAATAAAATCGCAGACGGACGATGGCGCGTTTGTTAAGGTACTGCTCCAGTATTCGCTTGGAATTGATCGGAGATACCACGAAACACTTCTAATCAGAGCAGCCGGCCGCTGAAATTCTCCTGCACAAAGTGGCAGAATTCTACCTCGCTATGTTGCTAAAGTCGAAAATCCGCGCAGTCGCAGTCGAATTGTAGGACCTAAAGTGTCGTAGCTGCAATGATGCCAGTGAGCCACTTCAGTCTGTGCAAGACACATGGAGTAGAAATAGCCTTTGATCTTGTACACCCTAAACTGCTCTGAACAAGGTCATTCTCCCAGTATAGAACCTTCCATTCCTATGGGCTAGACTACTGAGCTTCAAATCAACCACTGCTCGTCACTGACCGAACTGATATCCGCAGCACTGTCACACTTGTGCATTTCGAATTTTTGGCGCGGTTCGAACACACTTACGAAAACAAAAATTGATCGAATTTTTGCTTCGTCCCCCCCCTCAGAAAACTCCTTGCAACGAGTCGCGATATAATTTAGGTTCATACCACTGGCGGTTGGCAAAATACTTTATATTTAGTGTTTAAATACTTCGCCAAACTATACTTTGTAAATAAGTAATTTATAATACTCAAAAAATTAAATAAATAATTTTGCATTATAAATTTTTATTGCAACCATATATTGATATTGTCAATTACAATAAATTACTAATTGACAGTCAAATTTCTGAACAATAACTAAAAATATTCAAATATATAACACTTTCACTGATACTTTCACAAAAACACTTTCAAATATAAAATGATATCAAAAACATGTCTAACGCAATTAAACGGAATTTCCTTTTAAAACGACTAGTTTTTCAAACAAATCAGGCAATAAACCTCTTGTTGGCGAATGTATAAAACCCACAAAAGAAAACAGTAGTTGAACTGAGGTTAATGGACATAAACCAGTGTAAGCAATAAACGCTTTTATTGTCGGATAGTTGTCTAGCATTTTTTAATGATTTAGATCATCTTAGCCGTTTGGTTGACCCACAGGTGGATCTTACGGCGCCTAACTACTTCTTCCACTCTTCCCTATTGTTCCTAGTCCCAGGAGGTATCTGCAATCAAGTCATTGTCTTCCCTATGTTGTCTCTCCAACCAGGACTTGGCCGGCCTCTTTCCCTTCTTTATTGCGGTTGCCAATCCAAAAGTTTCTTTCGAAGTCTCTTGCTCTGCATCCTCTGCACGTATCCGAACCATAACAGTGGTTTCCTTTTAATTTCGTTCAGTATATCCTGCTTCAGGTCCATCATTTCTTTAATTCTTTCATTTCGTATTTTCTTTCTTGAGATGCCAGCGGATCTTCTAATTAAGTCCATTTACATGACCTTCAACTTTATTCTCATTTGTTCTGAGAGTTGCCATATCACAGCACCATACAGTACAATACTTGGGATATCATTAGTTTTGTTCTTTTACTTATAGTCTTGTCCCATAGGATAGAATTCAGGGAACCGATGAGTTTTCTGACTTGTGTAATCCGTTCCAAAACCTATTTCAAAGCTCCTGCTTCCCCATTTTTACCCCAAAATATTTTATTTCTTCAGTTTTTGTTTATTTTGTATCCTGTGCCATAGTTATGTAATCTTTATTACTATTTAATGACCAGTACTTTGTTTTATCTAAGTTGAGTGTCAGTCCCCACTTTGCGAATTCATCTCTAATTCTTCTCAGCATATATTCTGTATCATATTGGTCGTGCGACACGATTACCTGGTCATCAGCCAACTGTAAAGTGTGGAGAGGGGAGTACATATCCATCGGTATTCCCATTCCCGCACAACTCCTTTTCCATTTTTGCAGGACCTCATTCAAATAGATTTTGAAGAGTGTCTGTGAAATACAGCATCCTTGTCTTAGGCCTTTAGTTATTGGAAATTATTCTTTCAAGTGTCACTATTCCTGCTTGCCCCATAATTTCTCTACGGGCACATTGTCATACGCTTGTGGGATATCGAGGAAGACGATATGCAAGTCTCTCCCCGTTTCCACTTCTTTGGCATTACTTGTGATAAACAGAATAAATTATCAATGCAACAGCGCCCTGCTCGAAAGCCACTTTGTTCTCCTTCTTCGTGCATTACATACTCATTTTCTGGGCGATTTCTCAATACCCTCCCATATATCTTACTAAATGTATTAGTTACTGCTATCCCCCTGTAATTCCTACAGATGTCCTTCCTTCCTTATGGTCAGGTGAGATATGTACTACTTTCCACTCATTTGGTTCATCTCAGATATTTTTGCACTTTTCCATTAATAATTGTATCATTCGCATTAATTTTGGGGTTCCATTTTATAGTAGCTCGCTTGGGATATTTCCAGGTCCTGGAGCTTTTCCACTTTTTAGTTCTTTTACATTCTTCCCTACTTCAATTGTTACACTTATGGAACAATCCCTTGGACATAAGATCTTGGTATAAAGCATAAACTCCGTCCTGTCTTCCTTCAACAGTTTACTGAAATACACTTCCCACTTTATTTGGAATACTGTGGATCTGAACGTTCTCTCTGTAGGGTGATTTGATATTCCTAATGGATTTCCGAACTTCAGACACTTTTTCCCACCCATATTTCTATTTCCTTGCATATCCTTTCCCAAGACTTGTTTTCCATTCCTTATCAGATTTCTTATTCTTCTCCACTGGATTTTGTAATTGTACTTGTCTGTCTTCGTAGGTACTTAACCACTTTTCAAATAGATGTTTCTTTACTTTAATCTGATTTGTCAATTCTTCATTAATCCAGTATTTAGTTTTTTTGTTTCTTCTCTTGGCCGCTTCTCTTAAGGCTCCTTTTGCAGCCTGGTGGAGGCATTTTTTTTTCGTGTTCATACATGTCAGTATTTGGTTGTTCCATACTTTTATTAAATAAGTTATCTAATCTATTTTGATAGAGAAAACAGGTATTACTATGTGCTAGTCCTTCCAAGTCGTTCTTTATTCTTGTTCACTTTCTTTCTTTCCTAAATCCTTAGGATTCTCTTTACGATACTTCCTAGGAGGGAATATTATTTTTGATTCCACCAGGCAGTGATTAGAGCCACATTCTGGTCCTCGGTGTGCCCGAACATCCAACACTCTTCCTTGGAAGTTCTGCGGAGTAAACACATAGTCTATCATTTATCTTCTACCTCTCTGTTGGTTCGTCCAGGTATACTTATGCTCATCTGTGTTGGAAGAAATTTCTGGTCATCATGTTACGTTGTTCACACAAAAATACCAGTCTTTTCCCATTTGAGTGACAGACATCCTCGTCAAATTGCCCAATTACTCTTGAACCACTTGCTTTCCCCACCCTGACAAAATCTCCGGGAAGATCTAAACTTCTTATCTCTACAGTCGCTGATCACCTCGCCTAGTTTTGAATAGAATTCTTCCATGATACTAGTTTTTTTCGTTTTCGTTTGGTGCATAGATTCCAAGACGTCAGTTTAAATCTATAATTTTCAAGATTAAATGTAATAATTCTCTCGTCAATCGTTTCACAATCCCCTCCTCCAGGAGACACCGCCTTAGAGTAGCACTGACCGTGCGGGCGAGGTGGTTTGCGTGCTCCCATGAAGCTGCGGGCTACGACAGGAGTAGAAGTGTTGATTGGCTGAAGAATCGATTACCATTACTACTGGTAGGGTCACCCAAGCTGAACAGACCTCAGCGGAGGAGTCAGACGGAGGGATGTCTCACAACGACCTTTCGGCCCCTTTCCATTCCGTCCAATATCTGTGTCCAATTCCGCTCCCCGCCCCCGCCCCCACCCCCACCAGCGACCCTTATTGCCAGGCGGTACCCGTCTCTAGAGTGACACTGTTAAACTACACTCACTGTCATACTTCTTTTATCTATTCTACTAGGCCTCTCTTGGTTCCTTGTATTTTCGACCCCGAAGCTATTAGGTCTCGAGGGCTAGGGTGTGATTCATCTTCTTTTCTTCGCTGTTCTAGTACGTTTCTTTTCTTACTTCTCTACTCTGCAATTTTCTATAATATCTTCCTCCTAAATTTCTCCTAAATTCGGGTAGATGAGACTCGATAGTCCTAGAAGACAGCTCGTCTAAGAGAAGGAAAACTCTGGATAAAAACCCTGGACCTCCGAGCAGGGGGTTGAGGCGACGGGCCAGCTCCCCATTGTCTTAGAAAAATTCAAAATGCTAAAAAGCCTAACAAGGATAAGACAGCTGGATATTGGAAACGAACTTGGCAAAAGAAATGGAATATGAACATTGGGAGTTGTAATACGAAGGGTTTGGGAAAAAGGCCCAGGAGGTAATACATGAATTACACGAGAGGGATATGGATATCGCAGCCATGAGCGAAACTAAAATGAAAGCCTCAGGGACAGAGGAAATCGGCCCATACAAACACTAATGGAGCTGTGTCCCAAAAGATAAAAAGAGGAAGTAAAGGTGTGTCCATAGTTATTGAGAAAAAATACACAAAGGACCTAAAAAATTGGGAAGCAATTGATGATTTAGATTTATTAATTAAAAATAAAGATAATTCAAGTTCAACAGAAGAAAGGATCTTTATTTTCGTTTCAATGAGGTCCAGTCACTGGCAGAATAAAGCATAAAGAAACTATCCTCGTTATCTTCATCTGTATTAAAAGTATTTTACGTATTTTTTTAAATGCATCATTTCATGCAATGTGCATGAAATATTTCAAACGTTTTCATTTTAAATGAAAATTTCTCAAGAGACTTGCACATTTACGTCTAACTGCTAAGAACATTCAAATCGAGCATCCAATGGTTAACCCCTGCAGCCCTGTTTTACAGCGAAAACAATTATTGCTCTTGAGGATGATTCAAATTAGCATTGATTATTAAGCTTGTTCAAACAAAATTAATTAACACATGCGCATTAATAAATCTTTTATATTATATAATTAGGGTAAATTAACTTCGAGTAATAGCTGTTGTTGGCCATGTTTTAGTACAAAGGTTATGCATTGTTTTTTAAGTAGCATTAAATTTGTGACGCAACTATAAAGTCTCGATCTTCTGAAGGTTACTAATTATATGTCCAGTTAACACCTCGTGAACTATTCTAAATTATCTTAGAAGTATTAACTTTTCCTCAATAAATAACGCTTTTATAAAATGGACATCTTTCGTCAGTTTTATAAACATAAAATCACCGAAAAATAATGAAACTTACATTCCACTTATTGTGAGAAGTTTTAACATATTGAATCCCATCTACTATCCCTGGATGTGAGAATCTGGCCTTGACACAAATAAAGACATTTTGAAAGACCATTTATTTAAAAAAAGGATAAAAAAACCGCTCCAATTTTTTCATTTCATTTTTTTCACAGATCAATCAAGGGACCCTTCAAAGAAGGTGCAGATTTCATTTTCGTTTAACAGAATTTTTGAAAACTGCAAATTTAGAAATACGAGAAAAAATTGTTTTAGCACGACTAGTTTTTGTAATGAGATGGGAATTTTTTATTGTTCCGTAGTTGTTTTTTGGTATTTTATTATATATTGTTTATTGCTTTGTGGTTGTAACTTTCCCCAACACACATTTCACTTGCGAGTAAAATTATATAAATAATGGATATTAACAGGTAGGTAAAATTAGGAACCGTACCTGCAATCTATTGGCTTGTCGATGGTGTGTTCGCCAAGTTTGACGGTGGCGACGTAGAGATTGGTTCTGGTGATGATGCAGTGAGCAGCTGTCAGCACATAGCGAGAGTTTATCAGCGACCCTCCGCAGTGGTACCCCACGGGCTTTGACGTTGATGACCTGCATTCAAAAATACCTGATAGAATTCGTTACGTCGCAATTCACAAAAATTACAAGCTTTCTGCCATCAATTTTGGACAAAATCATTGTTGTAATTTTGTACATTAAGTTTTTACACCATTTTAATTTGAACATTAATGTATACAAAAAATTACATTTGACTCTCGTCTTTTTCTAGCTCTATTCCTTATTAGTTACACAATTCTTTCTCCAATACACACAAAGGCTGTAATATTTCAAAATTGTCCTCTTTACAAAGAAGTTTAAAATAATTTAAAATGCTTCTCTCTTTTCCAAGCCTGAAGAAGAGTTCACAATAATTTTCAGTAATTTTATTTATCACTAGTAATGACCTACGACCCACACAGGGTAATAATCTTATTTCGAAGATGGACTAGGACGCATTCAGCGCCGATTAGGAGTCTGCAAATGCGAACCGACCTTGAGAGGTATCCCAACCGCGCAATCCATGGGTACGCCAGAATATCGGCCTCCTGCCCATTAACAATGCGGTCATTGCCTGGAGGGCTGCAGAAATCTTGAGGCAGCAGCTTCAAGTTTGGGTGTCCACTTATATCCGGCGGGGTGTTCGCTTGCCCAGATGGGGGTTCATCGGGCTTCGGCTGGGTGGGAGGGGGGTTGGGGCGACCGGCTGGCCGTGTTGGAGGTGGCGGTGGGGGTGACCCTGGCGGGGGTGAAGATCCGTCCGCGCAGCAGACGATAGGCACACTGCCATGGAACCCACAGCGTAGGTTGTTCAGAAGAGAGAGGTTTTCCTACAGGAAAAAAAACAAAACGGATTCATTTTAAAAATAGTCTCTTTTCCGAGGTTTTGACTAGCCTAATTCGTAACTAGCATAAATGGAGGACTAAATTCAGAAAATTTATTAACATTAAAAGAAATATCTACAAATACTTTATTACTGTTATTAATAATATTATCATAATCTAAATTTATATTTATTCATGACATCAATGTCAAGATACCCTTATGGACACCAGATTACATATGATCTTGGTGAGTCTCTTAATTCATAAATCTTTATCACCAATGTAGTGACAAGTTTGGTGCTAAATGAAGCTGGAATTAAGACGCGTAGAAACAGAAGGGTGGGAAATCCCATGATTCGAGTTGACTTACCAGGATATAATAGTTCCGTCATGTGACTGAATTACTATTCAACTCCTGGTAATGTAATGCCAATAGGCGGTTCCGCGGATAGAATGGAGGAGAAAGGAGGTTCGGTTTTAATGCATAAAACCTTAGGCTGGGTATTACGGGCACAAGGTGTAATCTTCCCCTCCCCCGTAAAAACAAAATAAAAATAAATTGAAAAAAACTACCACTAACGCGAACCATCGGAGTACCCGTTTGTCTCATTATCATTCATTAATTTTTTTATTGGTTCATATTAGTTTTTCTGAAATTATCAGAAAAGTTTCTTGGTTTGAACTTACGTGTCTAACGTAAACTGAGGCCTTTTCAGTAGCAAAGAAAGAAACTATCTTTCTTTAGAGAAATTAGTCTACAGCCAGTATTTCAACTTTATAGTTCACTCTACAGAGCTAATTTCATAACTGCCTACAGATAAAATGTTTCCGGAACTCGGAAAAAAGTGTGAATCAATAAGTACTAATTTAGCGCTGATCTGCTCGGTCCTAGAAACATGAGCAGTGACGAGAATACTTTTACGACTGTGTGTAACGAAATATTCAATTTTATTATTCTGTGAGTGATAGTGATACGGATGAGAGAATCTGTTCAAGCAATTAGAGCTACTTGTAGGAATTCAAATTTAAAACAATTAAAGTGTACTATTAGTATAGTAGATTCTTTATTGAACGGACCCCACTCGTTCGGATGGTACGTACACCCAGTGGAAAAATAAAAATAGCGTAGGGGTAAAAAATCCGATTGATACGCAAAAACCCGCTATCCCAGTACGACACGTAACCGGACAGGAATCTAATGAAAATCACTTCCATTTTGCACTATAGATTGCACTCTTCCTTTCTAACAGATTAACGGCAATGTCGAATACGTCATATGAATATTATATGAATAATGTGTATTTTTTACACAAATCTAATATTTCCTTCCAATCCAAAAAAAATTATTCCCTTGATTTTTGAAGCAAGAGGAAAAATCACTGTCTACACAATAAGTAAAAAAACAACAAAAAACAACAAACAACCTGACATGGGTTCTAAATATACATACAACCTCTTTACTCCCTTCCTTATAAATACAAATAAAATTACTTTTATAATATTTGAACCCTTGTCTTCCTAATACGGGTTGTGATACACCATTTCAACGAATTTGTACATCGAATTCGCGAAAGGGATCCTATACAGGAAATCGAGAATAATATTACTATTACTTCAGAAGATGTATATATTTCAATTACTTCTATCATTCGGGTTGTTGCTATCTAATAATAATAATAACTCCATTAAATTTCTGTTATAAAATCTTATAAAATTACCGGTTTGGTTTATTCCGTATTTATTGACAAATATTCAGCGAATTCTACCTCGCTTGTGACATCAAAACATGTGAATATATAACGAAAAAAGAACAAACACACAAAATACCCTTTTAAATGACCTACAATCTAATATTTACGATACATATTTTTTTGAACATTCATACAATTAATTATTGCCAACATTCACACGAGTGCACTTCACAAGCTTGAATAATTTAAAACAAATGAAAGGTCATGTCTTTTTTCTAAGTTCTTAAAAACTAACAATCTTGGCCTTGCTATAAATTTTAATGATATAAAAAATTTGTTTTTAAACTTTCCTTTTTTAAAACCTTTTTCCAATAGAATTGCCTGCCACTACTGTCTATATCACAACATTAAAAAAATCATGAAATCTTCAAAATTAACTTCATAAAATTTCGAAACTTCTAAGCCAACACGCGATGCGTCCACTACGGCAACTCGAGATCATATCGTAAGTAATCCTCTGTTCGCCCCCATAATTCATTTCTATCACCTCTCCATTTTTTTTCCATACCGCGTAGTTTAGAACAAAAGACAACTCTTCTCTAACAATACTACTGTTTCTTTACATCCTTTTTCATTATATTGTCTATAATAGCCTTTGAACATTACAATAAATTCCTAAATGTTCTCCAAAATATTTATAATGTTCATAACCCGTTTTCAAATCACTTGTTTTCTTATTTTAACATTTATCACTAATCGTTCGTCATGTTTGTGAGAACATACGACTGTCTCATCTATATATATAAAAGAAAGTCATGTTAGTTACACTATTTATAACTCAAGAACGGCTGTACCGATTTGGCTGAAAATTGGTGAGCAGGAAGCTTTGAGCCAGGAGACGGACATAGGATACTGTTTATCCCGTTCGACAGCGTTCCTGTGTGAGAACGCACGTTTTTGCACGTTTTCGCGCGTTTTCGCGTGATTTCGCATGTTAGCAGTCATTGTTGCCTGTTGTAACCCATTGTTGTAACGCCGCACTGATAACAGAAGGCGATAATGATAGCGATATGGCGTTTCAATTTAAAAGACTTCAATTTCCGATCCGTCTTGCATTCGCCATGACCATCAACAAATCACAAGGCCAATCCTTGAAAGTTTGTGGTTTGAATCTAGAATATCCATGTTTTTCCCATGGTCAATTATATGTGGCATGTTCACGGGTCGGAAGATCATCTGCGTTGTTTGTTTTTGCGCCTGATAATAAAACAAAAAATGTCGTGTATCACAAGGTACTTAACTGAAGAGTGCAACCTATGCACCAAAATACAGGAACAATAATGAATGATTAATCTACTTAATTTTTTTATTTGTATTTTCTAATAAACAATTATAACTTAATAAATTCCAAAATCTGCTTATTTATTGCCTTTAACAGCCGGTCCCTATGATTACAGCTTTGTATTTCTCTCTTAAACAAAAATCAATTCCAAAAAAACGCTCTGCTACGTAATAGATTTTTTAATTATCTATTTAATATCAGAGCGTTTTTTAAAATTATTCTTTGTTTGAGAGAAAAACACAAATCTGCAATTGCTTTATTATCACGAGTGCAACAAGGATAGTACAGTTTCTCACAGTGAGTGCGACGCGAGAAAAAGATGGGACCGGCTGTTAAGGCGGAACAGAGTTCGCCGGGTCAGCTAGTATATATATAAAAGAAAGTCGTGTTAGTTACACTATTTATAACTCAAGAACGGCTGTACCGATTTGACTGAAAATTGGTGAGCAGGAAGCTTAGAGCCAGGAGACGGACATAGGATACTGTTTATCCCGTTCGACAGCGTTCCTGTGTGAGAACGCACGTTTTTGCACGTTTTCGCGTGATTTCGCATGTTAGCGGTCATTGTTGCCTGTTGACTGCGTCACGAATGAAGATGAAGCCACAAACTATCCAATTGAGTTTTTAAACTCCTTGGATGTGCCTGGCTTACCACCGCACAATTTACGACTAAAAGTTGGCTCCGTAGTAATCATGCTTCTAAACATAAACCAATCAAAACTGTGCAACGGTACGCGTTTGGTGGTTAGAAAATTGATGAACAATGTAATTTACGCGACGATACTCAAAGGAAAATTTAAAGGTGAGGAAGTTCTCATTCCGAGGATTCCGATGATCCCAACCGATATGACGTTTCAATTTAAAAGACTTCAATTTCCGATCCGTCTTGCATTCGCCATGACCATCAACAAATCACAAGGCCAATCCTTGAAAGTTTGTGGTTTGAATCTAGAATATCCATGTTTTCCCATGGTCAATTATATGTGGCATGTTCACGGCTCGGAAGATCATCTGCGTTGTTTGTTTTTGTGCCTGATAATGAAACAAAAAATGTCGTTTATCACAAGGTACTTAACTGAAGAGTGCAACCTATGCACCAAAATACAGGAACAATAATGAATGATTAATCTACTTAATTTTTTTATTTGTATTTTCTAATAAACAATTTAACTTAATAAATTCCAAAATCTGCTTATTTATTGCCTTTAACAGACGGTCCCTACTATTACAGATTTGTATTTCTCTCTTAAACAAAAATCAATTCCAAAAAAACGCTCTGCTACATAATAGATTTTTTAATTATCTATTTAAATTATTCTTTGTTTGAGAGAAAAACACAAATCTGCAATTGCTTTATTATCACGAGTGCAACAAGGATAGTACAGTTTCTCACAGTGAGTGCGACGCGAGAAAAAGATGGGACCGGCTGTTAAGGCGGAACAGAGTTCGCCGGGTCAGCTAGTTTCTAATATGGAAAATTAATTTATCATCACGGAACTTCTTTTATTTATGAAGCATTACATGGTTGCGACGTGTCGTTATTTATAAAAATGTCCTGGTTTTATTTATTTATATTCTCACAGTCTATTTGGGGCACACTTCTTTGGAATATCAATCAATTAAAGAAAACTCATTCCACTCATTGACATTCAAATGTTTTCTTTCTTATTAGCATATGAAATTAAAGTGTTTTTTAGTCCTAATCCAATTTTTAAATTTATTTTGGACGTGTCTGATTGGACCGTCACACTTCCAACTCTTTTCCTCCCCTCGGAGCGCCAATGAGGTGGAGTGGAGGGTGGAGACGCAGGGGTGGCGAGGAATGTCAACAACATTACTTGCATTTTTCATAATAGATATAATTAATTCCTTTCCTGTCTAATTTTTGATTGTGATAAATGATTCGCATAGCATCAAAACACTTCAGCAGGTAATCATCAAATGTCAGGCAATCTTTTCATACCGCGCCATGGATAAAGAGATGTACTTGTTAAATTTAAGATTCATTTGCATTTTTATACGTTTGAGAACACCATATCAAAATTGAATATTTTGGGCATGAGATCTAATTAATAGTAACTACCGATGCCCATCTCAAATAAGAATTATGTTAATTAAAACAGGCCTATTGATAATACTAAAATTTGACTGAACGAAGCTTTTCTAGAAAAATCGAATTTTTTTATGGTTAAGACATTACTTTAAGAACAAAACGCGGTATGAAAAGGATACAGTTGGCGTTCAGGTACCCGTATAGATTTGCGCGGCGTGATTAACCGTATTCCTTAGTTTACCAATCCGGGGTCACCTCGTATTGTGTTTAACAAAAATTATTATTATTATTATTATTATTATTATTATTATTATTATTATTATTATTCCCATGTTAGCAATACTGGGTTAATAATTTATTATATTCTACTTCTACGTAGTATTGTTTGTGGGGGGGTGTTTCAATAATATTCTTTCTTTAATTTACAATCAAGTTTTTGTGAACATACAAAATTAAAAGTCTAGCCTTAAATCATAAAATAAGTGAAAATTTACGGAAATGTAATAGGTGTACTTCCATAGATTAAATATACAACTCTCTGAAAATATTCAAGGACTTACTATTTTTCAATGTTATCGGTAATTGTTAAATATTTGAGGCCAAATGAAGACTGAGGTCCTTAAGATTAGAGATTATGAATTTTGGGTTTTTTAGCTTTATTACTGGCTTTGCCACGTGTACTGTAATTTTGAAATATTCTATAAGTTCAATTATTTCCGCTTTTGATATAGGATATTTGAAGTACTTTTTATACAAGATGTTGTAATGGTAAAATGTTTAATTGGTTATAAAGAGGAAGAGAAGAATCAGTTTTTTATAGATAATACGGATAAATTTGTTTCGAGTTATTCTTAGTTTCTTAATATACGTCTTGAATATGCCTCCCACGTTTGTATTCCATACTAAGAGTTCTCAATTTATTAGGGCATAATATAGAATTATAAGTATGTGTATCCCAAACAGTTCGTAGATAATAGCATTTTCTATATTACTCCTTAAATATTTTTGTACACTTCTTCCAAGTCATTTTATTATAAATTATTATTCCTAAGTATTTGAAATATTTGACTTTCTCAATTGTTTCACATTTGCATGTCAGCTTTTCAATACAATTAAGATCATGAAACAAAGTTACATTTAAAATTAAAATCAGGAAATACCATTTCATGTATTTAGTTCTTACATTAACACTCATTTTGATATTGCTGCACCACTTTTTTAGAATTATAAGACTCTCTTCAATATCATTTCAAAGTTGCTGTTCGTCATTCCGAGAAAAAGTTAAAGCAATGTCAGCGAAAGCTGACGTGTATTTTTTCTGGGAAATGAATTTTTAAGAGGTCGTTAATGAATATGAGAAAAAGGTTCGCTGTTGACAGACCCCGCGGCACGCTTCTTTCGACTATGCCCGAATTACTTTAACAGTTACCTATTTTGACTATTTGTTCCCGTTCAGAGAGGAACTGATTAAACCATTCTAATGTTGCACCTCTTATTCCGATATTCTCAGTTTTCGAGAGAAGAATATTGTGATCCACCGTGTCAAAAGCTTTTCTAAAATCTATGTACACGTCTATACATATTTCCCATTAGTAATGTGATTATATATATTTTCTAGAAAAGGATAAGTGCATTTTCTGTGGATTTACCTTTTGTAAATCCAAACTGATGTTTGCTGAAGAATAATTTTGTTTAAGTACTGTAAAAGTCTCTTGTTCATACTTTTTGTATGATGTTTGAAAACACTGGTAATAGACTTATTGGTCTAAGGTTATCTAGTTTTAGTTTACTACATTTCTTGAGAATTAGAACAACTGTTCCTTTTGGGATTATTAGGAAAAATTCTGCTGCAGAAACTTCGATGTAGATGTGACAATGGAGCAAGAATATATGGACATTCTTTTACTAGTTTCTTAGTTATTTTATCATAATAACCACTTGCCGCTTTATTTATAAATTGTTGATAATTTGGATTACTTCCTGTTCGTTGGTCGCATCGAAATAGAAGGATTGATAAGATGTTATATCTCGGTTCCGGGGAGATTTACATTGCACGTGTTATCAGTAAACAACTACTTGTGTTATCGTGTGAATGTTATCGTATTAGCACTTGTAGCTCAAATCTGTCATTTCAAACATTTATTCAAAATATCAAAAAAATTGGGGCTTTGTATGTTGGGTGTTTTCGGTTTCTCTAGACTGAAAACCAGTTCCTAAAGTATTTAAGTGAATATGCACTGGGGCTGCTCCCTTGTGCTTGAAGAGGGCAGGGTGAAGGCGATCGTGCGCGCTCACCTGCGAGGGCCGCTCCGCCACGAGCGCCAGCAGCGGGGGGCAGGCGTTGATGCTGCGGCAGACGCCGGCCTCGCCTCCCGGCGTGCGACACGCCTCCCCGTCGCGGGAGAGCGCGGGCGCGGGCGCGGGCCCCCCGGCCACCAGCGAGCACAGCGCCGCCGCCCCGCACACGCACACGCGCAGCGCCCAGCCGCGGACGCCCATGCCTGCAACCCCGCACCGCCACACATCGTTCATTCAGGCAACTCACTAGTACACAGATTCTCTATAATGAAGACACCGCAATATTCGTTTTTGACAATATTTAACACTTGAGAGAAATTATAAAGCAGTCTTTGAAAAACTAAACAACTGCAGAGAAAACGTTTTAAAAATATATTTTATATTTGTTTATTTTAAAAGCCAATTTTTAATGATTAGACGCAAAGCTCTGAACTTACAAGTCGAAAAATAGAAACGTAAGTTTACTAGTACCAACAGCAATATCTTTAAGACTTAAGAGAGAAGATTAAATAAATATATTGGATTACTGTAATCTTAAGGTAGAATTACATTACGCAGTTTAAGAGACTTATACCAGTTCGAAAGAGACGTAAGAAAAAAAGGACTGAAAGCTGACATTCAAAAAAGAGTCTTCAAAACGAAGAAATTATAATGAAAAGTTAAGAGGAAAAGAAATATTAGGGAAAATAGGTAGGGAAAGAAGTGACAGAAGTTATATTAGAGAGAAAGAATAACGGTAAAAACTAAAAAAGGGAATGACAACAATCGAGAAGATGGAAACGAGAAAGACCACAATCGGCCAGTCGGAAACGAGAAAGACCACAATCGGCCAGTCGGAAACGAGAAAGACCACAATCGGCCAGTCGGAAACGAGAAAGACCACAATCGGCCAGTCGGAAACGAGAAAGACCACAATCGGGCAGTCGAAAACGAGAAAGACCACAATCGGCCAGTCGAAAACGAGAAAGACCACAATCGGGCAGTCGAAAACGAGAAAGACCACAATCGGGCAGACGAAAACGAGAAAGACCACAATCGGGCAGTCGGAAAACGAGAAAGACCACAATCGGCCAGTCGGCCGGAAACGAGAAAGACCACAATCGGCCAGTCGAAAACGAGAAAGACCACAATCGGCCAGTCGGAAACGAGAAAGACCACAATCGGGCAGTCGGAAACGAGAAAGACCACAATCGGGCAGTCGGAAACGAGAAAGACCACAATCGGGCAGTCGGAAACGAGAAAGACCACAATCGGGCAGTCGGGAGAAAGACCACAATCGGCAGTCGGGAGAAAGACCACAATCAAGCAGTCGGGAGTAGAGAGAAAGACCACAATCGGGCAGTCGGGAGAAAGACCACAATCGGGCAGTCGGGAGAAAGACCACAATCGGGGCAGTCGGGAGAGACAAGCGGCCAAATGGAAACGAGAAAGACAAGAAGCGGCCAAATGGAAACGAGAAAGACAAGAAGCGGCCAAATGGAAACGAGAAAGACAAGAAGCGGCCAAATGGAAACGAGAAAGACAAGAAGCGGCCAAATGGAAACGAGAAAGACAAGCGGCCAAATGGAAACGAGAAAGACAAGAAGCGGCCAAATGGAAACGAGAAAGACAAGAAGCGGCCAAATGGAAACGAGAAAGACAAGAAGCGGCCAAATGGAAACGAGAAAGACAAGAAGCGGTCAAATGGAAACGAGAAAGCCAAGAAGCGGTCAAATGGCAACGAGAAAGCCAAGAAGCGGCCAAATGGAAACGAGAAAGACAAGAAGCGGCCAAATGGAAACGAGAAAGACAAGAAGCGGCCAAATGGAAACGAGAAAGACAAGAAGCGGTCAAATGGAAACGAGAAAGCCAAGAAGCGGTCAAATGGCAACGAGAAAGCCAAGAAGCGGTCAAATGGAAACGAGAAAGCCAAGAAGCGGTCAAATGGAAACGAGAAAGCCAAGAAGCGGTCAAATGGAAACGAGAAAGACAAGAAGCGGTCAAATGGAAACGAGAAAGACAAGAAGCGGTCAAATGGAAACGAGAAAGACAAGAAGCGGCCAAATGGAAACGAGAAAGACAAGAACCACGATGACGAAAAAGGCAAGAACAGGGAGTGAAATTAATTTCAACAGAGTTAAAAAACGAAGTAAAAGATGAAGTTAAAAGTGAAGTTGAGGGAAAATCTGGAGTAGAAGGGAACGGTTTAGAAATAGATGAAATGGAATTAACAGAGCAAATGTAGAAGAGGCAAGACGCAAAAGTGCGTGCAGGAGATCAAAAAGCAAGTGGAAGGAAGAGCAGACTTGAAAGTCAAAGGAGCACCAGCCGGCGAGGAGTGAGCAACGCCAGAGCGCGTACCTGCGTCGTGGGCGCCTGTCAGGGACGTGCAAGAGGTCTAGGCCGTGACCCGGGGCGTGCTGAGCCGCGCCGATTCGCGTCGTGTGATCGCGGGATCGCCTGGCCGACGACTGAGCCGCTCCTCTGCCTCGCGAACCACGGCCATCCGCGGACGCGTCCCGCGGGCCGCCAACCGGCCAACCGGTTTCGCCTCTCCGCCGCGAGGCCGCCGCCGCCGTGCGTCACCCAGGCGCAACGTCGGCCGGGCGTCGCTGCCGCCGCGCCGCACCGCCAGGAAAGCCTTGCCAGGGGCTTCCCCACTTCACTTTCCCGGACGCCTTCCAACGGAGCGACCTCCGCTCACCTCCGGCGGTTACCCCACGTCTTCCAACAACTGGGTGCAGTTTTACTTAGAAAAATATGACGAGGAAAACGGGCAGAAAAGATGATCCACTGGCAGACATGTCCGCCCTACAAGAGTGATTTATCTATTGGTGTTTAGTTACGTCAGGTACAGTTATTAGTTCCGTAAGTATAGTGCGTGCTTTCGTCGCGGGAGATGGCGAGGATCTTACTCCGCTGGATGTCCAGGCCGCCGACCACTTTGGCTTGCGGGTATTCCCCAACCAGGTAACTCCCACCAGCAGGACACCGTCCAATCAGGGCAAGCTCTAAGCTCCCGACCGGTCTCCCGGCGTATGACGTATTGTGGTGCATGCAAGTATAGGTGTGTGTGAGTAAGGGATGTGGATAAGACGAGGAAGAGGAAAAAACGTCGCGCGCGGTTCGTGACCCCTTTGTTTGGATACTGCCCCTGGTATTGATCTAAGATGCCATGGAGAACTATCGAACAGAGCAGCCGGCCAGTACAATTCTCCTCCAGACAGCGGCTAAATTCGACTTGGATAGGTACCTCCTGCCACCAAAGGGTCTCGAACCCTAGAACCCCTTCTTTAGAGGCACTGCAGTGACCTGAGAGATTGATGCCCTGAGCCACCTTAGCCGATTTCACCCTACAAATTTTGTAGAGTTCTCTGAGAGAGAAATCTTTAACTTCTCTTCTCTTCGTTTATTATATTTTTTTAAATGCCCATATCAAATCGCATCTTACAGCCACAAAGTTGTATTAGGTAAAACAAAATCAAGATTTAGAAAATAACACTTCATGTAATACTCCAGAAAATTTGAAGGTAAACTTATTTTCCCCCTTTAAATAAAAAACGAGAGAATTTGTTTAGTTTATCTCACATGGAATGCAGAGAACACCACAGATTTCGCATTTCATGATAAAGCGCCAAAGGTAAGCGGGAGTATTTGTTGGTAATTGATAATACAAATTTGTATTATGTGATATATGGTTCCGCGGCCATCTTGCGAATTATCTTGGCTGTCCGGGTGAGGGCGCGCTGAAGTATCTGTCGACGTTTTAATCTTCTCAGGTCTTCCTCCAGTCTGAAGTGCTTCAACCCTTCGGCATAATAGCGCTCGACGCGACGCCACCAGGACAGCAAAGACCATTCCTTTGGATTTTATCTCGCCATGTCCGGTTAGAGACCTCTGGCATCGCGATGGTACACGATGATAGGCCTACTGAAAGGATTATTGCCTTTTAATTGCAGCAAGAACATGTTAGTGATAAACTCAAAGAAGAGTCTTTACAAGAGCCAAAGTATTTTAAATATTTAGATTAGCTCGGAAATAGAGCAAGAATTTTATTTGAAATTTATCCCCGTACTCTGGCTTGAAATAAGGAATACATACTGTATTTTTTTTAAATCACTTCTTAAAAAGTGTAAAATGTATTTTTTAGATAACTATTAGGCAAAGAAGTTCTTTCAGGGCGTGCTAAAAGCACACATTTTAGCGCTAGTGCTTAAAGTGAGACGATGCCCAAATGATCAGATAAATCTGAATGCAACTAAGAAAAAACACACACACCAAAAAAAACAAAAAACTTTTCTGCTGACGGCATCCGATACTGCTGGCCGTAGTGTATGATTTAGCGATTTGTATTCTTGAATTAAATTAAAATGAAAGTCAGCAAGTAAGTCTAAAAATAGTGTATGGCACGTGGTACAAGTCGTTTTATTTCGCCTAAAGGATTGTGCTACTCGGCTTAATGGCGCAACATTTCCTACCGCAAAATGAAATATAAATTTTACCATTCAAATCGTAAATAACTCACTGTAAATTTAAAATATTCACTACAATACAGTAAATTCAGTATTTTAAATTTGAATCGCATTCTCCACATTTTATCTACTATGATAAGTATTACTACGAAGGCATTTGTCAATTAGAGGAACTACAGATATTGTCGAATAATAAATGAAACATCTTTAATTGGACTCTTATCTCGTAAGATCAGCACTGGTGACGAAGTCGACAGCGAAAGTGGCGAAACTGAAGGTTGCTGATCAATAAGTTGCAAGGCATGCACATGTTTGAGGAAAACTACTAGAAGTCCCACATTCTCAATATGATAAATTCGGTCCTGTAGTAAAATATTACCTAAAAAGTTCAAAAGTGACGTCTAAAGACGACAATTTTTTGAATTCCGATTGTTTTATATAGATTCTAGGTATACAAATGACTGGTTATAACATAAGAGGTATTATAGTAATTTTCATGCCAGCAGTTATCAAATAACAGACACGTGCTATCGGCTACTCTCTTCATAGAAACTTCTAAGAACAAATCTTATAAACGTACCATTTCTTGAAATGAAAATACTCGTACGCCATCATCAGCTACAATTTATTTATTTAAGCCCATTGAGGGCTGAGCTGTTCATTAAAAGAGGCTGTTAATTTATGTTTGCGTAAGTCAAAAACGGTACAGTGTTGCGAAAATACGAGTAGGAGTATTGCTCCAAAATTTAAGAGGTTTTGAACTAGGTTTTGTGATATTTACTTTTTACAGTTTTTACAACCATTGTACAATAATTTGCATTCGTTGTTCACACATACAATGCGTAGGTTTAATACTTCCTCTCGTTCGTGTGTGTACGAGTAACTATACATTTTATCAAAATGTTTCATTACCTTTCTTATTGATAAGCTGTCCAAACTTTTCCAACTCACCTCAGAAAGGCTGTACATTGTCACTCAATTGCAGTTTGAAATACAAAATGTCCTAGTATTGATCCTAAAGAAGAGAACTTTTCTTGATAAAAATGAAGACGCACACCTACCTTTCTTTTCCTTCTTTTCTTCTTAGACCTGCTTACGTAACTTTTTCTCAGAAATGTAAAATGGAGGACGTTCATTCCTGGAACAAAAGCAGAAAACGCGATGTATTTGATATCAAGGTGGATTTTAAAATGTTCTGAAAGGTTAATTCTTAATACTTAAGTGAAATACTTGAAACTTGAGTACCGAGGACGGGCCCCAGTAGGAGGAGGGGTGTATCTACGAAGAGAAGAAAGGTAGTTGAAAGTGATATCTACGTCCTAAAATAAGTTTACCATGCACTTATGACCAAGAGATTCATAAAAATATAACTGTATGTGGCCCGTTGAATACGGTGCAGCAATGACCACCGAAATCCAACCCGATTGGTGTCACAAAATTGATGAAGATACGAGAAATGTAATAGAGTTTGTGTTACAACAAGTTTGCGTCGGGGTTTGCCATCAATATCAGCTCCTTCTCCTAGTGAAGATTTTACAAAACAAAAATCTTCTCGCTTCCACAAGAGGAACTATATGGACGGATTCTCGCCTCATTTTAGCCGGGAATGCGGAAGTATGAACTAGTTTCTTCATGTTACGAGGAATCTCTTCCAACTTCGCCAAAATGCAACTTAATTTTTTCAAATCAATGAAAACAAGATCCGTTTACGATCCAAATGGCCGCGCGTCGCGCACACCGTCAGCATTAGCTTCCAACTGCCGTGACGTCAAAACAGATCGTTGGTTCATTTCGTAACCCGGTTGTATGTAAAGGCACACTAGCGAACAAGACCCTTTTTGCCAAGTAACAGATGTTCTCTATCCATAGTCGGTATAATAACGTTTATTTTCGCCAAACAAATTAGAGAAAAAATTAATAATGTTATAAATTAATTATTTCTCCCAGTAAAATATTTCAGTTCTCCTTTTAACTTAAAAATCCTTACGTTCTCAAAATGTGAATATAATAATACAATTCTTATCCAAGAGTTATTTTCTTTACAGGTTTCTGTAAGTTATGAGAATTACTGTTATAGTTATTTTTATTAATGTATTAATACAGCAAGGCTTTCAAAAACATTGGTGAAATGTGAAGTTAAAAATAAAAAAATGAAAAAACAACAAGAAAAAGCGTTTGCCGTATTCTTAAATATACTATTATATTTTATTTATTTGTATATTTCTTCTATATTTGTATATTCTTATATTTGTATATCATATAGCTCCTGAAGCTATATGAAAGTTCTAGTTTTAATCAATTTTGATATTTCTTCTGGAGGAAAGTCATTTGGTTTCAAAGCACTTCGCGCTAAATTAGACACTTTTGGGAAAGTATGTGCTTCTTTTTGCAACGTTTTATCACGAAATCTCTCAAATATATTATTAATAATCTCTTTCATTAATTTAGGAGGATAAGTCAAATGTACTCTAGGAAGCATCATTATTCAATTATATTGAACATTCTCCGAGATTTCCAACTCGGATGTTGGTATGTCAAATTCAGGATTCTGAGTTTTAAATTTAACTGCAACAATATATTTTAATCCTCCTTTCATTATATCAGAGAAGAATGTTTCGACTTGTAGAATGTCATCACAATTGATAGCATTTAAATCTGTGCGATCTAAATTTGAAAGGTTGAAATCAAAATTCATAGTTACCCAATTTTTCTTTTAATTTTGAGATTGCCCCCTGTAATTATGATATATTTTCTATCGAACTTAACATTTTCTCTGTGAAAAATTCTGATAACTTACTTTACGAATCTGTATCTTCAGAAACCTCAATCAAAACCTCAATTAGGCATCTATCATTCCACTTGTTTACAGTATTCATTTTGCCACTTAACCTATCTCCAGAATATTTTTCCAAGAAATACCGTCGCAACCTATACTTTAAGTCTTCAGTACAGGAGTGATCATTTGTTGCACTCATCAATCTGATAGATACAAAGAAATTTTCTAAATTATCTCGTCTTCTATTTGAACCTCAAAACAAATCTAGTTAAATCAGGATTCAAAATTATAAAGATAATGACTGTCCATCTTCCTAATAGTTCACGCCTCATGAAGGACATGCAAGCTCTAGGGGGGCCCAAACTCGTTTAGAAACATTTGTAGCTATTTTTTTGAAATATCTTTAAAATAGCAATATAAAAGGTCTTTCTTGTACTTACCTGGTAAAACAATTCCTCTTTAGCATCTTTATAGCATGTTCTGAGCAAGCTCTGATATTATCTGAACTCTTCATGCTCAAAGAATGCGAATGAAGGAGATCTTTGGAAGGTATTATATACTTTCTTAAATATAGTTTAGTTCCCATCAATTGATCGATGAAATCAATAGAGCATATGCATGCTAAAAATGAAAAACAGAAATGAATTAACTGCTAATAATTAGAAAAATTAAAATGGAAAATGTGTAATATTTTCAAGAACGACAATTGTATTTATTAGGATTATTTATATTTCTTAAGTGAATCAAACGACATGAGAAAGAGGTAGGATTATGTACCTGTTTCTGCGTTGAATTCGTCGGCTCTTCGACCCAAATGTAGCCAGTTTTTTGAAGAATCGAATCAGAAGGAAAATTAAAGATATGGAATCCATTTCATTTCCCTACTATGATTACTGCATCCTAAAACCGCGCAAATTACCATATTTGCAGGGAGTTCCACGCAAACACACAAAACTCAAACCACGCATAATGTCCCTTTCACAACACCTGGGTCCGGGTGACACCTGCGCGAACTGCACGCAATTTTGCACGACTACCACGCCATCTAATGTATATCTTTAACGAAATGACTCATTATATTGGGGTAAGAAAAGGTTAATTACTGCCGAGAGGACCATATAAAAATACAGAATTACGTGTGAAACTTTCTGCGTATGTTTATTTAACTTAATTGTGGTCTATTCCGTACTCTTAAGAATTGCAGTAATACTTCAATCCGTAAAGCTTATTTCGGTTTTTACGATTGAAGAATTACGATATTTGTAATCTTCAATATTTTATGGGATGCTGGATATCTTAATCTGTGTGTGTGTCTCTTATCGTCATTGGTACAGTACTAGAGGCATTCAAAGTATGCTGAATGTTTTCACGCGGTGCGCACAATTGCAACTGGGCGTGTCCCGAGAGATCTTCGTTCGATTCCCAGTTAAGGCAGTCAATTCTTTGAACAGTAATCGCCATTTGAAACATTACTTCTGCTAAGAAATAGTGGGTTCGCAACGGTAGTTGGCAATTGCGAAACAGATATTCTTCCCACACAAATTTTAAAACTTATACTTGCGACCAGATTGTGAAATGTAAAATAATACCGTATTTTGTAGAGTACCTTTAATTTTTTTAGTGTCAAATTTAGGGAAAAAAATTTATTAATGAAAGGAGGTTGTAGTAACAAAATTCATGACTCTTAGTAATAACTCTTGTTCTTATCGCTGTTTGGTGTATCAGGAATAGTTATAAATCCTTCCAATTCCACCTTATCACTTCAGAATCACGAGCCTCGAATTTGACTAATAGTTCAACCTCATCTTCCTCCTTATCATCCTCACTATATATCAAGTGGTCTTCTGAACCATCCATTGAATTTGAAATTCTACGACAATAATCTGTTTCACGCTGTCCCAAGCTTTCTTTATCCATCCAAAAACTACTTCTATTGTAGGTTTCTTCGGTCGGTCAGACTTAGATTGTTTCCTGCTGTCATCATGTATTGATTCCATTCTTCTCTTGGTGGTGCCACCTTGAAAGCCTTTTTAACAGAGACATCTCCTGTTTTTAGCGAACGTTACATTATTTCACGCCATTTTCAAGCATATAATTTATACCTTCCTTGTCCTTCCGCATCCCCTACTTTTTAGGGATCAAAATTAGGAAAAAAGGAGATGCTTATACACCATAAAAACGATAATTGAGGAACGGAATTTATTCTAATAAATGCAAAATATGTGCACATAAGTACTTATTTTTTCCAAAATATGGAAGAAAAATTAGAAAATAAGTTTAAAATTCATTATTGTCTAATATTGTTCTCTACAAATATTTTTCGAGCATAGAACGTCGCCGATCACTTCTTAACAAGGATTCGGAGTGGCTGGAAGTAGTTTCCACCCTAGACTTCATCACAAAGCAGAATAAAATATTCACCATTAAGGACTTTATACGAAATATATAATAATTTTAGTGTATTACAATGTTTACGAGGAGCCGGAGTTCAAGTGAATAGTAGTACCGTGTGGACAGTGATGGATCCCGGTAAAGGAGGTTAAAGGGAACGTAACACCCCCCCCCCCGAAATCGAACAACGTGGTATAACAATTTTCTGTAACAAAAATTTGTTAAGTTTTCGATCGAGTAACGAATGAGCTGTTTGAAACATTAGCCATCACGTGGTTGAAATTATTATTTTTATAAAGATCCGCTTATCCTAGTACGCTGAAAGCGGCGGCGGGGGAGGTGTCAGTTTGATAATTCATGGCAAGGACATAGTGGTCATAGAAGCGCAGCGTCATTACAGTTGATTTGTAAGAAACGTGATTCCGTAACATACATTGCAAACATGTTCCGTTTCGACGTGTGTGTGTGTGTGTGTGTGTGTGTGTGTGTGTATTTTATATGTCATTATTGGGTATAGAGAAAATTAATAGATTAATATAAATAATATATAATCTAATAATAATAATAATAATAATAATAATAATAATAATAATAATAATAATAATAATAATGCTACGAAATGAAAATATAGAACTTGGTATAATCCAACCAAGTGAAGTGTAGGACTGAAGAGAGTACGGAGCATCTGTGCACTAACACTTCTGTTCTTGCTTACAAATCTTGTTCCTGCTTGCAATTCTGTTCCTACTTAAATACTACGTAAATATATGCCTTCGACTATTTGAAACGGAAGAACAGTTCTCTTTGCGGATGATACGAACATTCTTTGCAATACAGATAATATGTAAATAGTACAATATCAGACGTTTTAAATTGGTTCCGAAATAACAAATTAATAGTAAAGTAAAAGAAAACGGTTTTAATGCAGTTTTTCATTTCAAATAAACTATTGTGTTCCATTGAAAATGAACGGTGTACCATTGACTGATGTTAAGGCAACAAAATGTTTAAGTCAATTCAGTCAAACCTTAAATCGAACGTCCATTTAAATGAATTGAACACGAAATTAACTTAATTATGATACACGTTCAGAATTCTTTCAAATTCAGTCAGCCTTCATACCGCTCGTTGCGAATGTTAATTCCCGCCTGAGATATGGTATAATATTCTGGGGAAATACATCTTGCAGCTCCCAGACTTTAGATTACAAAAAAGAATTGTACGAATAATAACTAAATCTCACCCACGTGATTCCTGTAAGCTTCTCTTCATTAATCTAGGAATTTTGCCATTACTTTGTTGATTTACGAATCAGTGGTTTTTGTCAAAAATGACTTGCTTAAGTGGGGGAATATATTTTCAGAAAAGGCCGATGTCTATTACTATAACACTTGACGTAGTAATCATATTCATCAGGTGACAGTATCAACAGCTCATTACAAAACATTCACATAAAATATATGTACATTATTTTACAACACTTTGCCGGATGACATTAAACGATTAAATTTGATAGAAAAGTTTAAATCTCAAGTGAAATCGTTTCTGCTGCATAACTGTTTCTATACAATTAGAGACTATACTGAGCATCACAAGGAAACTAACATTAATTTTAACTGATATTTCATATATTATTTACCATTTGGAGTGTATAACTAACAATATGTAATAAATATTGTACCGCAGTTTCTGGGTCAATGACCCCAATCTCGATCAGGTTTTTCGTCTAGTTTTCCTGATCCATTGAGTAAATGCTGAGATGACCCCTTGTTTTGCTTCTGGCCATAAACATAACTTCATTATCTGTACACGTCTTCTAGAATTCAGTGGGAAATTAGTTATTAAAATTACCGTTTCCATGTCGCGGCAGGAAGTATTATTCCCTGAGGAAGGACAACATGGCTAATAGCCCAAAATGCATTGCTTATTTATCCTTGAAAATAGATTTTATTACAAGAGTTTTTTTAAAAAATTCAAGTAGTATATGACAGTGTAGGAATCACAGAATTTTGAAAACATGCACAGAATTTACTTCTCCCCATAGCACGTCATACAATTTTAACTGTTTTTTCACGTAAAATAAATAAATTAAACAACGGCGATAGTTTCGCCACGCAGGGCGGTAAAGTCTGGTGTCTTCATGTTTCTGTTCCAAAGTGATGAAATAGTTTTGCATAATATAGTTATAATGCTAATTAATCAGCCCAATTAGTTTTCCCTCAGATAATTTCCCATAGAAACTACTTCAACCATATAGAGGGCACGTAATGATTTGAACACTCGTTAACGATTTGAAACATCTCTAATGCCTTGTATTTTGTGGGGCTCTGGAAGTTAGAGAAAAAAAATCCTAGGGGTTTTCATTAAATCGAATAATGTAATGTGCTCAACTTGCTGAACTCGTGTAGCACGACTGCAAAAGGTCGTTACTTATAGGGACTCAAAATATGTCCATCCTTTATATCGTTATCAGTATTTGTTAATATAATGATCGAGTGCGTCAGCATTTCCCAGTTATTTAAATGGCCTGTCACGGGTATTGTTGAACCTAAGATGGCATTACAAAGGGGCCATGTGTACGTCTTCGGACCCTGATCTAGATCAGTGCTTCAGTTTTCGATTGCCTTGAGTATACCAATCGCTCTCTCTCCTAAGCAAAATAAAGCACAGTGCTGCCTCATCGCCAGTCCTTCACTCCACTCGGTCGGGTGATACCAGTGAATCAAGTCGTAAGAGAACGAACAATTGCGTAATGTAATGGGTTGCAATGGAGGTGAGTTTGTTTCGGGAGACGCTAGCTAGAGTTCGAAAGATATGGATACCTGACGACTAAGTCGCGATATTTAAAGTGAAATATGTTTAAATACCCAATTTGTAGCGTCTTACAGGGGGTTAGAATATTGGCGAATCCTTGTGGAAGGTATTAGATACAATTAATAGGTGGTTCAAGAATACAGAACAAGATATCCGCGAACAAAGAGCAGGAAACAGTTTACCGATTGATTAGTCATCCAGAACATTCGAACAATATATTTTCTTTTGTTGGAACTTTGATTGTTTTATTTGAAAATCTTCAACAGTGAGGAGAACAACACAGCAACGTTGGGTAAGTGGACAGTAGCGGTAGCTGAAATGATCAGAAATACCCAATTGCGGCACCTACGGGAACATTAACTGTTGCAGGACGAAGTCCATTGATACAAATAATAATAATAATAATAATAATAATAATAAATAATATATCTGTTTGCCAGTAATGTTCACAGTTATTACTGCAGCCATAGATAACAGAATGTACAGACACCTACAGAAGAACAATCTGTTGCCAGTTGAACACAATGTCGTAAAGGTTGGGCTGTCCCTATGGCTGAAAGGAAATCTTGTTACTGAAAAAGTCAAGTAATATTCAGATTAACAGGGGAATTTTTCAAGGATATTATCTAACCCCTCTGCTGTTTTGCATTAGTATGATTCCACTATCTAGACACACTAACTTTCGTTACAAGCACACTGACTTTCGTTACAAGCTTCATGGTGATGGAAGACCAGTATCATTTGTTTCACATGGATGGTCTTGAAGTGTTTGCTAAGAATAAAGCGATTCTATCCAAAATGTCGGTCGCCAATGATTATAGCAATGACATCTGCAAGAAGTTTGGTCTTGACAAAGGTACAACTATCAATTTAAGGAGAGGGAGAGACAATCTCAAAGCAATATCTAAAGGTAATGGACAAGTTACAGATCAATTATTTGTGTGGCTTAAAGAGGGAAGAATGAATCCAGAATCGGAAGCAATTTTAATAGCTGCCCAAGATCAGGCGTTGAGAACACATTATGATAAAGTTGTTCTCAATCTCCCAAGATGATAAATTCTATCAAAGACCAAATTCTTAAAAATACACGACAGGGTGTATAGTTACCTCCACTGGTAGATCTACAACACCCTCAAGGTTCCGAACACAAGCTTCAATTGGTACAAACACTCACCAAAACCGGTTGACGTCTGTTGGACTAAGTACAATTTTGTATGACCAACAAATTCAAACTGATTGCACGACAGCGGTGAACAAAGCTGATATTATATCTGGTATTTGGAGAAAAAACTTTCTACTTTTAAATGTGGCTAAACGGTGCGACTGTAACTGTAAACATTGGCACCTGTGCCTAGGACGCGGCGTCTCCCGAACAGTAAAGTAGCCACTGACTCCATCTGCCGCCCTTCCACAGCTACAGAAACAGATGACTTTATTGAAAGGCTGAAGCTTTACTTTATTTATTTAGTCAAAAACAGTAAAAAACTATGTGACGTATGGGGGAGAAATCATCTGCGCACGCTTTCTTGAGTTTCAGAATCCCTTCCCAACAATTTAACTATTAATAGTTGAAAGATTAATAATAATAACAAATTTTAAAAAGCCAGAGATTAACATTTCAAAAACTAGATATTTTCGTTGCCAAATTATAGAAAACTTATTTTTAACGGTAAAGAAACGAACAGACTTGATTTTTCTGTATTGTTAACAAAATAGAAACTCACCCTAAGCTCTACTATCACTACAAGCAAAGGAAAGTTCAACAAAACGTGCGCATAAAGAAGCTACATTTACGTCCAGAAGCAAATCAAGGGGCCATCTCAGTATTTGCTCAATGGATCAGAGAAACTGGACAAAAACCTGATCGAGATGGGGGTCATCGACCCAGAAGTACATTATTTGTTACAGGCATATTGAGTCTTTTTTTTAAATTATACAATGAAAATGTAAACTAATTCATTATACTATATCTTGTTTTTGTTAAAGTAAACATTATGTTTCTTTTTGGCGATCAGCTCTTTTGCTCTCAGACTTTTGCTCAATAATAATAATAATAATAATAATAATAATAATAATAATAATAATAATAATAATAATAATATTGTAAACAAAGACATGACCCTAACAACCCCCAAGCAGACGCTAAGGATTCAGTTCATTCACGACAACATAGAATAGACCATACTGTGCATATGTGTATGAAGAAGCTATCAATCATTTAGCAAGATGATGCAACCATTTCAATAAACTTTATGACAGAGTGGCCATTGTGTTTCAGTGGAATGGGAAAATATGGTGTGCAGGTAACTGTTACACGGTGGAAGCACAAGTCAGAACGGTAGTTGAAATATCTACACGAAAATATTATGGGATTCCAAGATTCAGGAAGATTATTGATTATATTAAATCTCACGTGCAAGAGGAGAATGTATGGATAGTGACCGTTGTCCTAATAAATTCTAGAGTGGATTGAGGTTGAAAATGTGGGAACAGAGCACTCAGACGCCGAAAAAACTGAAGTAGAACTTGCTTAAGCCTACGACACATTATAGGTTTGACAATCACTCTAAAAGAAAAGGAACTCTCGAGGAAGCAATGCACCAATGTGAATCACCTCTTACGCCACAGGTGGACCAACCCTGCCAAAAATATATTCCGAATCACTTGACGAAACACTTCAACTTCAAGCTAGAAGCAAATTTAGGATACCAATTACAAATTATGGCAGTGCTCGGCACCCTTAACATTTTACAATTGGTACCCCTGGCATTCCTATATGCGTTTACCATTTGGTGGGTCCCAAATATAGAGAAGAAGCAAAGACACTCAGTGCTGAAGTCGTTCAAAATTATGACAATTTTTTTCGAAACCCCTCAAGGCCTAGAAGAAATTGTAAGATGCAACTCAATATGCTTTGTTTAATTTCTCTTTCATTCATATCTATGGTGCTTAATTGTGGAAATATTTTCCTTAACTGAATTATCTAGTTTTAATTCTGCAAAGAAAACCCGAAATTACACATTTATGTGTCTAGAATTCTCAAGAAAAACTTACCCAAGGGAGACATATTTAATTACATCTAGTTACTATTTAATTTTCTGTAAATTAATTCACATTATGTTCACGACCTAGAAAAATATGAAACCTTGAATTCCAATATCAAAAACAATGTATTTTAACAAATGTATACAAAATTTTATTTCAACAATTAATTAACTTCAAAAACTTAAGAGAAAGCTCAAAGAATTTATAATTAAAATGTCCATTATTCCTTGGAACTAATATTAATTCCACGTCACATTTTTTCCCTACTGAAGAGATCAATAATAAATACATTTATCAACAAGTAATGCTGTAGAAATGGAGAACTGCACAGTAGACCTTTTGGAACGGCAACTGAAAAATTATAATTTTATCTCACTCTTGAAAATCACAAATGTCCACACACAATATGGGACAAAATATGTCAAGACGAAAATTGCTCAGAAAAACTGCCATTACACACTAATGAACATGATTTTTTCAATTAAATTATCTTTTGATGTACCAGTTTCAAATCCACTAATTCGTATCAAAATCTGCTCAACATAAAAGTTTAAAAGCATTCAGTGAAGACAAGAAACATAAAAATTAAAAAATTAGGATATGGCAGCCTAGACACTCCTGTGCACAAGAATTACAACTACAGTTTGTCCTTTTTCTGAGGATTTGCGTTAAACATAATTGTTCTACATAAAATCAAATATCTAGTTTTGAATTCTGGTTTAAATGAAGTAAAAATAAGTGTTCTGAAATTTCGGACATGGCAAAATCTTTCTGTAAATGATCAAAAATATTTTTACAGATCTCAAGATATGCCTTCTGCAGCAAAATTGCTTTAAGATGTGAATAAATCTACATATTCTCTTACATTATATAATTAAATTTGCCCTTAACGATTTTGTCCCATGGGCGGCTAGAAGACATATGCGTATAGCGGAGTTTAAAAGAAACAAATCATTTGCCAATGTTCTTACAGACTAGACTTTATTCAATCTCACAATGATTGAATTTCATACTTGACGCTGCTTTTTACACGCTTCCTTCGAAGTAATTCGTAGTGTTGGAATTGCCACTGAAGTCATCTAGAAAAACGTAATACAATTTGTACACCGTCCAACTCGAAGTGTGAAGCAAGACACATACATTTTGTTGGCTGTTTAAATGTGCTAAAATATTGTGAGGATTGTTCACTTGATGCTCACTGAACAAACCAATATTCCAACATTCCTCAACTAAAACAATTATCGTTAAATCAGATCTTAAAATCTTGAAAAAAATCTGAGCTAAAAAATGATGTCTAATGAATACTCCAAACCGGCTCGCAAGCACAACCTCAACACGTGCTCTGTCAGGGTCTGATGGTGTCCAGAATCCACTTCATGTAGTAGGCGACGCGGGTGTAGACCCCGGGGACGCCCGCGGTGCCGCACTCGTTGTGGCCGAAGGAGACAATGCCGAAGAGGACTTGCTTGGACTCGGTGCCCACCTCCGCCTCCAGCACGAGCGGGCCGCCGCTGTCCCCGTTGCACGAGTCCATGCCCGCCACGCCCCCCGCGCACAGCTGCTGCGGGATGATCTCCTTCTCCAGCCCCGGCTGCGGACATTCAAGCCTCATTCACTCACGATTCATCATTCAACGCCTAAAGTCATTAGTCACAGAGGTATAGTGCATGTTTGAATCGGAGGTAGCTGTGATCTCTTACTGATTGGCGAGATGGCGCTGACCTGTGCTAGGACCTAACCAGGAATCTCCCACCAGCGGGGCACCGCCCTGTGTGATAGTGTAGCGCATGCATGCATGTGTGTGTGTGTGTGTGTGTGTGTGTGTGCATGCATGCGTATGGGGTGAGGATAGAGCGAAGAAAAGATCGCGCGGTCCGTAGCCCGTTTGTTAGGGAACTGCTGCGGCATTCCCCTGGTAACGATTGAATAAATGGAAAACTACCGGTTAGACCCATTGGAAGAGGAAGAAAAGGTCGCGCGGTCCGTGGCCCGTTTGTTAGGGAACTACTACCGCATTCGCCTGGTAACAATCGGATAAACGGAAAACTACCGGTTAGACCCATTGGCTGTTATAATACTTCCCCGAACAGTGACTGAATTAAACCTAGCCGTGTGGCAAGCATCGACAATCCTGCCACCGTCGGGACACGAACCCCAGGACTTTCCAGTCAGAGTCGCTGCAGCGACAACTGATGCCCTTAGCCACGTAAGCTGGTGCTGTCCTTAAAAATGTTTAAAATCTATTTTTTAAAAATTATGTAGCTCACTGGGGACGTTGGTGTTATGGAATGTGGAATGGTATTTGCATCCTCTACGGGATGTTAGGATAATAGAAGGCATAAAAGTGTAGCATATATTTGAACTCCTTAGAAGATTTGATAATGCTGGAGTTTAAAGGAAGAGCGGGAGTTTAAATATTAAAGGAGAAAAAGATATTTTAACTTTCAGGGAAGACAATCTTCTTTAGATAACAAAAGAAACACTAACTGTATTTGAAATGTGAGACGTGAATTAAGGTTGTTGTATTTGAAAGCAAATTTCCAAAGTTCTCCTATTTGATACCAACAACTTAAGCCCCTACTGGATGCGAAAACAATCCGATATAGCTAGCTATGCGATACGATTTGGCGCCCGAATCCTTATTGGATGAGGAAATTTCTATGCGATTTCAGCGTTTAGCATCTGGCGCTGTGGCGTGGTAATAAAAGGGGATGACAAACGATTCCCTATCTTAACAGTATAAACATCCATAATTTCTCGTTCTCGGTTGCCTCGATCTTTTGTCACCTATACGCGCGGGAATACGGTACAGAAGAAAAATTAAAAATTCTAATTATTCATATTCTTTTTCATAACAATCGACGCATCCTGGTAAAGTGAAACGGGTCCATGAAGGAAACGAAAACGAAAAAAATCTCGAAAACCAGAATTTCGAGATGTGCGTCGTGACTTCCGATCCATCGGGGCGCCTCACCTGCGTGAAGACCTTCTTGCACTGCTCGAAGGGCATGACGGGCAGCAGCACGTCCTTGAGGGCGTTGCTGCCCTCCTTGTCCTCGGTGAGGCCCCATCCGGCGGCCACGAGCGGCCCGCTCAGCTGCAGGTTCTGGTTCTCGCGGCTGGTGGGCAGGCACACGGGCCGCACGAACTCCTCCCTGAGGAAGTCCACGGAGTCGGCGAGGCGCGCCAGCGCGATGTCGTGGTGGCTGCCCACGTCCTTGGGGTCGTACAGCGGGTGCACCTGCGTCTCCTCCACCCTCACGTCGATGGGCGGCGGCAGGCACGCGCCGCCGGGCCTGCAAGCAATCGCGCTTTCTGTCGCCAGCACGCTCGGCCGAGATCGTTAAGGCGCGGCCATCTCGGGTTCGAGTTATATCATTTGTCCTTTCACCCCTCATCACCCTATCACTTCATTGAATACCCCTATAGTTTAAAAATCACAGTGGTCGCTATATGAACAAAGATGATGAAAAGCGACCTTAAAGAGAGTAACTTTAAAATGGCCACACTTACTCCCCTGTATGGATTCGAAATGTGAGTAACATCTAGGTAAAACAGGAGAATTAACTAAGAAGAAATCTATTCCTGAGGTATGTGAAAGACTGCACATTAATAGACCTACCAGAAAGTACACCAGAAACGAATTGGAATTACCAGCTTACAAGAAAAATACCTATAGAAAAACTGGATAGACCAATTACGAAGAATGAATAATGAGAGATTGCCCAAGCAGGCGCAGATCTATTACTACCTCTCAAAAGGAAAAAGAGATAGGATCAAAGAAGAGATATCTTATCTAGACAACTTTGCCGCAACAGACTAGGTTGGCCTAATCCATGCTGCCGATGGTTAAATAATGCATTGCCACTTTGAGTACCTCCAAATATACGCATAATAGCAGAAACGAGTGGAAATTTAAATGATAGGTAAAATTAAATTGGCGCGCCAATAAAGCCCGTCATTACAGCTCGACAAAACTTCACCGTGCAGATCAAAGGCTGTTACAACGAGAAGATGGGATTGTGTATGTAGTTATTTTCACTTTTGGAAGTATGGTTTGCAAAGTGCAAATTATTCGATGGGATTTAGTTTATTATTATTATTATTATTATTATTATTATTATTATTATTATTATTAATATTAATATTATAATATTATTTTCTGTATTATCGATTAGAATTTTTATAATTATTATTTACCTAATAATATTTGAGTATTTATTTTTCATCTAATTCCAGAGATGTAATTTCTCTTCACGGCAAAACGTAGAAACACGATCATGTGGCAAAGTGAAATAATAAATTATTGGAAGCATAGAATCTGCTCATACTGTATATTGATTTATCAAGACGTAAAAATAATATTAATGTTAAAAAGTATAATACATTGTGTGATGATACAAATAGATTACTGGATAAAAAAATCTCTCATAATATCGATCATATTTTCGAAGTAACAGTACGGATACAATAACGGTTTGATGATATCTTATCAGCGTACAATTCCAAAGTAATTGCAGTAGTTCTTTTGGATAACAAAAACATTTAATTCAATAGACTATTAAGCCGTCTATCTTAAGTAAAAACAGTCTGTGATTTGGACGTAATACCGGCAAAGTAGTCAAACTATGACACATTTGGCTGACAGGTTTTTCCATTTATGAAGATACGTCAATTGTGACCCCACAGGAGATCCATCCGGAGACTCCTTAATTGCATCCTGAATGTGGCAGATTTATCAATTGAGAAACTTATTGTTCATTAATTGTGATTGCGGGTGACAAAATGTCTTTATATTCTTTTCAACCAAATTCATATATAACGATTAAAAAATTAATCCCAAAAGACTTAAATCTTAAAAGCTGATCTGCTGAAAATTCACCAGATGTAAATCCATTAAAACATTACCATCATTTTTTATTCTACTGTAGACTAAATACTACTGAAATATGTTTGGTATTAATAGAATCCAGGTTCCAATTGAAGCAAAGCTGCAGAAAATGCGCCAATTTTCCAATTTCCTCTTCGCAAACTCACCAGTTCTAAATTAGACAAAATTGCACTGTCATCACTGCTAGCAGCCAGGATAAAAAAGCAGATGATACGAGTAATCTTACCTGCAATCTATTGGCTTGTCTATGGTGTGTTCGCCGAGTTTCACGGTTGCCAAGTAGAGATCCGTTTGAGTGATAATGCAGTGGGCAGCTGTCAGCACGTAGCGTGAGTTTATCAGCGACCCTCCGCAGAAGTATCGAACGGGTCTCCAAGTCGATCTCCTGAATTCCAAAAAGAAAATGGTACACGTGATAATATACATGATGCAATATAATACATGGAAGATGTGATAAGTAGAATAGAAAGAATCCTCACAATTACTTTTAGAACTTTCGCTTTATTAACAAAAATTAATTCTGAATTTCCTTGAATTTTAGGAAGTATGTATTCAAATTTATTATTCCTTTTACTTCAATGTTTATCTGCATATGGGACGCAACTACTTTTTTATAAGAAAAATGATTCTATTCACTTCACGGTAAGGAAATCTTTAATCTCCTGGAACTAGACATTTTCTAAAAGAAATGACAATCTCTCTCCGTTTCTGCGGTAATTTCCCGCCAAAGTTGAAGCAAGATTTTCGCTTATTTTTAGCTTTGCACAATTCTACTCTATGAAACAGGACACAGAACAACAAAGAAAAAGATATTTTTTTAAAGGTTTCTAATAAGTCATGAAAGTTTTTATGACATAACCCTTTAGTGCATTTCCGTGGTCTGTGAAACCAAATGCCGTTGAATATGTACTATCAATTCTGAATTTTGTGGCCCTATGAACGAAGCATCTATACTTCCATGATGCCTATTGTCTAATTAAAATTTCTGAATTATTGCGTTAAAATTAAAATTATGGAATTATCATTTAACTAATTGTTACATTCTGTAATAAGGGGCAATATAGTAGCATATTTTGAATGTGATATGTAATTTTCACATGGCGGCACGTTTTAGAGAGTTTTACTGCACAAACATCCGGTTAGTTATCACTAAATGATTAATAAAGCTCAACATTTCCATAGGGCCTCGAAACCAAATGCTTGATATCCTATTGTGCTTCTAGGGGTCAGTGAAATGTTAAGATCTCCGATGAACCCTTGCACACTTCTACGGAGGAGTACCATTCCGGTATCGTGTCCAAAACTTCGGATTAATTTCAGTTTCTGGAAGTTTCCCTAGTTTCTAACCAGGGAAATTCCAACGTTGCCCTATGTTCCTTTTCCTTGCACACTAATTAGGGGTGGTAGTGCGCGTTCATAAAGTTACTGTGGCAAGTAAATGGCGTGTTCAAAGCCAAACCTCGACTGTATAAACAAACACGTGTGAAATCTACAAACTCATGCGCAAAAGTCACCATGATAAACATAAAAGTACGTAATGGTGAAAGTGAAGGTCGTAATAGACTTTCTCCTTAGTATTACTTTTCATAAATTAATAATGAATCCAAGTAGGCGAAAAAGAAAAGCAAAGAAAGTAAAAAAACAAAGCAATAAAATACAACAGGAAAAATAGAATGAACAATAAAAACAATCATGATGAGTAAGGAAAAAATTCACGAAGAAAAAAAGCACTAACAGAAAAAACAGTAATAGAAAAAAAGCAGTAAAAGAAAGAAAACTTTCTCAACCGAAATATATTAAGAAACAACTGTTTCGCTAAAGTATTTCACCAGGATCTTGCCGAGAAATTCGACATAGTAGAGAGTCAACAACCTTATAACAAGTGAAAATCAGAGCAAGTAATCAGCAATGATTCAGACCGAATTCTATGGGATAGTGTAATTACTTATCGAATAGTGGAAGCAAATAGACGAGATGTTCTGTTTGATAAAATATCTAAAACAAATTCATCTTCATTAATGCTGCGGTTCCTACAGACTTGCAACAGCTGTTGCCGAGTAAAGGAAATACCAACTACTGGCTGTGGAATTGAAGGACATGTATGTGTTGCGAGCAGTGAAAGCGCTTCCAGTGGTGGCGTCAGCAAATGGATGCGTCAACCAGGAATGGCAGAGGCCGCAAAGAAATTATTGCTGAGAATCATTTGCCGAGGACCATTCAGAAAGCTGCATTATTGGAATCGAAAATCTAGTCTAAATTCTTAAGCCTGAATTGAGGAATATCAACAAAAAAACATGTTCTTGTTTCACATTACCAAACACCGTTTCCCTGGGTGATTTTGAGAATCCAAGCATCCGTGTAGAAGCAGAGAAAAAAAGGAAATGATAATTAATTATGAGATCAATCATAATCTCGATCATGTTATCGTCCAGTTTCCTGCTCCATTGAGCAAATGCTGAGATGTCCCCTTTGTTTTGATTCTGGACATAAATACAATTTCACTACTGCCACTTTTTTAGCTCTCCTTTTGCTAGTTGTGGCAGGAGTAGAGCGGGGAGGAGTGGGTTATTTTATTAGCAATACTAAAAAATCGAATTGTAGTTCGTTTACAGATTCAAATAAGTTTTCTATACCTCGGGAGTGAAAAGGTCAAGTTTTCAAATGTTCCTAGCGCACCTTTCTATTCGCGGTAAAGCGAGGGGCCGGCCCGCGGACTCAGGCGATAGACATGAGGACACGCGAAAAATGGCGGAATGGTGGACGCTGCCTGAGTAAGTGGACGCGAAGGCGCTCGGTGGAAGTTCCTCCAGGCGACACTGCGCTCCGCCGCTGAGAAGCCCCCACCGAATGCGGTCACAGCGAGAACAACGCGCCTCGCTTTTGTCAGATTCACATCGATTTGCCCTTCCGCCCCTTCAGTCTCCCTTCAATAAGGGGAGAGGAATTATAAGGCAGTTTTAGCAAGGCAAAACGTATTTTCTAACTCTACTTGTAAATCGGGGACCAAACGAATTCAGGTAAGGAAAAGGACTGACAGCTGTAAGCGCGCTTAGTGGGTCGCCACCGCGCTGTTATCCAGCTTTTCCTTGTGCCTTACTGAAAATCTTCAGAATGTGCTCCTACGACTCCTTCAAAATGAAAAGAAAAAACATAGGAGACTGCCGAAAATTCATGTTCAGCGATGTAAAATATTCGCTGAGGAAAAGGAAGAATGTAAAAATGGTAAGAAACAGAATTCATTCAACTGACAAATGATTCAATTTAATGAAAATCAACTTTAACCGTATTTCAAAAGAAATCTGCCAGACTTAAGTCTGGAAAAATGGATAGAGTTGGGATTTAAAAATAATAGATGTGAAAATGATCTTCAAAAATAAATTGTCGCCTTTCGTTTTTACTTGGAAGGCAATGAGATAGTCCGTCCCCAATTTACATGTGGGTTAAATTCATTTTCCTTCTAGTCCCCTACTTACACAATTGGTTTAGTGGTGAGTTATAGTTGAGATTTACATAATTGAAATGACTGAAGGCGTTGCCATTAAATAGTATTGTTGACCATAACAATCATTTCAATTTCAACTATTTACACACGCCGTTGTAAACGAAGGAACTAACCTGGAGAGGTAGCCCAGGCGCGCGATCCAGGGGTAAGTGAACACGTCCGTCACGTTCCCTCCGACGATGCGGTCTATCCCCGGCGGGCTGCAGTAGTCCTCGGGCAGCAGCCGCAGGTTGGGGTGCGCGCTCACGTCCGGGGGCGCGTCGCCCGCCGCGGGCGTTGGGCGGGGCCGCGCGGGCGTGGGCGTGGGCGTGATGCGGGTGGGCGTGGCCGGGCGCGTGAAGGTGCTGCTGGACGTCGGCGCGGAGCTCGAAGGCCGCTGGACGGTCGTCGACTGGTCGGGGACGCCGTCCGTGCAGCACACTATGGGCACGCTGCCGGAGAAGCCACAGCGGAGGCTGTTCAGGTATGCGAGGTTTTGCTGCAGACAGAAAAACACGCCATTTTCATTTCGAAAAACTTCGTGGAAGAATATTTATTTGTTACTTACGGTCGAATTGATAATCCACACTTCGAGGTTAAGGGAAGTGTAACTTTAAATGTACTCTTACAATGAGTACTCAACAATGAGTAATTTTCTAGGTCATAGACACTTATAATTATAATAATTATTATTTGTTATTATTCTTCGGAAAAATACCCATCAGAGCAGCCGGTTGCTAGATTATCCTCCAGACAGCGACTGCATTCTATCTAGCTGAGAAGCTAGCGTCGAAAATCCTGCCGCCGTCCGGACCCGAACCTAGGACCGACCTGTCCGAAGCACTGCAGTGACAACTGATGCACTGAGCCTTCTCTCCCAATGCAGCGAGTTCGAATTGATGAGACTCTCCGAGAAGGTTAATGTGACGTCCGCCTTCCCTCAGAAGCATATTGGGAAAGCTTCGTTTTCTTTTGTTTATTTTATCGGTTCCCAAATTCGATAGATAATGATGTTTTGTGGATCATAGACTTAGAGACATTGATCGTTGCAAAAGATATTGACGAATTGTTGAAATGGTCTCAGTAAAACCGAATGAAAATAAATACCCATGAAAGTAAAACAATTACGTTTACAAAGGCACAAACACAGGAAACCCACCAATATTCAATGGGTATCAAAATTACGGTATCGGAATTCTAGAGGTACGTAGCTGTTAATATCTGGATTTAATACTGATCTGGGATGATCACGTTAGATATACTTCTCGAAAGGCTTGTAAATCTCGATTTTGATATTCAGATTTTACAGACTACGAACTGTAACACGGAAAGGCAGACTTCCTTGGTACGTCTCGTAATAGATTACAAAGTAGCATACTGGGATCATCAAAAGGGAGGTGAGATAAAACCGAGAGCAGAAAAAAAGCGACTAGAAAGAACGGGGCGAATACGAATTAGAAATAATTAGCTAATCATAGAAAGGCAGAGAACTGTATGCCTAAACAAAGCAACCGGCATGGAAAGCCATCATACTTTAACTCATTGTTCCTTAAATAGGGGCGGCCACTCGTAAAAAATAAAATGCAGAAAACAAAGAACGGATATAGGAAAAATTCAGCTTTGTAAGTAGTTGAGTGGGACAATTTATCTGCATGTTTGCCGGTGCCTTTTCCCAGGAGCACACTAGTTACTCGTTTGACAGTTTTGAGGAGTCTAAGTGTAGAGGGCAGTAATGTTCAGAGTTGTTTTTCAGGATAAGCAAAGGTCAACAAGAATACGGGTAAAGCCGGGGGTATTTACCTACCGCAAATGTATCAATTATTGGGTAACAAAGGGGCATACAGTGAAATAAAATAAGGTGAAGGGAAGGGGTGGAGAAGAGATGAGGCAGTTTTACTTAATATTTTATATTTGTCTAATTGTGTTTTAATTTATTATTAATCATTATTATTATTATTATTATTATTATTATTATTATTAAAAATCCGAATTCCTTATTTGTCCATCTCGTTTTATTTCTTAAGAAGTTGACGTTTCCCCAGGTCGAATGATTGGCGAAGTGTGCGCGAAGTGAGGAGCAACAACACAAACGCCCAAATTCGGTGTCTCAGCAGCTGGGAGTGACGCCAGAAATGTCTGCACAGCGCTCAGCGTCCTCGGCTGCCGACGCAGCGAGCCTTTTGAATTGTCCTGGGAGCTATTTGCCCGGAGGGGGGCGGAGCGAAAACAATACTATGAATATCTGAAAAAAGTTACAGAGTTCTGCTACTACATCCTACAAAGAATAGAGCACTGTGAAGAAATTTCATTTATTTTTATGTGAATGTGTAATTCATAGTAGTATCTTCGATCCGAGAATGGCGCAGTGGGATAACTCCAAGAGTAAGAGTAGGTGTTAAACTGTCATAAATGAAATGAAAATTAATACAAATAAATGCAAAGCTATCAGTTTCTTTAATATGAAAAAAGGAGAAAATATCTCGTACACTCTGAAAGGCGAGTTGATACCCAGAGTAAGTAATGTCAAATATTTAGTAATTAATATTAAAGAACATATGGGATGAGTCGAACAAGTCTACTATGTGGCCTGAGTCGCATGGAAAGCTCTGGATTTCGTCATGAGGAGTCTTAGAAGAGGGAGTGCTGAATCGCGTTAACTTGTGAACACGTCGCTAATTCGACCGATTCTTGAATACGGTTAAGTTTCTTGGTATCCTTATCGTGTCGGACAAATACTTTAAATAATATTAAAAAAGGCGCGTAAAAATTTGTATCGCGAGGGTAAATAAGTTCAAAGTTCCATGTGGGAATCCTTGCAGAAACGTCGGGAAAGAGCTAGACTCTGTGCTTACAACGGCGAACCATCTTAGAAGGATATTCAGAAGCGACTCTTAAAAGCATCATTCACTAGTCGTCAGGACCGCAACTGCAAAATTATGGGGAGAAGGCAAAAAGCTGATTGGTCAATTTTCTTTCGTTAACCGGACAATAAAAAACTGGATCGAATTACCCGCAGTACTGCTAGACATTAGCTCAGAGTGGGAAAATTTAAAAATAAATTGAAAACCACAAGTTACTAATATTAATAATTGTTTATGTGTTAGACTAGAGCTAATTTTGTATTCATTGTAGCTAAGACTAATTTTGTATTCATTTAGTATTAGTCATAATTAGTATAAAATGTGTTTTAAATGTGTGTTTTAAAAGTGAACTTGATGTAAATGTAAACTTGACTAAAGTTAAAGGTAATTTTAAATGTATTTACGGAGAGCTTCCACGGGATCGTTCCCACGCAGTAAATTTATTATTATTATTATTATTATTATTATTATTATTATTATTATTATTATTATTATTATAGAATACATTTAATTGTGTCCAATTTACTTCCTTTTGAAAGAGTCAATTACAAGTTATACACAAATCCAGGACAAAATAAAATTTATTTATGCGCTATTATGCTCAATTAAATTAATATGGTAAATATTTTGCAGTGTTTCAAAAACAGCAATTTATAAAATTTAGAATACGGCAAGGAATACACAAATTACCAGTTGAATAAAAAAGCAAAAAAAATTGCAATCTTAGAGATCTCCAGATAACGTACAATTGGCATGTCAATTTTACACAATTAAAAGTGATTTGCATAATCAATTGTCGATAGCATGGATACAATCTAGTTTTCAGCTTAGGATTAATTTTCAGTTTAATAGCTTGTCATACAAATAGCTTATGGGACTAATTTATTTTCCTTCAGGAGACTCGACTACTTTACAATATGGAAATCATTTGCCGCCTGCATTTTAAGACTCGTTTTTGTTTGTTGCTTTAGTTTACATCGTTTACTTGAAATCAAATTTCTGCATTATTATTATTATTATTATTATTATTATTATTATTATTATTATCATCATCATCAGAGCATTAAAAATATTGATGAGTCGGAAGACTTCTCTTTCTTTACAGTAGACATTTCCAATTTCTCGGAATTTCCCAATCTACCACGTTATATGGAAGAGAAGTATCAGCAAAAATACTCTGTGGATAAAAGTGTAATTTTCTACCAATTATGAATTTTTTCTTGGAAAACTATGTAGTTACTGCATTAAACCTTTTCCTTTTTTTCAGATAAATGAACCGTTTATACACCGAAAACAACGGCTTCTTTGGGAAGTCCAGTTTGTTAATAGCAGAGGAAACAAACACCACGGCGACTAAGCAAAGCGATGAGGTAAAACACGTGCTTAGTGTAGACATCGCAGGAAGCTTATCGAGATGGTATCTTGTCCGACACCGCATCTTATCTCGTTCATAAAAGATTGAAAATTATTGCGGAAGAATTTACAAAATGTGTTATGCATTCACAGGAAAATTATTTTATTAAAAACTAACACATTATTAGAAAGGTAAATAAATTCATTAGATAAACATTTTTTCGTTATCACTGAAAATTATTTAGTGATCCTCACAGTAGTTTTAATCTTTGGAAATTTAAATATTTTTTGTTAATAAAAAATAAAAGCATGCGTTAATACTTAATAAAAGCATAAAGCCAAAAAAATACCTGCAATATTCGTAAATCGTTCAACTATTAAATTTAATTGTACAAAACTACGCCTTCATATTCCTGAAGAAGTACCCTTTAAGAATAGTTACGAATATATTTAAATGATTCATTCGAAAAGTAAAATAAACCTTGATGTCTAATACATGTAGAACTGGAACAATTAAAAAGTCTTTAATAAAATCTGATAAAATAAAAGGGTAGAGAATTTTTTATATGGATTACCTAAATAACTGGGAAAATGCGAGGTGATCGTAACAGCGCTGTTTGCTCATCTAAATCCGAAAGCATACGTCACGTCATTTCTGGGCGCCCTTGACGGAGACTTCAACGCTCGTCTAAGAGGAAACCTGCTGCACGAAACTACGAAGTTTTCAAGGATGGCAATGCCCTAACATTCTGTGGAAATAAAACAGGCCATTATTGTTCTTTTTTCTGGTCTCCTAATTGTATGATACTAATGAAAATACTGAGATTATCATCACATTTTTATTATGAAACGTTCTGCTGCAATGGATAGGAAGAATCTTAAGAATGTAATATTGTAGGAAGTTTATTTATGTAGATCGAATTTTACCAACTAGTCGTGAAAATTTCAATTAAATATTTAAACGATTCCGTAATTATAATAAAAATAGTACCAACTGAAAATTTCAGTGACATTCATTTTTATCTTCAACAGCCTTTACGTGACAATGGTGATCAGATCTGTAAGTTCACCTGTGTGCCGATTGAGAAAAATTTTGTATTTATACGTTTACCGTTTCCTGTTCGTATAGCTAAAGAGCTAACGTTTAAAGAAATACGCAGTTTTATTACAAACTTAAAAGAAAAAAATACAAGAGTTCACTGCTGACTATTTTTACGAGAATAAAAAAAATATAGCTTGAAATTGACTCCATCGAAAAACAGGAATACAAACTGCCATGCAAACTGGTTGTGAATGAGAAAAATAATTTTTATTATCAAAGTGAAGATTACTTGGATTTAAAAACATAAATTGTCAATGGCGAAGGCTCAATGAAAGGGAGTGATGTGTCGCTCTCCACGTTTTTCAGCTCATTTTCACTTTTCACAATTGACAACAGAATCTGTTTCTCTTCCTGAAGTTGTCTGTTCCGTTAGTACTTTCGTTTATTCCGTGCGCTCTCCACCAGGCGTTTGTTTACTCTCTGGATGTGCTCGCCCTTGGACCGCCGCCATCGAATTCGTTACAGAGGACATTGAACTAAAGACCGTGAGCTGCAACATTACGTCAACTCACGTTAACGTAAGCGTGAACACGAACATAACTTGCGCGCTTGCAAACTTTCTCCGTCTTTTGTTTACGTTCACTTTCACAGCTTTGAATGCACCTTTTACCTCCGACTCTTAGCGAGTCATTCAAGGAACCAGTGCTAAGAAGTTGTATCACTTCCTTTCCACCGGCAGAGACTGGATACCATCATACGCGGCCACCTTGGCACTATCTGGTTCTCCCAATCTGACTCGGAAGTGGTTGGTACACGGACCCGTGTGTAGTTACTAATTCATCACCAGTGTAGCCCGTGTGCACCTACGCGCCAGCCGGTAATTAACAGCAGGAGGGACCATGGCCACGCCTTGGCTGCATCCCGTAGGACCACAAGAGACGTCACTTGGATTTTCCATCCCCACACTTCCCGGGAGAAGGTCAGACTCAAAGGAAATTACGCCGCCCAGGTGTAACGGACACGCACCTCTAACGCACACCGAACGCGCTAGGAACAAAAGATCTCATGCCAAGGAGGGACCGGGCTTGTCATGATACACTGATAAACAACCTTGTCTACGCGGGACTCGAATCCGCGACCTGCCGAACAACGTTCGCCCCTGCACATGTCTCAGGGACCTCGGCCACCAGGTCGACCTAACTTGCACTGTGACGAAAGGCCCCATCGAACACCGTTTGTGTAAATGTTACGTTATGCTTACGTTTAATTGATTGATTTTTCCGTGTTTCCGGGGGCGTTAACTGCTTTGGTCGTAACTGCATTAGTCCCGTTAGTGTAGTGCATGTTCTTTTCTCGGGAGATGGCGGTGATATTCCCCCCTGGATGGCGAGATCCGGCGCCGACCTACCGTCGGCTAGTGAGGTTTCCCCCTAACCAAGACTCTCCCACCAGCGGGGCACCGTCCCAGCCGGGACAAGCTATAAGCTCCCGACCGGTCTCCCGGAATATGTTGTAGTGTAATGCATGTTAGTGTGTGTAAGGGAAGAGGATAGGACAAGGAAGAGGAAGGACAGATCGCGCGCGGTCCGTGGCCCGTTTGGTAGGGTACTGCTCCGGCATTCGTCTGGTGTTGATCGGAGAAACCACGGAAAACTACCGATCAGAGCAGCCGGCCGCTAGAATTCTCCTCCAGACAGCGACTGAATTCGACCTAGCTGAAGAGCTAGTGTCAAAAATCCTGCCGCCGTGGGGAGTGGGAACCTAGGACCTCCCGGTCAGAGGCGCTGCAGTGACATCAGTTGATACACTGAGCTACCGCTCCCGGTGCTTACGTTTAAACTTCACTGTTAATATCATTACATCCGGCACGCTTTATTTCAGAAATGGGAGAGTCCACCGCAATCAGAATACCCGTAGCGTCGACCTTGAAGTACTCCTCGTGCTTCAGCGCAGGGCGTTAAGTGGTCTCCGTAGCAAATGATTTCTGGGAAGACGATGTCAGAATGACGCAACGTGCTGCTGTATCTGGCCGACTAATAGCCCCTTCTCTTGTAACCACAAACCTCGAATACTCGGGTCTGCCTGTTCAGACGCGGGTATTTCATGCTCCTTGAATGTTGGGATCGTTATGGCTGTGCACACGATGCTAGTACAAGCGTGTATTACTAGCGTGTAGCCGACTTTCTAAGGGGCTAAATGATTATTGCTGGCGTTCAGAAGACTAGCACCTTTTCAAGGCTTCTCATCGAGCGAGTTTTGTGCTAGTCAACTGCGAAACCCCGTCTCCCCAGTCATCCCTTCTCTTTACCTAGAGGCTGGCAAAATAAATGTCTAAACCCACTAACGCGCAAGTCATTCCCGTAGGTTCAACTAGCTGCTATTGTTCGTCTTCATGGCATTTATTTGCTTGCCGCTAATCAACTAGCCGGTAGTAGTTTTCAGGGAATGGACCTTCTGAATTGGCTCTCGGCATCATCTTTTGCAACTGTAACCATTGTTTAGGAGGTGATAGAAGGCTCTACCGCTACTTCCCGCAATAAAAAATGCACTAAACTTACGAAACCAATGACAGTTGACGCTCCCAGTAACTGAAAATAAAGGACTGGGCAAATGGGTCTCTAGATAGAGCCAGCAGAAGGTGTATGGCGAATACGGAGCACTCATACTCGAGAATTTTTTGATGACTTCCATACCTCAGAATTTCGTCTTTTAAATTTACCTTTTATCGATGTTTTGTTTACGTAAAAGCTCATTATTTAATTTCATCTTTAGCTTCATTTTTGTTTACCCACATGCGCATTTACTTCATAACTATGCACTACTTGGTATTCAGTCATGTGTATGCACTTGTGGCATGCACTTAGCTGGCTATATTTAAATAAAAGTACTTTTGAAATAAAAAATATTTTGAAATTTCATTAAACCTGATTTCACTGCGTTTTTCCATGAATATCAAAAGTTATTTTTATCTCAATATTCGACTTATTTTTCCAAGGACGTATTTGATTAATTTGTTCACCATAACCCATATTTTTAATCTTAATATATTATCCATTTTTATTTCTTCAAGTGAAAAATATTGAGCCTAATTGGTTAAATATGCATGAAAAGTAACACCTTTATTGTTTATTCAATTAATGGGATCTATTTATTACCGTGATAATGGTTTTAATTACTGAAATATTTTAATAAATTACCGGAATCTTGTAGAGAGCTATGATTGGGATGTTTCGAAGCGAGCAGGTAATTGATGTGATATGCATGTGATAAACAGCTATGACCTCCGGTGGAACCGCCTAGCTCTTGTGGGAACACCACGAACGTTTTCCTAACGAGGAAACTTTAACGAAGATTTCACTTTCATTGTAATCAACGCTTACGTGTTCTTTCTGCAGAGAGAGTTTACTAGCTATTTATGTATAGTTGCTTGTTGAAATAAACAGATCGTTACGATCGTCTGTAGTGATACAATGAAATGAATCCAAATCATTTATAGACCATAAAATAGGAAAGTTCTTACAACAGGATAAAGTCACTGTGATAAGCCAAGAACCCCGGGTTTAGTTAGAATGATAAAATCGGCATCCAGCGTTAGAAATAATGACATTGTATGCAAATTCGAAGTCAAAGACTACGCATTGTTAGGACAACCGATAAACATAGTGTAATATTCCATGCTTGGTGTCATGGCGCTGCGCAGATGGACACGGCCTTGAACACATAATATGCAGAAGGTGTAGGGAGGGCATTGGAAGCAGCAATCTTATAGAAGGCGCAAGGAATCAGTCTCTAGAAAAATATTGAAGCGAACATACGTAAGCGGTTGGTACGGTGCGAACGGATTTTATGCATAGGCTGGGTATTATTTAAATGATAGTGAGGGCGGAAATTTATGAATAATTTAAGGTTTAAGAGGTTGGTATTGCTTAAATTGTTGTATTAAATTGTAATTGGAAGTTTTATTAATGCAGTCGTTGGAATTTCAAATTAATATAGACTTCCGTGTTTCGAGGGAGTATATATTAGGGTAGCTCCGTAGATGGAAGGATTTTTCAAGAAGTAGCTGAATATAGTCAGTCGCGAGTATGTGTTCACACGAAACACAGGGAAAGTCGCGAGCGAGTATTTATTTTGTGGGGAAAAAAATCCTATTAAGACCGAATCGTTGAGGACAATCTGGAACATTTTTAATTTAGACAAGAAAGCGAAAATTGGATACCAAGGATTCCGTGGACAACATTCTGCAGGTCAGCCGAGAAAACATCTAACAAGATATTGTAGTAAGCTTACGAGCTATATTCATACCCGTACGATGTTTTAAAATCCTATATTGGAAACAATTCTCATGAGATCAATAGAATTTGTAACATATATAAGAATAAATTTTAATTCTTTATTGTTGAGAAAAGCTGATAATGTATATTAGTTGCCATCAATCTAATAATTGATTTCGATCAATAGAACTTCCAGAAATCGTGATTCTGTATAGAATCCACGTCTGCTTGCAACAGGTAAGGAGTACTATGTTGTACGTCGAACCCATGATTAAATGGAAGTAAATTTAATAAATTAGTGTTAACATTGAGTGAATTTGGGAGCATTGCAGGGCAACGGTAGAAATAACGATATTAATAATAGCAGTGGAAGTAATCCCCTTCATAGTATTAGATGTTTGTTGTAATAGGATCCACATTTGGCAATAGTAAAATATCAGACTAAAATCGTTCACATTACTTTCCTTAACATAAAACGTATCACGACTTATGTAACTACATTAAGGATGAAGGTTCTGTAAATTTACTATAAAAGTATTTTGAAAATTTGAAAAATAATTCTCTTTTCTTCATTTTTACGTATATATTTTTCTTTATATTTCTTAAACACTTGCCCCAGCTCCAACAGGGTTGGAGTCTAAATATTTCACGTCGTTGGCACAAAAACCAATGAGATACCGCTCTACGAAGTGTGATCAAAGTTTTATGAATTATTTATTTTTACTATGTTTTGTATTAAGCTCTTTACTTCGATTAAAATGAGATCTTCACGCTTGTGCATTTAACCACAATCACGTTTTACATTAACGAGTATATATATTGTATTAAGTTCTTTAATGAACGCAAATTTCTTGGAGTGAATTTATGTTATCCTTGATCGAGTACTTGATGAACATGCTAAGATCTAGTCATGCATTGAATTATTAAAATGCAGTTTATGAGGTTCCCGCCAAACGATGCCAGTGACGTTTTGCAACGTTGCCTTGACAGCATCAACTGCGAAGCTAACGCAGCAGCAACCAGGAAAAAGATTCCACCCAATTATTAGTTTTGTAATTTAATACTAACTACCAAGTAGTTTCCAACACTTCATTACATAATATTGAATTATACACCTTCGCAAGCCTTTGCCAGAACATACAGAAGCGCAGAACAATGCTACGGTCACGAATTAACAATTATTTAAGGAAATCAAGTCGTGCTCAATGCCTCGTTTTGACGGTGCCATAATATATTTTCCGAAATAAAATTTTTCGAACATGAAACGGAAAGCCAACATTAAGATTAAATAAGACAATGACACGAAAAACAATTCCGCATTGTGTCTTTTCTATCCATGATACAAAGACTTCCAGGTTAAAATACCCATTTGAGGCTGTCCAGTAAAAGAATTGTTTAGCTACAGAAAAGTCCAATGCAGAATGTCAACTTGAAAACGTCCCTAGGAAGAAACTTAAGCACATTATTTTCCGAAAGGGTTTCTGTACGTTTTAAAGCGACGAAATGGAAATCCACGGTGAATTAGTATTTATTACATTAAAATAAAAATACAAGCTGAAGTTTCCGCAGAAGTTAAGAACAATGATTAAGAATGTATTATAACTCAATGCAAACTGGCGGTATAAACATTATGCCGCTTATACATGAAAGATTTATTACTAATCAAATGAGCACAGAAAATGGAGCGAAAGTATGAGTACAAGTGCTGTAATAATATTAAAAGCCACTTTGGTGATGTGATGTATAATTTAAAAACTTAGTAACTACCACAATGAAGATCTCTACTAAAACATTACCATGGATAATTATCTATTTCAGATCCTTGCGTAATTAATGACAAGCATTTTAAGTAAACAATTTCTGTACTTTTTACGAGAGGAAATTTGATAAATGGGCATATTGCATTAGGGAAGTGGATGTCCCCAGGTTTTGAGCTCAAACCACCCTACGACACGTGACGAATGAATGAATGAAATAATTATTGAATTAACTATAGAACAAAGATGGAAGGAGTGTTTGCTGTACAATCTTTCTCCGTCACGAATTCGACGTTTTGCAAGTCGATCCGCGGTTGTAAGACCAAACTGCAATACATATAATTGCACCGAAGGCCGTCTATACAGCAATATCCCTGATTTTAAGCCACCATTTTATATTCTCCAACTTAAATTGTTTTTGCATATAGTTCTGGTAGAGTAATGGATCTCAAATGTATTTCCATGACCAACTTTCTCGCGGATCCTTCAAGAGGAAACTTATTACATGTAAAGTAAATTTGGAAATCTGTCAAATCAATCAGGGTTGTGCATGATTTCTGATTTACTGAGACTTCCAAACACTGCATAGATGTTAATTCTATTCTACAAAATAATAAGCACTAATAATAGGAAAACGAGCATATTTAAAATCTCGAAAGTAGGAAAGAACGCGTCTGAAAAGGACTAAAGCCTGAAGAAATGAAACCGGAAACCTTGATTGTATTAGTAAATAACACTTCCACTTAAGGATGAAAAGTGAAGTTGTTTTTTAAGTATAATTATTTGACATTCGCGGACCTCACATAATCACAAAAGAGTTTCATTGACAGAACTTTCCTTAGCTACTTTGGAAACCATTTGTTCAGTCTACTGAACGGTTTGGGAGTCGATTCTAACCACGTCATTCAACTTATCAGCAATCGATAAGCAACCGTTACTCACCTGCGAGGGGCGCTGGGAGACGAGGTTCAGCAGGGAAGGGCATTTCCCGATGGCGAGACAGACCCCGCGCGTCCTTTGAGGAGTCATGCACTCGTCGCCCTCGTAGCCACGGAGGTAGTAGGCGCCGGCGCCGACAGAGGTCGCCCCCAGGGCGCACAGCGCCACCAACACCGCCATCCCGATTCCTCGGCTACCACAGGAAGGCGACATCACTGGAAGGCATGCCAAACAAAAAATTGTTTTGGAAACAGTTATTTAGAGTAGTAACTACGTGTAAATTAAACGTTTCAATAATACTATTCTTTATTTTTAAAAGCAAACTAACATTCTATTAAAAATATAAGTAATGTCATAAAAAAGCAATATCAAAATTATCGAATCGCTAGTACACAAATAACTTTTTAGAAAACATCCATTTTTAACACCGTTTTATATTTTCTATTGAACTCTTCGTAATTAAAGCCATAGTATTGAAAAAAGTAGAAAAAATCAGATAAACGTAAACAATTTGGCAAGGGAATCAATTTAAATAAAAGAACATTCTACAACGGGTAAGCTAGAATACCCTTTAAAATCACAAATTAGTGAAAGAAAATTTTCAGGTAATTCATTTCAAAGTTTATCCCATAGGACACCATTGTAAGAAACCAGTATTTACCAATAATTACACTTTCAATGAAAACACTAAAAAACATCGTAAAAACGTTGGAATAAATTATATAACTCCATTTTCTATATCATTCTGATCGTTTGAGTTCCATGAATGAAAATGCTTTTACTCAATATTGCCTCCACCACACATTCACTTTTCTTGCGAATATTGTAGCAAACTTGTGAAATCTAGTCACCATTTTGTAGAAGTCATTACGGACAGTGTGGAAAGATTGCTCTCTTGCTGGAAGAGTAACGCCTACAAAAAAGTTAGCCTTACAACTGTCAGTTTTCCATAAAATAGTGTGGTCTTCTGAGGAGAAAGTAAAACACTAATTCTTCCATTTTTCACATAAATTTATTGTCTGTTTGAGTTAATTCTCTTTCATGAACTCGAGACAATTTTTAATTGGATCCATAGAGCGAAACAAAAGATCGAAATAATTTAACATTGTCAAACATTTATGTACGAAAATGACAGTTTTAAAACGTAATATTTGCGTTATCAACTACGATACACTATTAACAGACCTTAAATTGGGGATTGAAAGTTCAGAGATTACAAATTCCAATCCTTTTAAAATCCGCACTTAATTATTTGAAATCTGTAAACTAATGGTGCTAAAACAGTACGTAATTTCACGCAAAAGTACTCGATTTTTGAAACATTGTACAGGATCTAAATTCAAAATATATCTTTAAGGAAAAATATCTATCTTTAATATTTTAGTTGCAGGAAGGTTCCCAAAAAATTTTGAACTTTTGCAATTTTCGAAAAAATCAGTTTAGATTGAGATCTTCTCTATTCTCTTAAAAGTCATTCATACTATTCAACAAACAAAAAATTAATTAACAATGGAGCCATTTTTTTGAGAATTTCAAAAATATCACAGGGGTTTCATGTAAAGAATCCCCAAAATTAAAATATCCGTTTAAAATTCAAGGGGTATGACATCAGCCAGATCTATTGGGGAATATCAATTTTGGAGGAAATCGGCGGAAAAGTTTAGCCGCTAGCGTTGTTCACAGACTGACAGACAGGCGGGCAGACGTTTGCCGTCATTCGATTTTTCGGCCTCATGAACCCACAAAACATTGATTCTGGCTACATCGCGTGTTAGAGGATTTTTTTGAAAATTAAGCAACTGGATTTATCCACTGTTTCGTTACCAGAGCCCTGTAATAAGAATTTTTCTGCCGAAAATCCGCCGGTTTTTCGCGCAGCATTTCATAGCTTTCTCCCTACTTCGTAGCGAGAAAGTAAAACATTCAATCGTTCTTTACAATTCTAGAAACGATTTTCTTCTATGTAATTTACTGTCACTCTATATTTGATATACTATTCATCTCCGCACTAGTGTTATGAGTGTGGTGTACTTGCCTCTTCGCCTGCGGGCTGGGCTGGGCTGTGCGCTACCGTGCGCGCTGGGGATCGTCTGCCGGCCGACTGCGAGGCGCGAAGTGCCGTCTTCCGTGTAGTGGCGGCTGGCGACTGAGCAACCGGTTTCGTCACAGCTCGGGCCGCGTGGTTGCAGCACAAGAGACTCCACTGGACTCTTCGCCCGCGGGGGCCGCCAGGCAAACACTCATTTCTATAGTCCACTGGGTATGACAAGGAACCCAGGAGGACGTCATTGCAATTGAATATAGTTGTAGTATTTAGATGTCGGGCAGGAGTGGGAAGATTCGAGCTCACAACGGTTAGATCTCTTTGTTGTACATATAAAATGATCCCGCAACAATTGGTATTTCCTTTTTAAATTCGCTTGTTTTCATTCAATCATGTAACTTAAATTTTCCAATTTTAATTTGCCATTTGAAAATTACAAAAAGGGATCTGAAATAAAACTTACCAAAGTGTGATTTCTTCATGTTTCGTATAATTTGAAGACACCTCCAAGGAGTGGCAAGAATTTTTCCCACTTATTTTGCTTCTAGCGAACCTTGATCCTTTTCGCACAGAACACTTTTGCGTATGAATGACGTCTTACTACACCATTCGAAGCCATCACACAATCCTTCCTCTTGGCTAACCTCATAAGAGCCTTACACTCAGAACACGGCAATCCTGTACAATCAATTGATAGTTTGGAATCTATTTACACACATTCAAACTCGCCTTTAGGTCCTTCGCGTAAAACACGTTTTTATTCTCACTGTCGTACCACAAACACTCGACGATAAAAATCACAAAGAATCAGATGACCATAAGAACCGTAAATGTTCGCCAGAAAATTAGCTAACCACTTTCACAACTACTCAGACACACAAAAAATCGAAATAATACCATAAAATTATCGTCATTCAGCTCTCGCTTCAACGGACAGAATAGTAATGGCGCTCCGCCGAGGTACTAGAACGTGAAATGACGTAATGAAGAAAGTGATCAATCACGAAGCAATAAAATTATTTCAGTACTCTAATTTTTATTATTTATTTAGATCAACCACGTCATGCTTATTATAATTAAGTGCTATGTCACTTATATTGTTCACTACTCTGCCCATCAAAATATTCCTGCCAAAAGCCCCTTACCACCCCCTGCCACCGCTACAGCGGATTTTCCAATCGCTTGAACGGCGCGAAGTTCCATTTCGAGGTAGCTGTCTACCTGAAAATGATGAAAAATTGTGAAATTTCCTGTTTTTCGATTTTCAATGGGTCGTATGCTCGTTTTATTCCCCTTTAAATACTTCAAACCGTTTCTTGCTATGTTTCTTAGTTTTTGAGAAAATAACATTTTTCGAAGCGACTGTCAACTGGCGAGGCCTTAGTGAGTGAACTTCAGATGCATTTTCCCGAATTAGGAATTTTCATCATTCATGCATGTCATACGTAAATAATAAACTATTAAAGATAATAATATTATTCTTTTTGCAGTGTGTAACCCATGATTTGCTCTAGTGAATGAACTTGAATAGTTAATCTTGTCAGTAAAAGTTTCAGTTTTATGAATTGCAATGTCCAGAAGAAATTTATAAACAACTTTTAAAAAAATCAAATCTTGACTCTTTTGTTTTCATAATATCTTTACCATTTTAGTTCGTTCCCTAGAATATTTAATTGTGATTAATTAAAAAAAGAATTATCAAAATATATCAATTCGTTCTAGAGTTATGATGTTTGAAGCAAAGCCTACATTTTTTGCCAATTATTTATAAACAAATAGAGAATTTTTTAAAAAAATAATCTCTAAAAGCATAAAGAAATACAATGTACAAGGGAAAACAGAATAGACGCAAAATTCTAGATTTTTTCTTTCGCGGGTAGACAGCTACCTTAAACAAATTCCTTATGTTCTATCGTGTTGTATAATTAAGCCCAAAATGTTTGTTGTACAAAAGTAGTTCTTTTTCATACGTTCAAAGGTATGAACAGTACGTACTTCTTGTACAAAAGCGCAAAAGCGTTTCCGATTCATCGCTTCGTACGACACAGCAACTGAAGACACAGATGAGCTCTCTCAGCCTGTCGCTGGCTGGAAAGTCTTGGGATTCGTGTTCCGGTTGCGACACTAGCTAGGTCGAATTCAGCCGCAGTCCGGGGCGATAATTCTAGCGGCCGGCTTCTCTGATTGGTATTTTCCCGGGTTTCTCCGAAGGCGAATGCCAGACCAGTTCCATAACAAACGGGCCATGGCAATATTTTCTTCCGTATCCTTGACCCCTCCTGCCTCCTTACACATTTGTACTTACGCGCATTACACTACTACACGTGTCGGGCGACCAGTTGGGATATTTGAGCTTGGCACGGCTGAGGCGGTGTCTTCTGGAGAAGATACCTGGAGAGAGAAAACGCCACAGGCCGCTGCGTGTTGGTACCGGGAGGCATCAACTGATGACACTGCAGCGCCTCTGACCGGGAGGTCCTAGGTTCCCACTCCCCACGGCGGCAGGATTTTAGACACTAGCTTAGGTCGAATTCAGTCGCTGTCTGGAGGAGAATTAGCGGCCGGCTGCTCTAATCGGTAGTTTTCCGTGGTTTCTCCGATCAACACAAGGCGAATGCCGGAGCAGTACCCTACCAAACGGGCCACGGACCGCGCGCGATCTTTCCTTCCTCTTGTCCTATCCTCTCCCCTTACACACTCACACTAACATGCACTACACTACCACATATTCCGGGAGACCGGTCGGGAGTTAAGAGCTTGTCCCGACCGGGGCGGTGCCCCGCTGGTGGGAGGTCCTGGTTAGGGGGAAACCCCGCTAGCCGACGGTAGGTCGGCGCCCGATCTCCCCATTCAGCGGGAGAAGATCACCGCCATCTCCCAAGAAAAAACCATGCACTACACTAACGGGACTAATGACCAAAGCAGTTGACGCGCCCGGAAACACGAAAAAATCAATCAATCAAGACGCGTGTTGGTCGGCGCCGGATCTCACCTTTCAGCGAGAGAAGGAACATCACCACTTCCTGGGATAAGACGTACATTACAATTTCGGGACTAATGATCATGGTTGTCGACCAGTCCAAGAAAAACACGAAATAACCAATCAGTCAACGAAAATTGTACAGGCTTGTTGCTCTGATCTTTCGGTGGATTCCTACGGATGCCGGAGCAGCAAATTTTAAACAACGCGCTCCGCATTGGCGCCTCCTTTCCTTCTTCGTCCTGCCTCCACAGCCCTTCAATCCACAGGTCCCGGAACGACGACTTGATCCCCTGTGAGAGCGGAGGCTTCCGCGGCCGGAGTCAGGAGCTATTTGACTGCCCGAGGAGGGGACGGCCTGCGCCCGAGGCACAGGGGCGGCGAACGCTTCGGCCAGGCCCGTTCTGTCGACCTTCCTCAGGGCGTGAAATGAAGATCGGAGCAGCAATTGGAGGTCGAAGCCCGGCGTCCGCGTTGATGTTTTGCGGCCGTCTACTGATCTCTAAAGCTTCTGAAGCGCCTGGGCCAGTACCTATTTTCTTTATGCAGGAGCCGAGTCTTGTAGAATTGCCTACGCGTACATTTGACTCCCGGACAACCAAACATCTTTTGGACCCCATCCCCACAATACCTAGCCCTCATGAAAGACTCCGGCAGTAATGCGGATAGCCAATGCCCGAACAGGGAGTTGGCGCCGATGGGAGGAGGAGGCGACCTGTACATAAGTTGTAAGGTGTCAGCCAATAAGATAGTTGGCTTGTTTAGTAACTTATTCCAGTATTTCAACCCAATGGGCATACATAAAATGAAGTAGATCGACAGAGGAGTACTCAGATTGGAAAAAATCCTTCGAATAGTTTAGGCACTTGTGTTGTTCACAGACGACATACAGACGGACGAACGTTTTGAAAAAAAAAACAACATTTTTCAGTATCAGGAGTCCCCAAGAGTGTATTTTCGTTGAAATCTCAAAATCGATATTCCGCAGCATCACATAACTTTCTCTACACAACGTTTATTACTTCGTATATACGTACGTATACGAGAAAGTAAAAATTAATGAATGGTAAATAAAAATAATGATTTTTTATTGATTGATTAGTGATACTGGGCGCGTCAACTGCTGAGTTCATTAGTACCGAAAGTGTAGTGCATTTTTTTATCGCGGGAGATGGTGATCTTCCTCAGAATGGTAGATGGAGATTACCGGCGCCGACCTACTAGTCGGTTTGCGGGGTTTTCCTAACCACGTATCTCCCACCAGTCCCCACTGGGACCACCTAACCAGGTATCTCCCACCGCCAAAGCCGGAGCAAGCTCTAACTCGTGACTGGACTCCTGGCACGTGTGGCAGAGTGGTGCATGTAAGCATGTGTGGAAGTAAGGGGCAAGGATTAGGCAAGGGAAAGGAAGGAAAGATGGCGCGCGCATCGTGGCCCATTTGTTAGGCTACCACTCCGACATTCGCCTGGTATTTATCGAAAACCACGGAAATCTATCAATCAGAGGAGCCATCCAAATAATAATGATAATCATGATTATGGAGCAATGGTGGAGTAAGGAGCAGGGAAAACTGGAGGACCGAAAGAGAACAACTTGAAATTTAAAAAAATGTTATAAAGCAAACTATTTGAATTGCGAACATTGTGCACATTATAAATCATTGTTTCAAAAGTGAAAATAACTTATTTCTGGAACACAACTTGGAGCGACTAAAGGCCCATTCACAATGCAATCACAAACATAAGCATAACACATAGACATAGACATTAACACAAGCGAAGAGTTGGCGTATTCACAATGTCGAACATAAACACAGGCAAAATAAGAGTTTCTATTGGCTATGAGACGCAGCACACGAATCGACACGATCGACTTCGATACTCGATTTTGAGTTAACGAACTGTGATTGGCTCATTCCTTATGTCTGACATAAGCATAGCACAGAAGCTTGAAGCTTGCAAGCTCTTAAGTTAACGTCTTACGTGTTATGCTTATGCGAACGCATTGTGAATGAGTCCACTTGTAGACGTAGTCCTAACTTTTATGTTAACGCCATGCTTATGCTTATGTTTGCATTGTGAATGGGCCTTAAGACATGAACTGTGCGTAACATCATATACAGGCTTGGTACAGTAAATAGGGAAACATTCTAATATTGCTTAGTCTTTACTAGCAAAGGAAGACTAGTGCAATTCAATTGCGCCGGAAATGAAACAGTCAACTTAAAATAAGATTTCAAAAAACGTTTTGATCGGGGCATCTATCCACCCATTTACTTTCTATCCATCAGTACCACTAGTATGGGGTTTTCTATCTATGGAGTGTTTTAAATCGATCGAAACAGTTTTCCTTAGCATAAAGAAGGGATTTTGATGTTTTTTAATCCAATGTGTTGCTTATAAATGTGCGTAAATTGTTTTTTTTTCGGAGGACGGTTCTGGATTTAGTGTCACGTTTTGCCGGTGGGGTCGCGGCTGGGAAGTGCCCCATCCAGTTGCGAATGAGGATCGCAGGAGGAAAAGTGCGCAGGGGGAGATCTAGACTAGCCTGTCCTCAGCGCTCTTGACCTACATCTGCACACAACTATATTAAGACTCCCACTTTCTTCTTCGAACTTCGGTGATTCATTCCAATTCGAGATATGGTACGTCATCCAGATGTTAATTATCTGTAGGGATGGTTCTACATCAAGTATTACAGTTGACTAGTGTAAACCGTTTTTGTCTGCCCATGGAGAACCATACATCTAATGAAACGCTTCCAAATACTTTTTATGGTTTACTAGTTCAATGCTGTGCGTTTACGAACCTGAAACAAAACACGTAATGGTATTGTACCCTTGCGGGTCTTTCTGATTCTTTATGCCCTCGGGCCTTTTGAATAGTTTATGGCCCGCTCTAATACTAATACGACACTTACATTTTTATGAATTCGATTTATTAAAGTTAAGATGCTAGCAAATACAACAAATAAATAGTGTAATACTCAAATAAGTAAAAGAACTCGTAATGAAACTTATTTGGCTTATTTGATATGAAAATTGCAATTTTGGAATGTTTCCGAGAATTTATAATTGCCACGAATCACTCATATTTCACTGTTACGTGTCACCTCCTTTAGACATGCTTCTCGAGTAGCAGTACTACTCGCAGTAATAAGATATCTAAGGCACATTGGCTCACATCCTCGAAATTTTACTTTTTGATGTTATGAAATATTCTAAATAACTTTTGGCAATAGAGGCAAGTAACCTAAAAGTACCGTTCCATCAGCGCAATTCACACAGTTATATAACTTAAATACACCATAAACATTTTCATGTATTTCTCGATATTTTATTGGAAACCACTGTCCATAGCTTTGTTAGCTTTTGTGGGAATTTCTGCATAGCTTCACAATATTCTTTCATATTGTACAAAAAATCAGTCCAACAACGATTATGAAATAATAATTAGATACACACTCTGTTTTGTTTATCTGACAACATGTGAACAATTGACGATTACAATGTGTCTTTTCACTTAGACCCAAGAAAACTTATACTCGGGCCAGAGGCCCTTGTGTTTGGAAGCCGCCCTCGGGGCAAAAATATCTACTTAACCCTAGATACATAAATAACTATTATTTCTGGCTCGAAGATACAGAATACTGCACTTAAAATAAATATATATTTACATCCTTTAACAGAAAGAAGGGAATGTTATTTGTTTACTATAATTGTATTTTTATTGAGCGTTTCAAGTTTAATCTGTTTTTTTCCCGCAATTTCGACATCCTTCATGCTGCACGTATTTTGCGAATGTACACTTTCACCTGAGATAATATTATGGGGAAGCACTTCCTATCGTACCAAGACTCTTACATCGCAGAAGAAATTGTACGAATAATAAGCAATGTTATTCACGGAATTCCTTCATCTCTCGCAAGTCTCTCTTCATTAATATTGGAATATTACCTTTGCTTTTAATTTTTTTTATTTATTTTGTCAAAAACTAGTAAAAACTGTATATGACGTATGGAGAAGAAAATCACCTGCACACGTTTTCTTGAGTTCCAGAATCCCTTCCCAACATTTGAACTATAAGTACTTGAAATATGAATAAAAGTTTAAAAAATAAAACAAATGAAATTAATTAATAATAAATTAAAAAAGCGTCAGATTAATAATATCTGAAAATCTAGATATTTTCGTTCCCGAGTTATTGCAAACTTTTTTGCATCGGTAAACGAACTGCATATTTGATTTTTCTGCATTGCAAACAAAATAGCAGCTCTACTCCTACCACTACAAGGAAAAGGAGAGTTCAACAAAACGTGCGCCATAGTGAAGCTACATTTATGTCCAGAAGCAAAACAAAGAGCCATCTCAGCATTTACTCAATGAATCACGAGAACTGGAAAAAAACTGATCGATATGGGGGTCACTGACCCCAAAACTGAAGTACATTACTTGTTACAGGCAAACTAAGTCTTTAAAAAAAATATACAATACAAATGTAAAATAAAGCGTTTTTTTAAAATAAAGATTATTTTTCTTTTTGATCTGTATAGTCTCTAATTGTATAGAAACAGTTATACAGAAGAAAATGTTTTACTTTGATGTTAAATTGGTGCACAGATTTTAATTCTTTATTATCAACTGACAATGCGTTGTGAAGTAACGTACATGTATTGTATTTGAATTTCTTGTAGTGAGCAGTTGGTTCTGACACGTGATGAACGTGATTTATACGACGTGTTGTAATAATATATAACAGTATTGCATGAAAATATGTTCCCACCGTTAAGCAAGTCAGTTTTGATTAAAAAATACAGATTCGTGAATAAGTAGGCAAGGCAACGGTAAGATTCCTAGGTCAATGGAGAGTGGCTTGCGGGGATCACGTGGATGGCACTTTTTCGTGATTCCAATAATTTTCTTTCGCTCTCTAAAGGTCTTGTTATTACAGGATGCTCATTCCCAGAATATTATGACATATCTCAGGTTGGAATGTACATTTGCAAACAGCTACATGAAGGCTGACTGAATTTGAAGGTATCCTGAATGAGTAACATAATGCACTTAATTTAGTGTTTAATTCTGTTATATGTTCAGTTTATTTTAGGTTTGACTGAATTGAGAAACCTAGGAATTTTGCTACCTTAACATCAGCTAATTGAATATTGATCATTTTCAATGGAGCATGCGATTGCCGATTGACAATGCAAAACATTCACTTAAACCGTTTTTTATTCGTTAACTATTAATTTGTTATTACGAAACCGATTTGAAACTTCTGAAATCGTACCATTGTTTGTTTTTTGAAAAGCACTGTATTCGTATCATTCGCTTTGTATATTTACATCCAAATTTGTAGTTTTTGACAAAACTGAATTTTATTACTACTTTTTCGGCATTTCTGCCTTTCAAGGGCGTTTATTAATGACTTCAGTAATTATAGGATGAACCATCCTCAGATCTAAATGTCAATATAATAAAAATAAAAATGAGCTTGGCAAGTTATGTTTTGTGTGTGTGTGCGTGCGTTCGTGCGTGTGTACGTGCCTGTGTGCTTGCGTGCGCGCGTGCGTGTGTGTGTGTGTTTTATATTTTTTTATTACGTGGGCAGGGGAAAAGTCTTCGAAAGACACTGCGGAGCCCGCACTCCGCAGCGTGTAGGATTCACAGCTAGGCTGTGCCTACCCACTAAAAACCCCTCCCCTTCTTCCGATTCCCTTCCCGCGGAACCGCCATTAGGCATTGCATCACGGAAGGGGCAGAGCGGCTTATCGCTCTATGCCAACTAATGTCACGGGATACTCCTTCGAAATCGTTCTTCTACCCGAAGCTTCTTTAAAACTTTTGCGGCATACCGCACTCCAATTCTCTTGGGACACCAGCATTCTGGTGGTGGTATCAGGAGTCACAACCTCCAGGAGGAGTCGGTAGAGTTCTTCCCTTTCATCAACGACACGCGGACAGTGGAAGAACACATCTTCAACCAAGAGTTCACAGGTTGGGCATGAGGAGTCAGCGTCCAACCGGAAACGGAGTTGGTATGCACGGTAGCGCCCGTGCCCCTTTAACAACTGGGTCAAATAATGATCCACATCTCCGGGTTTCCTTTGGGTCCACTTTGCTACGTCAGGAATAAGACGAAATGTCCGTCTACCAGTGGATGATAGAATCCATCGCCTTTGCCACTGAGCCATTGTGACCTCTCTCTCTTCCTTCATGATAACGCTCCTATTTGTAGCTCCCTCTCGCTTACGTCTGTACAGTCTGGCCCTTTCTTGTGCCATGAGATCTATAGGAGGCCTGTCGGCTATCACGCACAAAGCGTCATACGAAACCATGCGCAACGTGTGTGTGTGTGTGTGTGTGTGTGTGTGTGTGTGTGTGTGTGTGTGTGTGTGTGAGAGAGAGAGAGAGAGAGACAAAGATTATATTTTCTGATATTTAAGGAGGCTTGAAAATGTCCTTAGGATAGTGTGAGTGGATTCTCTGTGGTTGTCTGTAATTCTTACCTAATGGTAAGTTGCTGTAGCTGGGGATTCTAGAAGTATATAATGAAAGTTTTTTGAAATTTTGATAATATAGTCCTGAATTGATTCTATTTTTAATTCTCTATTTAATTGTTCATTGCTTATAAACCATGGAGCTTTAGTAATTTTTCTGAGGCACTTATTTTATATAATTTGAAGTTTGTTAATGTCGCTATGGACTGCTTTTATCCAAACGGGGCTTGCGTAGGTTAGTGAGGGTCTGATTACTGATTTATAGATTATTTTAACGCATTCATTGCTAAGTGAAGATTTATAATTTAATAAGGGATATAGTTTTACAATTTTTGAGTGTTTTGTTTACTGTGTTTGTGTTATGTGCTTTCCAGGTTCATTTTGTGTCCATGTTAGTCCTAGGTACTTAACTGGAGTTTGGTTTGGTAGCCATGGTATGGGTGAGTTTTGAATGAGTAAAGGAGGAGGTTATTTTGGTTTACGAAGGGTGAAAATCTTTGGTTGTGATTTTGAAGTATTAACTTTAATTCTCCAATTTTCAATCCTTTTCGAAAATTTAACCAAGTCATTTTCTAATTGGTCATGTGCACATAAGATATCGTCGTGTATGTAAACAGTGCCGTGCCATCAGCAAATAAAGCTATTTCTGAGGTGTCTGGTTGAGGAATATCTGATAAATAGATATTGAAGAGAAGAGGAGAGAGACAGGGTCCTTGTGGGATCCCTGCGTCTATTGTATGTTGTGTTGAAAGTGTATTGTTTTTTTTTAAATTTAAATTTTCTGTTGGTCAGAAAGCTATGAATGATGTTAAATAGAAATTGCGGAGTTCCCAATTGCTGTAAATTGTACAGGAGACCAGTATGCCAAACTGAGTCGAAGGCCTTTTCTATGTCCAAGAAAATTGCCAGTTAACTATTAATTTGTTATTACGAAACCGATTTGAAACTTCCAAAATCGTACAATTGTTTCTTTTTTGAAAAGTACATTCGTGTCATTCGCTTTGTATATTTGTAGTTTGTCAAGAATTCCTTAAGGGTGATAACTAGAGGGCGGGTTTCAATGAAATGTCATTTTTCTTTTCACTTTAGAAGAATGTCTTTTAGTATTGTAACCGCTTGTCGTCGGCTACATTTATGACCAGCAAAAAATAGAAGCGATAATACCCGACATTACGCCCTACACGTAGTTTCTATAGTGGCGAAGAGATGGCGTCAGCCAGAAAAAGATTTCTGAACGCACTCAGACTATAGCCAATCAGAAACTTTTGTGGAAATACGGACGAGACGTGAACTTATGTCAGAAGAGCTCGTTCTCTTTCTTGTTCGAGTCGCCTAGGTGAACGGTTGGCTACAAGTACACCACACAGTCGACGAGGGATACGCGGAAGATACCGGAATGCAAAAGCTTTAATAAAAGGTAAATGCCTGAACATTTTTCATGGAATTACGTACTGCGAAATATCGTGAGATTACATGGAATTTAAAATGAAAATTAAACAAGAATGCAACGAATGAAAGAACGACAGTGGTAATAGATCGAAGTGAATTTGTTAGACCACGTTGCTGCATTCTTGTTGCTACAAAACGGAGGATTATTGTAACATAGGACATTTTTTTCTTTGTTACAGCTTTTATTTTATTTTATTTTATTTTATTTTTCATCTTATTTCATTTTATTTTTGGAATTTCACTGTGGAAATCCTATTATGGAATTTTGAGAATTATTAGAAGTACGGATTATCCAACAACTAGCTTGACTTTTGCTATTACGAAGTCATAACTTGGAGTTTCGGACTCGCATTCTGATGTGAGCATCGCCTCTGCGAAAGCTGTGGTAAAACTTCGCTGAACAACTAGGAGACGGCGCTCGGAAATATTCCAATTTCGACGCGACAGGCAACGCACGGACCTTGCAGAAGAACGACGACCTTGAGGCGCGAGCGTCGCGCGATAGCCAGCTACACAGCGCGGGACCAGCTTGAGGAATTCGCCGGTCGTGAGTCACATAAAAACAGAGAGAACATTCATTAAATTTCAGTCTGGAAAAATTCTAAGATAGAATTATAATTGTACTAGCTAAAACGTTGCAATGTGAGCTTCCCTCAATAACAGACGTTGATCGGGCAAGTTTCATAGAACATTGGTCTTGCTAGCCAGTAAATTCATTTATTTTCGACAGTCGTAAGAGGAATCAGATTAGAGTAATCCTTATGTTTATGATAAAAGTTGTTTTTGTACATAATCATTTATCTAGATTCATATGTAATTGATTTAATACTGTTTCAAACCATTTAAGAGAAATTGCCTGTGTGAAATTTTGAACAGGAGTGGAAGCCGTTCAAGTATTTCTTTTAAAGTGTTACTCCATAGACAGTTAACAGACGTTATAAAACAAAATTTCGTACTGAAAGGCTATGTAGAAGCCGAATGTCTAATGTGAATATTAAGTGTAACGTAATTAGTGATTTAAAAGGTATTAGAGAATTTTGAGTATTGTTTGTATGTATTTTTTTGCAGGATGAGTATTTGAACTGTGATTTGTGTGTCTCATAAGTGATATTTTTGTGAAGTGTACATATGTATTTATTGCTTGTTTCTTGTAAACGGGGATCAGAGTTATTGTCGCTTTAGTGAAAACTGCAGTTTAGGTAGGGAACTAACTACCATAGTTTAACGAAAAAAGTGAGAACATAGGAGGATATGTGAACTCCATTGTACAGAGAATTTCATTCGTTAGAATACATGTTATCTGTTATTTAAAACTATAAAATTGTGTTTGCTTGTTATTTGATCATTAGTTTAGCAAAGACGAACCCACTACCGATAGGGAAGTTTATCCATTAATTGAGATATTCCCAGGTTTGCGTGACGGTGTAATCACACGTCACGAAATAAGTAAATGATAGATTTACTTTAGTAATTGCGGTTACATTTTGGCGTTCCAACGAGTGGCTCGAAATTATTAGAATTTCGTAGGCTAAGATCATTAACGAAACCAAAAATTTGTTAACGAATTTTCACTTAGTTTGAAACTTGGGTACAGAAGTTAAGTATTAGGGTGTGTAGCATTAGTAGTTCCATTGTAAATCTGAATTTTGATTACGACTGGTTAAAATGGCAGACAAATTTGATAAATCTAGAAATCTTGAACAGATCTCGTCAAGTAGTGAGGAGGAAAGCGAAACTATGGTGCAAACAGCAGAACAACCTAGGAAAGAGGCTGAAGTACAGTTAGGAGAGGACAGTAGTTTGCATTCGACGCCGAAACCTTCTCCGACGGAATCAGCATCTACTTCAAGAGATAAAGTTCCGACGGAAGCAGATATTCTTAGAGCTAATGATATGATGGCTAGGCTCATGGCACAGTTCATGACTCAAATCGAACACAAATTTGATTTAGTTAACATTCAATCAAATCAACAAAATCAACAACTTGCCACGCAACTAGTTGAATTAAATCAACAAATGGCAGTCCAACTAGATGAATCAAATCGGCAGATTACAAAGAAACTAGAAGAACAGGAGGCGCGTACAGTTGAATTAAATCAACAAATGGCAGTCCAATTAGCTGAACAAAACGAGCAGATTACAAAGAAACTAGAAGAACAGGAGGCGCGTACAGTTGAATTAAATCAACAAATTGCAGTCCAATTAGCAGAACAAATTACAGCTAAAATTGAAGAACAAAACGAACGGATGTCAGCTAAGTTAGCGGAACAGGACGAGAAATTAACTCAGATTTCTAGAGATCTTATTGAGCGGACTGAGGCATTAGAATTAAAATTCACGCGGTCATCCGAACAGTTAAAAGCCGAAATTAAGGAGGACCTTGATGTTCAAATCCAACAGATCACTTCTAGTTTTAATTCAAAGACAGATTTAATTGAAACTAAGGTTGCTCAAGTTGAGAATAAAGTACAGAAGACGGTCGAAGAGCAAGACAAGGCCATCCAAATTATTTCAAATAATCAAGTAGCAATTAGCCACGAGGTGACACAAATTAAATCGTGTATACAAGAAAATAGTGAGAAAATTCAAATTTTAAACCAGACAAAGCAAGAAGTAGAAGCGAAAGTAGCAGATATAAAGGAGAGGATAGAAAATTTACCATCTTCTTCTATTTTACATCATTCGAGTACCGTTACTATTCCTCCCAGTTTAACGTTTAGTGCGCTAGGAAAAGAAAATCCTTGCATGTTTATAAAGGCAGTAGAAAATTTCTTTATATTATACAATTTTCCTGAAAGCAAGAAGGTCAGAATCATCTACCAAGTGTTACAATCTAGTGCGAAATTGTGGGCTGATACATTAGATCCATTACCAGCTACATTTCAAGAATTTAAGGAAAAAATTCTTCAATCGCTATTGAAATTACGAGACCTAAATTAACTTTAGGTTAAATTTGATGTACAGTACCTGGCGAAAGGGGACGGTTAGCATGCAAGATTTTGCAACAGAGAAGCTAGCAGGTCTCAGTTTATGTACGCCACCCATTTCAGAGAATGAAATAGTATGTTTATTGATCAGACATTTCCCGGTAGGCATACAAAATTTGTTGAAGAGTCAATTACCAATGTCTTCAGAAAAACTAATTTGCCAACTTGGATTGTACGATGCATCATATGAAATGACAGAAAAATTTAAAGCGAAGTCATCACCCACTTCAAGTGCTATTATAGTTACCGCGCAAGAGGGACACAATAACGGCAATAATAGTAAGCAGAAGGGGAAGAGACAAGGCTACAACAGAGATGAAGAGAATAGTTCGACCCGTCCGAAGCAGAGCAAAACTTCAGCGGAAACGGGAAGTCAACTAACCAAAGTTTTTACCTCAACTACGACCAATTCAAACAATGACAGATATGAGTATGGACCATCGACGTCACGTGATTCTAACCCATTGATCACGGAATTAAACTAGTAAGGTTTGTCTCGAATGGTCGCCCCGAAACAAACCATTCTTCCATTGATGTCGAAGAGGTGACTTTCAGGTCCATGGCAGTTGTACATTCCGCTTTGGAAACGCAAAAAGATTTATTTACGAATGTAAAGATTACGAAACGCAAATGCCCATTGATAGAAGTAGAATGCGAAGGGAAAAAGGTCCTAGCATTAGTCGACACGGGATGCACTTGCTCGGTAATAGTGGAAAGTTTGTTAGATGAACTTTCAGGGATGGCAGAAGCAATACCACAATTCCCTATGCGGAAGTCGTATCAGATGGGAGCGAATAAGAAGAAGTCGCGGCCTATCTACCGACAAGTACTATTGCAGCTGACAATAGGAAAGAAGGTATACGAGACTGTCTGTATAGTAGCGAAGGAGTTATTGTACCCACTGATCCTGGGAGTGGACTTCCTCTATGACCATAAAGTAATCATTGACATGGCGAGAAATTGTTTGCAAATTCCAAGGAACGGCATAATTCACTATCATCAATTTGATGAAGATGAACATCTAATATACCATGCGAACTGTATCGAGGTCAACAATCTTCCCACTTTGTTAGAAAATGCTGTGTGAAATAATGGGAACTTAAACCGACAATAACAGGAAGAACTGTTAAAATTATTATTAAAATATCAACGAGTTTTTGAGAAATGTAAAGAGCCCATAAAATATTTTGAATTTCATATTGAGTTAACTGATGAACGGCCATATGCATCGCATAACTACCCTATACCAGTTGCATATCGGGGAGAAGTGGACGAACTTATTCAGTCCATGTTAAACGATAAAATCATTAAGAAATAAAGGACTCCATATTTAAATCCAATAGTCAGTGTAAAAAAGAAGGATGGGAGCTTATGCCTATGTTTAGATGCTCGAAAATTGAATGCGAAAACGATCCCGTACCGAGATAGACCTCCCAAGATAGAGGAGATGTTAGCGGAGCTTCAAGGTGTTAGGTGGATCAGCAGTACCGGTTTCACAGCATCATACTGGCAGATTCCTATAGCGAATCCTTAGATTCGCAGAAGTATACTGGCTTCGTGTACCGGGCTATAAGCTATGTATATCAGCGAGTTCCGTTTGGTTTAAAGAATTCAGCTGCCGCATTAATCCAATGCTTGGATAATATTATCAACAAAAAATTGTATCATGCCTCATTAGTGTATGTGGATGATATTATCTTGTTTGCGGCAACATTTCAAGAGCACTTAAGTCATTTAGAAAATTTGTTTAAGATCTTGATTTATAACCACCTTCAGTTAAACGTCCCAAAAATGGCTCCTAATTTTTTCTTTCAATTTTTTGAAAGAATAGAGTAAAATATACTTATAACAGTGACATTTGTCCGATTTTCAGGGTTAACTCTGCATTTTTGAAAATTGCAAAAGTTTGAATTTTTTCAACGTCTTCCTAAAATTACAAATTTGAAGATTTTTCCTTCAAGTAATTGTTTCCTCCATATTCAGTTCTTTCATTGAGGTCATGCACACTTTTTGAAAATTTTAGTAGTTTTCGCGCAATATTGCGTAATTTAAAAAAAATCACAAATCAAACCTTTCTCAAAAACGGCCCCAACTTTTCTCTTTAAACTTGTGGCAGGGATAGTGCTAAATATACTCTATAAGATGAAATGAACGCCATATTGCTCTATTCTTTTGTTTGTGAGGTTATACTTCACTCCGACATGGCTAGTAGAAAGGAGAAGAAGCGAGTCGGGGTCGCAGTTATTGTGCTCAATGAAGAGATAAAGAAATGTCAACGTTTTTTGAGGACACGTGACTGTATTTTAAGACTAAAGGAAAAGGGACTTGTGCAAATTCGGTTCAGGAGCCTCAATATTTTTTCATGGACTTCGATTCACGTGGGAGCAAAGTAATTTTCTTTTTATAAAACGTGTAATTATTAATTCGGTAAAAAGTTTTAAAATATGCATTACCTACATACATTAATATATCGTAGATTAATCATAAAATTGATTTACATTAGATATCTTGATAATTTCTAACGTAACAAAATTAATAATTAGGGAGCATCTATAGCTAAACCAAAATGTGAACCATTCGATTTTCAACCATAGAGAGTTTGTAATATTTATTACTTCTTTTATTTTATTAAACCTTTCTCACACACACATTTACAAAAACACGCCTATAACAATTCAAAATAATACGTCTATGTACTACTTAACCGTACTTCCTGCGCATGTGATCGTGGTCATCATTGACGTCTTCCAGCAATATATTTCCCAGACTTCAATGTAATTGCTAGTCCCAGCAACAGCCGACAATATCTTTCCGAGGACGGAAATACACGAGTTTACATTACGGCCGAAATATCTAGCTAGAAATATTGATAACATTAGAAATATTTATTGCCGCAATGTTTACATTGGCAACTTTTCTTGCGAAATAATATTGCTTGCCATTTTATTGCAAGTCTAAAGCCAGCTTAAAGAAACTCCAGCCTAAAAGAAGCCTCTGAGCTGAATTCAAAATTCGCCTGTTTCGTCTCCGGTCTTCATTCTCCACTAGATGGTGAAAGGAGCGTAGCGAAATTTGTGTGGTCAGACGGAAGAGCGGGTCTGATGGCCCGAGTCTCTTCTCGTAAAATAAGACATTAACTAATTAACTAACACGAATCTCTCCGATTTTGAAAAACATTAATTATTTTTTGGTGGTATTATACATGAAGCACTTTTTTCAAAATTTTCTCAAAAATGGTTTCAAATTGTTTCTTTAAATTTATTGGAGTGACATGCACTTATAAAGGTGGCATATGTCCGACTCACTGTTTAATCTGAATTTTTGGAAAATTGCAAAAGTTTTAAATTATTTCGGCGTCTTCTTACAACTATAAAATTAAAGAAAACGGATTTTTCTTCATTTAAAATTTGTTCTCCATAGTTAGTTCTTTTATTAAGGTCAAGTACACTTTTTTGAAAATGTTGGTAGTTTTCGCGCAATATTGTGTGCAATATGTGCAATATTAAAACAACAAAAACAATATTTTATGAAAATTTGATCCAAATTTTTTTTAAACATTCGGTAGAGATAGTGCCAAATGTACTTTTTAAGGTAACATAAACGCCATTCTGCTCCATCCTTTTGTTTTTTTCACCAATTACAGAAATGTAATTGTTTTGAAATATTTCTCACGCTTTTTAGTGTGCACATTTCCAGTGGTTTGTATAAATTATTGCATTTGTGAGTGGAAGTGTTTAAAATGGCTTCCAATAAACATTTTCGAAAACTCAAAAGTTTTCTGTAAAAATTAACTTCAAATTTCGCATTTACGGTAATGCTTAAATGCCATTTTCTTAAAATCGGCCCCAAATTAATCAACGAAAATTTACTTAGAGGACAGGGTTTTACTCTTCTATAATATTATTAAAATGATATTTCGGTTCTACTCTTAGAAAACCCTAAAAAATGAGAATTTAAAAAAATGTACTTCGGGCTGCGATAGATGGTAGCTGGCAAAAGTCTGTGGCAATTCCGGAAACTAGTCCAGACCAAAGAAATTAGATAACTAATATAGAAATTAGATAACAGAAGGTCTGTGCCATTCTGCGCCGCCACTAGTTTGTCTCCGGCCATGTCATCAATGCGACGTTTCACAATGTTGTCAGAAAGCGGTATTCGTGATAATTTGTTTCTACTGTAAGTTCCAACAACAATATCAACTTCGTTCAACAGGCATGGTTTAAAAAGTGTCTCTCCAATAATATTAATTTTCTTTTGTCTGGCAAATAAATGATAGTCATCTGAGAAAGTGCTTGAAACTTCCTATGAGCTGAGTAACATCTAGTATTATCCAACTCCACGCGTTTTAAATTTTCAGACTGCAGAAAAAAGAGTTTTGGGTTGTCCTGAACAGAAACATGTTTTGTTGGCATATCGTTCAAGACGTCCAAGTTTAATGGCATCAATCATCAATACTTCATAGAAAATGGCACACTGAATATGATCAACACCATACTTATGCATGCAAATAAACCCATATTTAATATGATCATTAGGGAAAGAATTTTAAGCTGCTCCACCGCTTGAAAAATATAGCTTTTTCGTACAAATAGTTTAAATAATTAAATAATTAATATGTGTATTTTGGGGCATAAAATGAAGTGAAATAAACACAACGTTCAAACTTTTTTCACCCATTCGTGAAATTACTACATTACGCCACCTTTTCCCCCTTTTTTAGGTTTCGGCACTTTTTTCTTCACTCATTTCTACAATTTGGACTATTGGGCAGAAAAATGTATTTTTCCTCTTCTCGAAGACATTTTTAAAATCTCATTTAATCAAAAGTCAGCAATACTAAATATATATTATATCTCAGCACCAATAGTCTATCTGCAGCTGTGAAGTCAAATTTAAAGTTCATCAAAGTTACTGCAGCAGTTTCACCCTCTCCAGGTGAATTTAAAGTGTTGCCCTGACTGTCAAATCAAGATTTGCCCATTTAACTAGATATGCTAAAAACCACTTGTCTGTGACCTGAGGAAAATGTTTACCCTTGGCATCATGTCGCCGTCAATACTAAAAGATCAATGGCAAAGCTTCTGCAACCTTTTCTGGATTTGGAGTGGAAAGGAGAAGGGAGTGAGGGGAAGTGAATCACCTCTTACGGATTTCATAAAGTAGAAACATTTGGCGAAAAATGATAGGAATATTCTAGAAATGAAGATTATATAAGTGGTCTAAACCTCAATAAACTTGTTTCATCAGAACCTTCTTTTTGCACCATTTTAATTTAATTTTCAGAACATTTTCCCCCTCTTTTACGACCATAATTTAAACCTTAAAATCCTTTCCATAATAATCATCATTAAACATGCGTCTTTTGTTGAGCTCAACTAAAACGATACCTTAGGCCACAAATCACACAATGCAACACAACAACTATGACAATAGAAATCAAATCTCTACAGCGGGCCGGGTCTTCCGGGGTGATTGGGTACACACGACATGATGATAGTCTCGAGTAATAAAGATGGAGACATAGCTGTTGTATGTGTATGGCCTTGTCGGCAGTGTGTGTGAAAACGGTAGTTGCAATTCTCGTATTTGTGGAGATGGAAAATACATGTGGTATGTGGTGGGTATGAATATAGTCAAGGTCACTGTCCATGGAAACGATCGCTACATGTGTAATATTTGTGAAGATAGAGGCATATATGTGGAATGCTGCAAATATGGATATAGGCGAGGATGCAGAATCGATACATATAAGTATCGTATTGGTGTAGATGGAAGCACAAATGGGCTTTGTGGTGAGTATGGCAATGGTCCTGATTGCCGTGTTTGGAACCTGCTTCTGGGAGTTCCATAGTTGTTGAGGTTTACGATAAAATGATGTTTGGGATGGATATGAATAGAGCCCTGGCCTCCGGAAGTGGAAGCGGTATTTGTAAGTCTAGTACTTGTAAAGACGATAGCGAAGATGGTCGCGTATAGCTGCGTTTTCAGAATGTTACACGGTGTCTGCAAATATCTTATTTCCGAAATTAAAGGCATGGATGGTGTTTGTGGTGACAATGGATATAGTCGAAGCGGCTGTGTGTGGAAACACTGGCTGCCATTCCCGTATTGGTGGAGATGGAGGCATAGAGGGTGATTGTGGTGGCTATGAATATGGTGAGGAAACGATGGCTGCTATTTTCGTATTTGTGGAGATGGAGGCATAGAGGATGTTAGGGGTGGGTATGGATATGGCCGAGGCCGCTCTCTGTGGAAACGGTGGCTGCAAATCTCGTATTTGTGGAGATGGAGGCATAGAGGATGTTAGTGGTGGGTATGAATATGGCCGATGCGGCTGTGTGTGGAAACGGTGGCTGCAATTCTCGTATTTGTGGAGATGGAGGCATAGAGGGGGTTTGTGGTGGGTATGGATATGGCCAAGGCGGCTGTGTGTGGAAACGGTGGCTGCAATTCTCGTATTTGTGGAGATGGAGGCAAACATAGCGTTTGTGGTGGGTAGGATTATGGCCGAGGCGGCTGTGTGGAAACGGTAACTGCAATTCTCATATTTGTGGAGATGGAGGAATAGAGAGTGTTTGTGGTGGGTAGGGATATGGCCGAGGCGGCTGTGTGTGGAAACGGTGGCTGCAATTCTCGTATTTGTGGAGATGGAGGCAAACATAGTGTTTGTGGTGGGTAGGGATATGGCCGAGGCGGCTGTGTGGAAACGGTGGCTGCAATTCTCGTATTTGTGGAGATGGAGGCAAAGAGAGTTTTTGTGGTGGGTAGGGATATGGCCGAGGCGGCTGTGTGTAGAAACGGTGGCTGCAATTCTCGTATTTGTGGAGATGGAGGCAACCATAGTGTTTGTGGTGGGTAGGGATATAGCCGAGGCGGCTGTGTGGAAACAGTGGCTGCAATTCTCGTATTTGTGGAGATGGAGGCATAGCGGATGTTAGTGGTGGGTATGGATATGGCCGAGGCGGCTCTGTGTGGAAACAGTGGCTGCAATTCTCGTATTTGTGGAGATGGAAACATAGAGAGTGTTTGTGGTGGGTATGGAAATGGCCGAGGCGGCTGTGTAGAGAAACGGTGGCACATTCTCGTATTTGCGGTGAGCATAGAGGTATTTGAGAATTAGGTATGAATATGGCAAGGCAGCTGTGTGTGTAGAAACAGTGGCTGCAATTCTCGTATTTGTGGAATGGAGGCATAAGTATTGTAGTAGGCATGGATATGGCAGGCGGCTGTGTGTGTGGAAGCAGTGGCTGCAATTCTGTATTTGTGGAATGGAGGCATAGATGGTATTTGTGGTGGTTATGGATATGGCTGAGGCGGCTGTGTGTGCAAACGGTGGCTGCAATTCTTCTATTTGTGGAGATGGTGGCATAAAGTGGGTTTGTGGTGGTTATGGATATGGCCGAGGCGGCTGTGTGTGGAAACGGTGGCTGCAATTCTTGTATTTGTGGAGATGGTGGCATAAAGGGGGTTTGTGGTGGTTATGGATATGGCCGAGGCGGCTGTGTGTGGAAACGGTGGCTGCAATTCTTGTATTTGTGGAGATGGTGGCATAAAGGGGGTTTGTGGTGGGTATGGATATGGCTGAGGCGGCTGTGTGTGGAAAGGGTGGCTGCAATTCTTGTATTTGTGGAGATGGAGGCATAGAGGGATTTTGTGGTGTTATGGATATGGCCGAGGCGGCTGTGTGTGGAAACGGTGGCTGCAATTCTCGTATTTGTGGAGATGGAGGCATAGAGGGGTTTGTGGTGGCTATGGATATGGCCGAGGCGGCTGTGTGTGGAAACGGTGGTTGCAATTCTCGTATTTGTGGAGATGGAGGCATAGAGGTTGCTTGTGGTGGGTATGGATATGGCCGAGGCGGCTGTGTGTGGAAATGGTGGCTGCAATTCTCGTATTTGTGGAGATGGAGGCATAGAGGGTGTTTGTGGTGGGTATGGATATGGCCGAGGCGGCTGTGATTGGATACGGTGGCTGCAATTCTCGTATTTGTGGAGATGGAGGCATAGAGGGAGTTTGTGGTGGCTATTGATATGGCCGAGGCGGCTGTGTGGAAACGGTGTCTGCAATTCTCGTATTTGTGGAGATGGAGGCATAGAGGGATTTTGTGGTGGCTATGCATATGTCCGAGGCGGCTGTGTGTGAAAACAGAAGCTGGAATTCTCGTATTTGTGGAGATGGAGGCATAGAGGGATTTTGTGGTGGTTATGGATATGGCCGAGTCGGCTGTGTTTGGAAACGGTGTCTGCAATTCTCGTATTTGAGGAGATGGAGAAATAGACGGTGTTTGTAGAGGCTACGGATATGGCCGAGGCGGGAGTGTGTGAAAACGGAAGCTGCAATTCTCGTATTTGTGGAGATGGAGGCATTGAGGGATTTTGTGGTGGTTATGGATATGGCCGAGGCGGCTCTGTGTGGAAACGGTGGCTGCAATTCTCGTATTTGTGGAGATGGAGGCATAGAGCGATTTTGTGGTGGCTATGCATATGGCCGAGGCGGCTGTGTTTGGAAACGGTGGCTGCAATTCTCGTATTTGTGGAGATGGAGGCATAGAGGGATTTTGTGGTGGTTATGGATATGGCCGAGGCGGCTGTGTGTGGAAACGGTGGCTGCAATTCTTGTATTTGTGGAGATGGAGGCATAAAGGGGGTTTGTGGTGGTTATGGATATGTTCGAGGCGGCTGTGTGTGGAAACGGTGGCTGCAATTCTTGTATTTGTGGAGATGGAGGAATAAAGGGGGTTTGTGGTGGTTATGGATATGGCCGGGGCGGCTGTGTGTGGAAACGGTGGCTGCAATTCTCGTATTTGTGGAGATGGAGGCATAGAAATATTTTGTGGTGGTTGTGGATATGGTCGAGGCGGCTGTGTGTGGAAACGGTGGCTGCTATTCTCGTATTTGTGGAGATGGAGGCATAAAGGGGGTTTGTGGTGGTAATGGATATGGCCGAGGGGGCTGTGTGTGGAAACGGTGGCTGCAATTCCCGTATTTGTGGAGATGGAGGCATAAAGGTGGTTTGTGGAGGTTATGGATATGGCCGAGGCGGCTGTGTGTGGAAACGGTTGCTGCAATTCTCGTATTTGTGGAGATGGAGGCATATATGGTATTTGTGAAGGCTATGGATATGGCCGAGGCGGCTGTGTGTGGAAACGGTGGCTGCAATTCTCGTATTTGTGGAAATGGAGGCATAGAGGGATTTTGTCGTGGTTATGGATATGGCTGAGGCGGCTGTGTGTGGAAACGGTGGCTGCAATTCTTGTATTTGTGGAAATGGAGGCATAAAGGGGGTTTGTTGTGGGTATGGATATGGCCGAGGCGGCTGTGTGTGGAAACGGTGGCTGCAATTCTCGTATTTGTGGAGATGGAGGCATAGAGGGATTTTGTGGTGGTTATGGATATGGCTGAGGCGGCTGTATGTGGAAACGGTGGCAGCAATTCTTGTATTTGTGGAGATGGAGGCATAAAGGGAGTTTGTGGTTATAATGGATATGGCCGAGGCGGCTGTGTGTGGAAACGGTGGCTGCAATTCTCGTATTTGTGGAGATGGAGGCATAAAGGGGGTTTGTGGTGGTTATGGATATGGCCGAGGCGGCTGTGTGTGGAAACGGTGGCTGCAATTCTCGTATTTGTGGAGATGGAGGCATAGAAGGATTTTGTGGTGGTGATGGATATGGCTGAGGCAGCTGTGTGTAGAAACGGTGGCAGCAATTCTTGTATTTGTGGAGATGGAGGCATAAAGGGGGTTTGTGGTGGTTATGGATATGGCCGAGGCGGCTGTGTGTGGAAACGGTGGCTGCAATTCCTGTATTTGTGGAGATGGAGGCATAGATGGTATTTGTGGTGGTTATGGATATGGCCGTGGCGGCTGTGTGTGGAAACGGTGGCTGCAATTCTTGTATTTGTGGAGATGGAGGCATAAAGGGGGTTTGTGGTGGTTATGGATTTGGCCGAGGCGGCTGTGTGTGGAAACGGTGGTTGCGATTCTCGTATTTGTGGAGATGGAGGCATAAAGGGGGTTTGTGGTGGTTATGGATATGGCCGAGGCGGCTGTGTGTGGAAACGGTGGCTGCAATTCTCGTATTTGTGGAGATGGAGGCATAGATGGTATTTGTGGTGGTTATGGATATGGCTGAGGCGGCTGTGTGTGGAAACGGTGGCTGTATTTCTCGTATTTGTGGAGATGGAGGCATAGAAGGATTTTGTGGTGGTGATGGATATGGCCGAGGCGGCTGTGTGTGGAAACGGTGGCTGCAATTCTCGTATTTGTGGAGATGGAGGCATAGATTGTATTTGTGGTGGTTATGGATATGGCTGAGGCAGCTGTGTGTGGAAACGGTGGCTGCAATTCTTGTATTTGTGGAGATGAAGGCATAAAGGGGGTTTGTGGTGGGTATGGATATGGCCGAGGTGGCTGTGTGTGGAAACGGTGGCTGGAATTCTTGTATTTGTGGAGATGGAGGCATAAAGGGGGTTTGTGGTGGTTATGGATATGGCCGAGGCGGCTGTGTGTTGAAACGGTGGCTGCAATTCCTGTATTTGTGGAGATGGAGGCATAGATGGTATTTGTGGTGGCTATGGATAAGGCAGAGGCGGCTGTGTGTGGAAACGGTGGCTGCTATTCTCGTATTTGTGGAGATGGAGGCATAGATAGTATTTGTGGTGGTTATGGATATGGCCGAGGCGGCTGTGTGTGGAAACGGTGGCTGCAATTCTTGTATTTGTGGAGATGGAGGCATAAAGGGGGTTTGTGGTGGTTATGGATTTGGCCGAGGTGGCTGTGTGTGGAAACGGTGGATGCAATTCTCGTATTTGTGGAGATGGAGGCATAAAGGGGGTTTGTGGTGGTTATGGATATGGCCGAGGCGGCTGTGTGTGGAAACGGTGGCTGCAATTCTCGTATTTGTGGAGATGGAGGCATAGATGATATTTGTGGTGGTTATGGATATGGCCGAGGCGGCTGTGTGTGGAAACGGTGGCTGCAATTCTTGTATTTGTGGAGATGGAGGCATAAAGGGGGTTTGTGGTGGTTATGGATTTGGCCGAGGTGGCTGTGTGTGGAAACGGTGGCTGCAATTCTCGTATTTGTGGAGATGGAGGCATAGATGGGGTTTGTGGTGGCTATGGATATGGCCGAGGCGGCTGTGTGTGGAAACGGTGGCTGCAATTCTCGTATTTGTGGAGATGGAGGCATAGAGGGATTTTGTGGTGGTTATGGATATGGCCGAGGCGGCTGTGTGTGGAAACGGTGACTGCAATTCTCGTATTTGAGGAGATGGGCATAGATGGTATTTGTGGTGGCTATGGATATGGCCGAGGCGGCTGTGTGTGGAAACGGTGGCGCAATTCTCGTATTTGTGGAGATGGAGGCATAGATGGTATTTGTGGTGGCTATGGATATGGCCGAGGCGGCTGTGTGTGGAAACGGTGGCTGCAATTCTTGTATTTGTGGAAATGGAGGCATAAAGGGGGTTTGTTGTGGGTATGGATATGGCCGAGGCGGCTGTGTGTGGAAACGGTGGCTGCAATTCTCGTATTTGTGGAGATGGAGGCATAGATGGTATTTGTGGTGGTTATGGATATGGCCGAGGCGGCTGTGTGTGGAAACGGTGGCTCCAATTCTCGTATTTGTGGAGATGGAGGCATAGAGGGATTTTGTGGTGGTTATGGATATGGCTGAGGCGGCTGTGTGTGGAAACGGTGGCTGCAATTCTTGTATTTGTGGAGATGGAGGCATAAAGGTGGTTTGTGGTGGTTATGGATATGGCCGAGGCGGCGGTGTGTGGAAACGGTGGCTGCAATTCTCGTATTTGTGGAGATGGAGGCATTGAGGGATTTTGTGGTGGTTATGGATATGGCTGAGGCGGCTGTATGTGGAAACGGTGGCAGCAATTCTTGTATTTGTGGAGATGGAGGCATAAAGGGAGTTTGTGGTTATAATGGATATGGCCGAGGCGGCTGTGTGTGGAAACGGTGGCTGATATTCTCGTATTTGTGGAGATGGAGGCATAGAGGGATTTTGTGGTGGTTATGGATATGGCTGAGGCGGCTGTGTGTGGAAACGGTGGCTGCAATTCTCGTATTTGTGGAGATGGAGGCATAGAGGGATTTTGTGGTGGTTATGGATATGGCTGAGGCGGCTGTGTGTGGAAACGGTGGCTGCAATTCTTGTATTTGTGGAGATGGAAGCATAAAGGGGGTTTGTGGTGGTTATGGTTATGGCCGAGGCGGCTGTATGTGGAAACGGTGGCTGTTTTTCTCGTATTTGTGGAGATGGAGGCATAGATGGTATTTTTGGGTGTTATGGATATGGCTGAGGCGGCTGTGTGTGGAAACGGTGGCTGCAATTCTTGTATTTGTGGAGATGGAGGCATAAAGGGGGTTTGTGGTGGGTATGGATATGGCCGAGGCGGCTGTGTGTGGAAACGGTGGCTGCAATTCTTTATTTGTGGAGATGGAGGCATAGAGGAATTTTGTGGTTGTTATGGATATGGCGGAGGCGGCTGTGCGTGGAAACGGTGGCTGCAATTCTCGTATTTGTGGAGATGGAGGCATAGATGGTATTTGTGGTGGTTATGGATATGGCCGAGGCGGCTGTGTGTGGAAACGTTGGCTGCAATTCTTGTATTTGTGGAGATGGAGGCATAAACGGGGTTTGTGGTGGTTATGGATATGGCCGAGGCGGCGGTGTGTGGAAACGGTGGCTGCAATTCTTGTATTTGTGGAGATGGAGGCATAGATGGTATATGTGGTGGTTATGGATATGGCCGAGGCGGCTGTGTGTGGAAACGGTGGCTGCAATTCTTGTATTTGTGGAGATGGAGGCATAAAGGTGGTTTGTGGTGGTTATGGATATGGCCGAGGCGGCGGTGTGTGGAAACGGTGGCTGCAATTCTCGTATTTGTGGAGATGGAGGCATTGAGGGATTTTGTGGTGGTTATGGATATGGCTGAGGCGGCTGTATGTGGAAACGGTGGCAGCAATTCTTGTATTTGTGGGGGAATGGAGCATAAAGGGAGTTTGTGGTTATATTAATGGATATGGCCGAGGCGGCTGTGTGGAAAGTAGTGGCTGCAATTCTCTGTATTTGTGGAGATAGAGCATAGAGATTTTAATGATGGGTTATATGGATATGGCTGAGGCGGCTGTGTGTGGAAACGGTGGCTGCAATTCTTGTATTTGTGGAGATGGAGGCATAAAGGGGGTTTGTGGTGGTTATGGTTATGGCCGAGGCGGCTGTATGTGGAAACGGTGGCTGTTTTTCTCGTATTTGTGGAGATGGAGGCATAGATGGTATTTTTGGGTGTTATGGATATGGCTGAGGCGGCTGTGTGTGGAAACGGTGGCTGCAATTCTTGTATTTGTGGAGATGGAGGCATAAAGGGGGTTTGTGGTGGGTATGGATATGGCCGAGGCGGCTGTGTGTGGAAACGGTGGCTGCAATTCTTTATTTGTGGAGATGGAGGCATAGAGGAATTTTGTGGTTGTTATGGATATGGCGGAGGCGGCTGTGCGTGGAAACGGTGGCTGCAATTCTCGTATTTGTGGAGATGGAGGCATAGATGGTATTTGTGGTGGTTATGGATATGGCCGAGGCGGCTGTGCGTGGAAACGGTGGCTGCAATTCTCGTATTTGTGGGGATGGAGGCATAGAGGGATTTTGTGGTGGTTATGGATATGGCCGAGGCGGGTGTGTGTGGAAACGGTGGCTGCAATTCTTGTATTTGCTGAGATGGAGGCATAAAGGGGGGTTGTAATGGGTATGGATGTGGCCGAGGCAGCTGTGTGGAAACGGTGCCTGCAATTCTCGTATTTGTGGAGATGGAGGCATAGACGGATTTTGTGGTGGATATGGTATGGCCGAGGCGGCTGTGTTTGGAAACGGTGGCTGCAATTTTCGAATTTGTGGAGATGGAGGCATAGATGGTATTTGTGGTGGGTATGGATATGGCTGAGGCGGCTGTGTGTGGAAACGCTGGCACAATTCTTGTATTTGTGGAGATGGAGGAATAAAGGGGGTTTGCGGTGGGTATGGATATGGCCGAGGCGGCTGTGTGTGGAAACGGTGGCTGCAATTCTCGTATTTGTGGAGATGGAAGCATAAAAGGGGTTTGTGGTGGTTATGGACATGGCCGAGGCGGCTGCGTGTGGAAACGGTGGCTGCAATTCTCGTATTTGTGGAGATGGAGGCATAGATGGTATTTGTGGTGGTTATGGATATGGCCGAGGCGGCTGTGTGTGGAAACGGTGGCTGCAATTCTCGTATTTGTGGAGATGGAGGCATAGAGGGATTTTGTGGTGGTTATGGATATGGCCGAGGCGGCTGTGTGTGGAAACGGTGGCTGCAATTCTCGTATTTGTGGAGATGGAGGCATAGATGGTATTTGTGGTGGTTATGGATATGGCCGAGGCGGCTGTGTGTGGAAACGGTGGCTGCAATTCTCGTATTTCTTGAGATGGAGGCATAAAGGGGGTTTGTGGTGGTTATGGATATGGCCGAGGCGGCTGTGTGTTGAAACGGTGGCTGCAATTCTCGTATTTGTGGAGATGGAGGCATAGATGGTATTTGTGGTGGTTATGGATATGGCCGAGGCGGCTGTGTGTGGAAACGGTGGCTGCAATTCTTGTATTTGTGGAGATGGAGGCATAAAGGGGGTTTGTGGTGGTTATGGATTTGGCCGAGGTGGCTGTGTGTGGAAACGGTGGCTGCAATTCTCGTATTTGTGGAGATGGAGGCATAAAGGGGGTTTGTGGTGGTTATGGATATGGCCGAGGCGGCTGTGTGTGGAAACGGTGGCTGCAATTCTCGTATTTGTGGAGATGGAGGCATAGATGGTATTTGTGGTTATGGATATGGCCGAGGCGGCTGTGTGTGTGGCTACAATTCTCGTATTTGTGGGATGGAGGCATAGAAATTTTGTAGTGGTTATAGATATGCAGGCAGCTGTGTGTAAACTGGCACAAATGTATTTGTGGAGATGGAGGCATAAAGGGGGTTTGTGGTGGTTATGGATATGGCCGAGGCGGCTGCGTGTGGAAACGGTGGCTGCAATTCTCGTATTTGTGGAGATGGAGGCATAAAGGGGGTTTGTGGTGGTTATGGATATGGCCGAGGCGGCTGTGTGTGGAAACGGTGGCTGCAATTCTCGTATTTTTGGAGATGGAGGCATAAAGGGGGTTTGTGGTGGTTATGGATATGGCCGAGGCGGCTGTGTGTGGAAACGGTGGCTTCAATTCTCGTATTTGTGGAGATGGAATCATAGATGGTATGTGTGGTGGTTATGGATATAGCCGAGGCGGCTGTGTGTGGAAACGGTGGCTGCAATTCTCGTATTTGTGGAGATGGAGGCATAGATGGTATTTGTGGTGGTTATGGATATGGCCGAGGCGGCTGTGTGTGGAAACGGTGGCTGCAATTCTCGTATTTGTGGAGATGGAGGCATAGAGGGATTTTGTGGTGGTTATGGATATGGCTGAGGCGGCTGTGTGTGGAAACGGTGGCTGCAATTCTCGTATTTGTGGAGATGGAGGCATAGATGGTATTTGTGGTGGCTATGGATATGGCCGAGGCGGCTGTGTGTGGAAACGGTGGCTGCAATTCTCGTATTTGTGGAGATGGAGGCATAGAGGGATTTTGTGGTGGTTATGGATATGGCTGAGGCGGCTGTGTGTGCAAACGGTGGCTGCAATTCTTCTATTTGTGGAGATGGTGGCATAAAGGGGGTTTGTGGTGGTTATGGATATGGCCGAGGCGGCTGTGTGTGGAAACGGTGGCTGCAATTCTTGTATTTGTGGAGATGGTGGCATAAAGGGGGTTTGTGGTGGTTATGGATATGGCCGAGGCGGCTGTGTGTGGAAACGGTGGCTGCAATTCTTGTATTTGTGGAGATGGTGGCATAAAGGGGGTTTGTGGTGGGTATGGATATGGCTGAGGCGGCTGTGTGTGGAAAGGGTGGCTGCAATTCTTGTATTTGTGGAGATGGAGGCATAGAGGGATTTTGTGGTGTTATGGATATGGCCGAGGCGGCTGTGTGTGGAAACGGTGGCTGCAATTCTCGTATTTGTGGAGACGGAGGCATAGAGGGATTTTGTGGTGGTTATGGATATGGCTGAGGCGGCTGTGTGTGGAAACGGTGGCTGCAATTCTTGTATTTGTGGAGATGGAGGCATAAAGGGGGTTTGTGGTGGTTATGGTTATGGCCGAGGCGGCTGTGTGTGGAAACGGTGGCTGCAATTCTCGTATTTGTGGAGATGGAGGCATAGATGGTATTTGTGGTGGCTATGGATATGGCCGAGGCGGCTGTGATTGGATACGGTGGCTGCAATTCTCGTATTTGTGGAGATGGAGGCATAGAGGGATTTTGTGGGGGTTATGGATATGGCCGAGGCGGCTGTGTGTGGAAACGGTGGCTGCAATTCTCGTATTTGTGGAGATGGAGGCATAGAGGGATTTTGTGGTGGTTATGGATATGGCCGAGGCGGAGGCGGCTGTGTGTGGAAACGGTGGCTGCAATTCTCATGGTGTGGAGATAGGCATAGAGGATTTTGTGAGTAGTTATAAGATATGGCGAGAACGGCTGTGTGTGAAGCAGTGGCTGCAATTCTTGCTTATTTGTGGAATGGAGAGCATAAAGGGGTTTGTGAGTAGTTATGGGAGTATGGCCGAGAGCGGCTGTGTAAACAGTGGCACCACAATTCATTCTAATGTTGTAGAATGGAAACATAAAGGAGTTTGTGGTGGTTATGGATATGGCCGAGGCGGCTGTGGGTGGAAACGGTGGCTGCAATTCTCGTATTTGTGGAGATGGAGGCATAGATGGTATTTGTGGTGGTTATGGATATGGCCGAGGCGGCTGTGTGTGGAAACGGTGGCTGCAATTCTCGTATTTGTGAAGATGGAGGCATAAAGGGGGTTTGTGGTGGTTATGGATATGGCCGAGGCGGCTGTGTGTGGATACGGTGGCTGCAATTCTCGTATTTGTGGAGATGGAGGCATAAAGGGGGTTTGTGGTGGTTATGGATATGGCCGAGGCGGCTGTGTGTGGAAACGGTGGCTGCAATTCTTGTATTTGTGGAGATGGTGGCATAAAGGGGGTTTGTGGTGGGTATGGATATGGCTGAGGCGGCTGTGTGTGGAAAGGGTGGCTGCAATTCTTGTATTTGTGGAGATGGAGGCATAGAGGGATTTTGTGGTGTTATGGATATGGCCGAGGCGGCTGTGTGTGGAAACGGTGGCTGCAATTCTCGTATTTGTGGAGATGGAGGCATAAAGGGGGTTTGTGGTGGTTATGGATATGGCCGAGGGGGCTGTGTGTGGAAACGGTGGCTGCAATTCCCGTATTTGTGGAGATGGAGGCATAAGGGGTTTGTGGTGGTTATGGATTATGTTCGAGGCAGCTGTGTGTGGAAACGGTGGCTGCAATTCTCGTATTTGTGGAGATGGAGAGGCATAGATGGTATTTGTGAGTAGTTATGGATATGGCCAAGGCGGCTGTGTGTAGAAACGGTGGCTGCAATTCTCGTATTTGTAAGAATGGAAACGTGATAGTATTGTGGTGGTTATGGATATGGCGAAGGCGGCTGTTTGTGAAACAGTGGCTGCAGTTCTCATGTTGTGAGATGGAGGCATAGGGATTTTGTGGTAGTTATGGATATGGCCGAGCGGCTGCATTGTGGAAGCAGTGGCTGCAATTCTCGTATTTGTAGATGGAGGCATAAAAGGGAGTTTAATTGGCTATGAATATGGCCGAGGGGGCTGTGTGTGGGAACGGTGGCTGCAATTCTCGTAGTTGTGGAGATGGAGGCATAGAGGGAGTTTGTGGTGGCTATTGATATGGCCGAGGCGGCTGTGTGGAAACGGTGTCTGCAATTCTCGTATTTATGGAGATGGAGGCCTAGAGGGATTTTGTGGTGGCTATGCATATGGCCGAGGCGGCTGTGTGTGAAAACGGAAGCTGCAATTCTCGTATTTGTTGAGATGGAGGCATAGAGGGATTTTGTGGTGGTTATGGATATGGCCGAGGCGGCTGTGTTTGGAAACGGTGTCTGCAATTCTCGTATTTAAGGAGATGGAGAAATAGACGGTGTTTGTAGAGGCTACGGATATGGCCGAGGCATGAGTGTGTGGAAACGGTGGCTGCAATTCTCGTATTTGTGGAGATGGAGGCATAGTGGGATTTTGTGGTGGTTATGGATATGGCCGAGGCGGCTGTGTGTGGAAACAGTGGGTGCAATTCTCGTATTTGTGGAGATGGAGGCATAGAGGGTGTTTGTGGTGGGTATGGAATGGCCGACGCGGCTGTGTGTGGAAACGGTGGCTGCAATTCTCGTATTTGTGGAGATGGAGGCATAGAGGGATTTTGTGGTGGTTATGGATATGGCTGAGGCGGCTGTGTGTGGAAACGGTGGCTGCAATTCTTGTATTTGTGGAGATGGAGGCATAAAGGGGGTTTGTGGTGATTATGGATATGGCCGAGGCGGCTGTGTGTGGAAACGGTGGCTGATATTCTCGTATTTGTGGAGATGGAGGCATAGAGGGATTTTGTGGTGGTTATGGATATGGCCGAGGCGGCTGTGTGTGGAAACGGTGGCTGCAATTCTCGTATTTGTGGAGATGGAGGCATAGATGGTATTTGTGGTGGTTATGGATATGGCCGAGGCGGCTGTGTGTGGAAACGGTGGCTGCAATTCTCGTATTTGTGGAGATGGAGGCATAGAGGGATTTTGTGGTGGTTATGGATATGGCCGAGGCGGCTGTGTTTGGAAACGGTGGCTGCAATTCTCGTATTTGTGGAGATGGAGGCATAGAGGGATTTTGTGGTGGTTATGGATATGGCCGAGGCGGCTCTGTGTGGAAACAGTGGCTGCAATTCTCGTATTTGTGTAGATGGAGGCATAGAGGAATTTTGTGGTGGTTATGGATATGGCCGAGGCGGCTGTGTGTGGAAACGGTGGCTGCAATTCTCGTATTTGTGGAGATGGAGGCATAGAAGGATTTTGTGGTGGTGATGGATATGGCTGAGGCAGCTGTGTGTAGAAACGGTGGCAGCAATTCTTGTATTTGTGGAGATGGAGGCATAAAGGGGGTTTGTGGTGGTTATGGATATGGCCGAGGCGGCTGTGTGTGGAAACGGTGGCTGCAATTCTCGTATTTGTGGAGATGGAGGCATAAAGGGGGATTGTGGTGGGTATGGATAAGGCCGAGGCGGCTGTGTGTGGAAACGGTGGCTGCAATTCTCGTATTTGTGGAGATGGTGGCATAGAGGGTGTTGGTGGTGGCTATGGATGTTGCCGAAGTTGCTATGTGTGGAAACGGTAGGTGCAATTTTCGTAATTGTGGAGATGGGTAATGATAAATATTCTGTGATTTGTGGACTAGATTAGGGGGTTGGCGCTTTTAAGTCACTAGCGCTCTCTGTTGGAAGTTTTGAAAGTTAGTAATGGCTATGAATTTACTAGTAGATGGCGTGTGGTGCAAAAAAGTTTCGTTGTTTGCTGTCGCTCTTTGTTAGAGTTGCCTTAGATTTTGTCTACTAGATGGCGTTGGTTGCGAAAAGGTTAAGAGTGTTTTGGTTTTTACCCTGGCTGTTACTGTTGAGATACTGTATTGGTTTTAATTTTGTCTACTAGATGTCGGTGCCTGTTAATTTGGACATTTAAAATGTTAGCAATTTTAATGTAGTGCTGAGATGTTTTCCACCTCACCGTGACGAATACCACCGGAGAAAAATTTCTAGTAGTATAAACGAGTAGTAATGGTAGTTTAATTTCTGTTTTTCTTTTTTGGGTACACGCTGGCGGTTTATTTTTAACATATGCTTGGAAAATAAAAATTATTTACAAAATTTTATCATTTTATGCAACATTATGATTTTCTT